>JAAWXA010000005.1:6313967-6371300 GCA_038090715.1 Florisuga fusca | reverse complement strand
CCCGGGGATTCGCGGGGGTCCTGGGCTTTCCCGGGGGTGCTGGGATTTCCCGGGGGTGCTGGGATTTCCCGGGGGTCCTGGGATTTCCCGGGGGTCCTGGGATTTCCCGGGGGTGCTGGGATTTCGCGGGGGTGGTGGGTTTCGCGACTTGTTCCTTGCGACCGATGAGACCAGTGGGGAGGGGGCGGAGGTGGCCCTGAGAACCTGAGAGCAAACAGGAGCCCTGGAGAGGGTGGGGAATGGCTCCTTGCAAAGCCCTGCCTACAAAGGGTTGCAAGCTTAACATTCGTTAAGGGCTTTGCGAATTTTTTATGCTGATTTGGGTTATCTAGGTAGAAGGCTGTTAAAGCAATCAAGCAGCATGTCAGTTGGAGTTTGTGGTGGGCTTTGTAGTGTAAGCTTAACTTTCATCCCTAATTTAAGATGCTTGGAATAGCTCCAGGGGTAAGGAGAAACTTCATGTGTGTCTGTGTAGATACATGTATATAAAAAGTGTAGATTAGTGCTGATGTTGGTTGGCCACGCACTGCTTTCATCTTCCAGGTTACATCTTTTCAAGGAGTGGCTGCTCGCAGCCTCTGCACACCCTCCCCTCATGACCACCCAGAACATGGAAGATTAGTTTATAAAGGAAATTTGGCAAAGGCAGTGTTAGGTATGTGACTTGAAGTGTTTCGTATTACTTTGCTATTTTGGTTTGTTTGTTTGTTTGTTTTTTTTAATTTTGGGGGTTTTAAAATTAATCCGTGTTTAATAATTTTAAAATTCAGCCTTATGAATGTTCCCCTTTCCAACTCTTCTAAAACTTGGATTCTCTATGCCCCAACAAATGAGCTGGTGGTCCTTGCACTGAGGGAGTGCTGTAGGTATTGTGCATCTTTGTAATCCCTCAGTCTGCTCCTCTTCCTCCTGCAGCTTTTGGAGTGCAGTATCCAGCTGCAGTACTGGTGAGGCAGGCAGGTACTATGTTGGAATGCACCACCTGAGGCTTTGTTGGTCTTTCATTTGCCAGTTAATGTTACAAAGACCCAGTGAGAAGTAATCTCGTGGAGGTTTTCTGGTGCATTTTCCAAATGTGTCCTTAAAAAGGAGGGAGTATGGCCAGCACAGCATCTTAGACTGCTGGTTCTCATGGTGGCATGAGGACTGTGAGTGATCCACAGATCTTGCCACTGTCTTCCCAGCTGCAAGCAAGATGGCTATGGAGTACTTGTTAGTATGGAGTAACCCATGGGTTCTCAAGTCATGTATGACAGGAGGATCTTTGTAATGAATGTTGACATTAATGGTTGATGAAGAGGAAAATTCCCAGCCATGTCTGTGGTGATTTCCATTGAGTGTGTCCATGAATGGAGTCAAGGTTCTTTAGAAATCATTTTCTTGTCTGTCAAGTGAAAACTTCACAGGTGTGTCTCACAGCTGGGAGCTGACTTCAGAATGAAAACAGAGCTGGCCACCAGCTTTTCTGAACCCAAAATAAGCATATAAACAGATCAGAACAGTGACAAGAAGAAAGGGGAGAGGGTTGAACTTCAGATGGTTTATTTCTGAGCTAAAAAAACCCAACAAAACCAACCAAACACAAAAAGGGGGGGGAATGGATTTTCAGTAACTTCAGGTGTTTAAGTAATGGCATCAATACCCAGTTGCACAACATATGTAATTCCAGAGAAAATTTTACTCCTGGGTACTAACCTTGGTTCCTCTTTCTATTTTATGTAGGTGTGAAGTTTTTCTCTTACTCCACCAGCATATTCAACCTTTTCATGATGCCCTACATCATGCTCAAAACTGGTATTGGATTTGAAAGTGTGTTTCTCCAAGCTGCTTTTTATGGGCTGATTGGGTTTTTCACCTTTGTGACACCAGTTACTTTGCATGTCCTGACAAAAGGCTACGTGGTTCGACTCTATTACAAAGAGGAGATGGACACATACACAGCCATTACATACAATGCCATTTTGGCAGAAAAAGCAACAGTTTTCCATCAGAAAGATGTAAAGATCCCAGACATCACCAAGATGTTTACCACGTTTTATGCTAAAACAAAATCAATGCTTGTGAACCCGTCGCTTTTCCCTAATCCTCAGGATTATAACCATCTCATGGGCTATGACAGGGCCCTTTATATTAACTTAGAGGAGGAAGAGGAAGCTGGTGAAAGGAAGTAATTTGAAGATAATGGATCTCATTGTCATTGTTCATGGTGCAGTGCTATGTATGTGAAAGAATGTAAAGTTCTATTACATTTTCTTACTTATCAGGTAACTAAAGTTCCCAAAATGCATTCTGGAATGTATTAAAAGAAAAAAAAAATAAACTTGTAAACAACCTGGGGGTTTCTTCAGAGATAATGACACGAAATAGTAAAGAAAAACATGCTTAGATCTGTCTTGTGGGTGTTCTTGGCTTGGTTTTTCTCGTTAACTCTCCAGGAGAACTGTAAAATGCATTAACAGTCTAACCATCTCCCTTTCAGATGGACCACTCACTTAAAAAAAATCATCAGCATTCATTCCCTGTCAAGTGCATAGCAAAGTTTTTCAGCCTTCAAGTTTCATAGTACTTAACCTGGAAAGGCTGTGCTCTTTCATCAGTGCTGCTGCTGGTGTAAAGGGAGTGGAGATGGCTTTGATTTTTATTTTTCTTTGTCAGAGCATTGGTAGACATGAGGAGTCTTCAGAAAACCGACAGATACTGTTGCCAGTTGGTGTTACAGCCTCGGGCAACCCTGTCCCAAGCAGCGTCTTTTCTTGGCAGGGGGAAAACACCTGAGCATAAGATTTGCCCTGTGTGTATCCTGTTGAAAATGTGCCATATTTGAAGTGACCTAGAGACAATACTAGTTCCAAGGGACTCTGTAAGGTGGGGAAGCAAGAGAGAATCTCCTGTGGAGTACTTTTTAGATCTTGTGCATTTAAACCATGTACCTCTTGATTTTTAGCACTGCAAAGAAGGTCAGATTTTTGCTTCTGTTTTGTGGAAATCTGATTTAAATGTTTTTAGCCCAAGGAGAGATTTGTCCATAAACTGGTGGATACTTGCCTGCAAATAATGAAAGGCCTGAATATTTTGAGGCTTAAAAATTGGTTGGTTGTTTTGTTTTTGTTGTTTTGTTTTTTTTAAAGCAAAATAAGCAAACTTCAAATTAATTATTTTGTATTAGTACTTTGTAATAAATCTGAAAATAAAATAATTATAGCTACCCTTACAGCTGTTTTCTAAGTCACAGTCTAGGAAAAATTGTATTTAAAAGTCTTAATATCTTCCAAGACTGTAATTTCATTTTCCTGTTGTAGGATGATACTATTGATCTTATTAAAACACCAGTGTTCATATGTACTTGCTGAGTAATTAAAAAACAAATCATCCCATACAGATATTTTTTAGGCAGTTCTTTTGTGTTGGTGCAGCTATAATTTGGAAAGCCTTGTCTACCCCCATTAAGCCAGTGTCACTACATAGATAAGGAAGAATATAAATTTTTTCCCCATAAATTACTTTAAAGACGTGAGGCCAGTAACCAGAAATTCTCATCACCTGGTTGTACTAGTTGTCCTTACTGAAATGATGGTTTACACTTAATTAAAGAATAACACTTCATTTTTTTCCATGTCTGATACGTGTGTGTGGATAAAGTTAACTTCAGATGCAAAATGCTGGGGGAACAAGAAATAGAATTTGCAAGAGAAGGTGAAGGAAAGGCCCCAAGATTATAATTTCATACCCCTTGAGCAGTATCAAAAGCCTCAGCTTTTCATTTGGACTGTGGAAAATTTTCACTGTTCAAATTGGAGCTTTGGCTAGTTCAGATTTAATCAGAAATAGTGAGAGATTTACATCTCACTGGCTGAGTTTCTCAGGAAAAGTATGGAAGTTAAACATTATTTCTTCCATCTATTTGTCTTGCAGTGAGGTGCACGTTAATCTAGTAGGTAGCTTTCCAGCACAGGATGATTTTAAAAATAATAAATGGAAATATTCAGACTTCTACTACAAGATAGGTGATTACTCTCTCCATGATGCAGTCTCACAAAGTATTTTACACTTCCAATGTGAAACTTGAAAATAATGATAATTCCATAGCTTTCTTTTATATTAAAGAAAGGGAAACCCCAATTTACTAGAGATGTGCAGTACCCTGTGTAGCAGCAGCAGTACCTCCTGCTACTGTGTTTGCTGCTAGTTTGGCAAACAACCAAGTTGTAAATCTTAAAATCATAATATTTGTTAGGGTTGCCAAACAAATCTGCCTTGGGCCCCATCTGTGTTAGCATTTGCACCTCTGCCTGTCATTATGCAGAATCCCAGGATTCTCAGATTTGTCTTTTTTGCAGTTTGTATTTACAGTGTGTACTTGCACATATGTGATTTGTTTAGATGCCTGGAGCTTACTGAGAGCAGTGAAGACTTGTGTTCAAACACTTGTGATTTCCTCTTCACATTAGAAACAAAAGGAATGGAAATGTAATCCAAAAAGACATCTAGGTGTGTTTCTGGTTTACTTTGGGTCCTAAACAATCTCTCTTGAGAACAATTTCATAGTGCACTGGGTGCATTTCCATGTAGGAAACTGAAATACTTGGTGCCCTTCTAAAGCAGGAATTGTGCCTAAGCCAAAGGGGCTGTCCTGCTACCAATGATTCCTGCAGGAGAGCTGGCTGTGGTGGGGGTGTTTCAGTTACTGAGATTGTCATCAAGCCACTCCAAATGCCTGATTACATTTTGATTTTTAAACATCAGGTCCATATCTTTCACAGTCCTGTCACTTTTTTGAGCTGCTATTTTCTGCTTGAGTTTTTTTTGTTGTTTTTTTTTTTTTTGATGTAGGAAACTTGTGTACAACATGGAAGAAGATTAATTTTTAAAATCTAGAGAATGTGCTCATACATGTGGGTGGAGATTCTGAAGGAAATACTGATGTAGAAGCCCAATCTCCCAAAATACTGTTTACAAGTTGGCCTATTTGCAAGCTATACCTACTCTGAAGGCTGCCAGCTCCTGCAGCCTTTCCAGTACCAACCAGTCACTTGTCCCTGGCAGCTGGGTCTTACTGGTACCAGTTTAACTTGGTCTGGTATGAAGAGCAGGGATGAATGAAATGACTCAAGCCCCTTAGACACTTGCTTCGAAACCCTTTCCAGGCTCAAGAGCTTCCTCAGAAGATCATGGATGGTTGGTGTTTTTCCTAGGATACATGTGGATTTTTCTTTCCAGCCTCTTACTACATGTTGTTCATTTGCCTCTCCTTTTTTCTCAACGTTTTGGGCTTTGTCCACATCATTCATTAGTCCCTGTTCTTAACTGTAACGTACAATGATTCATGTAATTCTTTATTTTAATTTTTAAATTAAATTTTCTCACAACCCCTCAGCCTTACCTTGTAAATATAAAGCATTCTGGTGCGAAAATGATCCCTTTTTGATACTTTAAAGAGAAATCTTTAAAGCTCTGAGGTACTTCATGCTCATAACCATGCTGTCTGGAATCAAAAGGTTTCTCATTTCACTGGAACTAGCTTTATTACAAACCAAAGGTGACTCATTGGCAAAAATGAAGAAAAGCTGTGTAGATTTTTTTCTATGGTACTCAGAGAGGCTAATTCAAGTGGTGAAAACTTCATGAGATTCTATTTGTGCTGTAAAAATTCAAAGCACACAGGTGAATTACTACAATTGCTCAGTACAATTGAATAGGTGGAAACTTGGTAAGCTGCTGTAATTTGGTTGCCCTGGAGTTCTGTGGCCATACCATGAATTTCTTCATGCTCCTATGTCCAGCACAGGCTGCTGCAGCCTCCCTGAGAAACGGGACAAGTGTGCTAGCTAGGAGTGGGATCTGCTATAATAGGATTATCCCACAGCTATACAGACCTCAGCAAGCAGCTATTTTAAGCAGTGAAGAACAGAGACCAAGAGCAAAGGGCCAGAAAACATGTCCAGCTGTCTTCATTTCTGAAATACCAGGGTGGGCATGGCTGCTGTGATGTGCTTTCTGTCAGCCTCAGGTAGGACACAGATTTTAGTTCTCCCTTCATCCTCTGCTTTTTCTTCTTCTTGAAAACTTTAATGATTTAATGTATACTTTGGCATATAACTCTAAGCTTTAATCCTAAAAATCCTTGGAAAAAACAAACCCTAAGCCTACTGGCAACAGGGTTATCTCCAACATAATTGTTTCCACAGGATACCACCTGGTGTGTGGTCCCTCGCTTTAATAGTCTCTTTAATGTGTTATATTCAAATCTAAGCCAAAATTCATACCACATTAAAAAAATATATATTCAGAGTCATGCACATCACTTTTTGCTTTTTTTTCCACAACTATTTCCTTTCTTACTCAAGTGCTACCCACTCCCTACTGCACATGTGCTGGTGCTCTGCTCTGAGGTCAGACTCTCCTGGCACCCTCAAGTACTTCATCAGCTGAATGGAGAGGAGCTGAATCTTTTACCTCTTCCTGAGAGCCCTGGGCTTGACATCCTAATTCCACTTTTAAAGTGGAATTGTCAAAGAGAGGATTTGAGAAGAGACATATACCCATGCATTGCTACAATTTTCTGCTATTTGTGTGGATAATTGATAGCTGAGCGTGCCTTTAGTTTGTGAAAAATGCCTTATGCCTTATATTTATATCCCCTTTATATTGGAGTGTCTTCAGCAGCAGCTCTGAACCCAGGATCAGAAGCAATAAACATGTCTCCTTCCAGCTGCAAAGAAGATCTACTTCAAAAATTGTCACAAAGGTCCTGCAAGGAAAATTAAGATATTATTGCCTCTTTCTTTACAGAATATGTTTAACATCTTAAAAGACTTTTCCATGGACACAAGGTTTTGATACATACAAGGACCTAGTACATAATTTTTATTCTGACTAACACTTTCAAATGCAGTCCTTGCCTCTGCTGTACTCATATCTGTTATTAATTTTGCTGTGATGGGTTATTATTATAATTGTCACGGTTTGACACTGGCCCAGTAATTAAACTGAATAACAGATGCTCTCTATTAATCCCCCTCTCCTCCCTGATTTGGAAAGGAGAGAGAGTTAGGGAGAGAGGCTTATGAGTTGGAAACTAAACTACACAACTTTAAAGAAGCAGTAATGATAAATAGGAAAAATTACTAAATATATACAAATATAATGGAAAAATTGATACCACGTTGCTCCCCTCTTTCCCCCAATAACTCTCACGTCACCACCGAGGCTGCAGGGCAGCCCTGGGAAAGTCCAGACTGGACCTCTGGGGTCAGCAGCAGTCAGGGGAACTGGAGGCAGGAACACACAGATTCAGGCTGGCACGGATCAGGACCACAGGCAGAGGAATGGACAGAATCCTCCCAGGATGCCGAAGCAAACAGGGAACAGGCGAAGGAAGGGCAGGAAGAGCAGGAAGAAGGGTCAGGAAGGAAGGGTCTTTTACCCTCATGATCCCTCAAATTTATACTGAGTATGACGTGTATGGGATGGAATACTCTGTTTGGTCAGTTCTGGCATCTATCTTGTCTCGGGCCTCCCCGAAGGAGGGTTCAGGTGGGACCTCTTTACTCCTTCTGCAGGGTAAAATGTTCCTCAGAGCTGAGCAGTGTCCTTGGCTCTGCACACCAGTCTCTGGCAGTAACTATAAACATCCAGTGTTATCAGTCCCAGAAGCAGACACTGTCTGAGAAACTTGCTGTTAATTTCAGCAAGTGCAACTACTTACAAGAAACTTAGCTGAAAGCAAAAGTACAAACCAGAAAATCACCTTTGTCCTGGCCCAAACCAGGACAATAATGTATGTTATAAATCTTGCCTGAGGGAGATTTCGGTACCTGCAAGTTCTTACCTGGTCTAACTACACATCTGCAGCTAACAATGGAAATGCAAAGTCACTATTTTGAGAAACAGTCACAAGTAAGTTATGTCCTTTCTAGATGTATTGAGAAAGAAGGTAAAATAATAATAAATTAGTTTAAGGATTTAACCGCAAATCAACGAGGAAACTTGGAGTGAAACTTCTACCCTCAGCATCTCAGATGTAGACAAAATGAAAAGTCATAGGTATGAAGTCCTAAATTCTCTAGAGCTGGATTTATTTTATGGACTGTTAGCTTCATAGGTGTTGGTCCCTTTTAAATGTGGTTGCAAAGGATTTCAGAATGAATGAAATTTTTTTCACAAAACTCCAGTGAATTAACACTATTGTATAGCTATTTCCACTTTTCCTTCTTTTCACCTTCTGGATCAGAGTGTATAAGAAAAACATTACAATAAAGAAAAGTTATTGAGTAAAAAAATAAAATATATAAATAAAATATATATAAATCTTTTCCCTTCATTGCCCTTCACACTGACTAGAAAGGGAGGGAGCAGACTTCTCACACCCCATACTGCACTAGTTTGGGGTCTCAGGGAGCATCACAAGAGATTGGTTATATGAATGGTACCAATACAGGAATCAAAAGCTACAAGTAACTAAAACTGAATTTGCTGAAAAGATTTTTAAATTATTCAGATGACTTTGATATAAGGACAGTTGACAAGATGTAATGGTCAAGGTTGCAGACTTTATAATTGTGGTCATAAGTGATGCTTTATCCCTGGTAAGAGTAGTCCACTGTCTTTCCCAATTTTCCCACTAGCCATCTAGATCCTTTTATAATGTAGCCTAGTTTCCCTGTTTTTTAAAAGCATTGAAATAGTCTCGACTTGTTCAATAAAAGTGCTGTAAGGAACAAGAGAGGTTTCCCCATGTCTCTGTCTGCCTAAGCCACCAGGGGGGACCAATTCCTCATCTATTTCATTTATTGCAACACATATCTGAAAACACCTGTTCTTGAACCAGAGCTAGAAAGTCAAGATCTTCAGCAGGAAGATGGTCCTAATTTTTGTTAAAAGACCTTTAATAAAAAACCTTGTAAATCTGCAGCCCTCTTTCGGGTCTGTCCATGACTATGGTGACAGTACAGGTGCAAGGTAGCTCTTCTCTAGTGGCTGCTTCTTTACTCTTTAGAGTTCCTTTCATTATTCCTTTTGTTTTTCCAGCTATTACAGCCCTCCAGACTTATTTCAATTCCAATATATATTTTAAAATTTTAAAGCAAAATTTGGCCATTTTAAAACAACATTTAAAAATTACTGGTATGATCACAAAGGGTTTGTATTTTTTATAGTGCCCTATTGAATGGCAGTAAAAATCTTCATGCAATGGAGGTCTCTGGAGATCTGTTAGGAAAGTGTTCAAATTTTTAATTCCCGGTGAAAAGAAGTTTCTTTCAGTTTTGAACTCTGTCAGGCTGGTAATACTCTCCTTGTGGTCTGTAGAAAGATTTGTAAATCCTGAAGAGAATTCTCTAGACAGACAAAAATTTTCAAATTTTTATCTTATTTTGTGAATTATTACATGAATAGCTCATTAGCAGGTGCCTTTAGGTAAACTAAATAGACATCTCACTCTGCTGCATTCTTCCATGCACAGTCAGTCAAGTTCTTGTGCGTGTGGCTGTTCCTAATTTTTCTTCTGTGTTACACACTTGAACTTCTGAAAACCAATTTTTTCATCTTTTGCTACTTTGTCTTTAAAATATTACCTTGATGTGCACAGAATTTCTGAGAATAAAAACTTTTAGATGTTGTGACGGGGAGCAGGGAGAATCAGAACAATTGATTAAGCTGTATTTGTTGTAAGGAATTTTTATAAAGTTTCCTGCTTAGCACAAAGCCAAATAGCTGTCTATTGTGTATACCGCTTCTTTTTCACAATAAATACAATTTCTGATCTAGGAGGAACCCACAGCCATGTATACAAATCAAGAAGTTAACTCATGAGAAAATAATTTGATTAAGTTGTGTATTTTTTCTGTAACTTCAGTAAGTTCCCATATTCCATTATATATATATAAAAAAAAAAAGTAATTCCATATCCTGTTGGTTAAATGGTGGTTATGCTCTCTTGTATGAGGTATTAGACTTCTCAAAATCTGTTTCTGTAGCTGAGATTAGCAATATTGCTGGGTTTGTGTGGTAAAAGCTGACCCAGTTTAGTCCATAGAACCGGTATAGAACATATGTTAAAAATGTGTTATTCTTTGTGTCTTCCACTAACAGACAGAAATAAGGGCAGGGGGTATATGATACCAAAAGTGCTTTAAGAGTTTTTATTTTAGTCTTTCAGACTTGAGTACCAAAATCTGTAGCCTAGACCCTTTTCAACATCCCAAGGTAGAACAGGGCTCCTAACCTACCTCCAGTTGTGGCAGGTAGCTCCTGTGTTCTTACAGAAACACCTCACTCAAAATTTGACAGATTTTGTGATTAATTTTCTTATGGTCTGTGTCCACCTGGGCCAGTTCTTCCCTGGCACAACAGCCAGTGCCTGGGCTCTGTGCTCCTGGGCAAATGGTCCAATACAGCTGCTCCAGCAAAGACTGTGGGGAAGACCATGGGAGAATGTCATGGAGGAAGGCTTATGGTGGAACTCATCAGTTGTACTTAGTGGATTTTTAAGGTTGTTTTCACTAAGAAGTGAAACTGTGATAGATAGAGCACCGAAGACTGTAGCTGAGACAGTGCAGAACATCAGTGGTTCAACTTGGTAAAATGTCAGATGGTTGCATTCAGCTCCCATCCTTACCTCCTTCTGGAAATGCCTTATCTAATTACACTCCTCTGGAGTGCCAGCATGTTCTGAAAGCATGGTGAGCTTTGTAGGGAATTCATTCTGGAAACTTCTGAGGTATATTGACAATCATATCAATAAAAGAGTGGATTTGGTCTTCATCATTTGTATATTATTCTTTTCTTCATTCTGTATGGGAAACTCTGTGAGTGTTTAAAGTTATGCCATAACAAATGTTACCTCTAATGGGTTAACTAAACTTGCCCTTTGCGTGCTTCTGGTAATCATGATTTTACTTCTCCTCACTTCCCTATTTCACACAGTTTTCTCTTTCATTTTTCACTCGTGGCTCGAGCTGAGTTGTCTGCGGAAAATGTAACAACAGAAGCAGAAATTCTTATTCTTCATACAATTTATGATGTTGATAGTTTATTGCAGTGCAGGTAGATTAACAAAGATTGCAGAGAATTTGACGGAATAACCAACTATTCCACGAAGACATATGACTGGAGATGACTGTGCTCAATTTTTGTTCCTCCTTCTCCGAAATTAAGGCTTATTATATCAAATACTGAACAAAATAAGTATGTTTGGACTTCTATTTTTCATTTTATTCACCCCTGGAGTCAGTGAATTTCTTTGTATGTCATCAGATCTAGAAATATCATATACTTTTTGTGGTAAGTGGAAAATAGCTCATTCTTTTACTGGCATTGCACAATAATTACTGTAGTCTGAGGAAATGTGTGCTCTCTTTCAAATGTGTTTGATGAATATAGAGAAATTAAAGTTCGATTGTACCAAATTTCTGGTATTAATTATGCTTTTATAAGAATTACACTGTCTGGTTGTAAATATTACCACAATGATGGTTGCAGCCGCTAAGAGAGAAGTTTACTCCCACGTAATGCAGGCATATATTGATTCAGGAAAAATTAAAAGATAAGGGATTTAAAAATGTTTTGCAAGGAGTGTGCTGTGTAAATTATCCATGTGTATTTAGCCAGTCTGTTGCAATGAAAAGCTTTTAGTACATGAGAAAAAAGTGGGAATGTGATATTCTGTCAGGCTGGAGGATCAGTCAGGCTCTGGGACAACCTAGTGTGTTCCTTCTTGCTGTCTCTGTGTTGAGGGCTGCTGGGACTATGAGATTTTTGATTGGTTCTGCAACTGCTTGGCACCCCTCTGAAGTCCATGTTGAACAGCCCCAGTGTGCCAGAAGATTGGCTTTTGGGGAGATATTTCATAAGGAAGGGCCCATGTCTTTTGAAAATCAGTGTGCGTTCCAAATGTGTGTCACCCTTAAAACAAGCTGTATAAACAGAGGCACAGGAGGGGATGTTTATTTCAGGTACTTTCCTTTACATTAATACTCATGTTAAAATAGTTAATGAGGGTAAAAGTGGAGGCACTTAACCTGGCAGACAAAACCATGGTGAGTTTTGTTTGCCCTTTTCTTGTCATAATTTCCTGTGTGCAGCTGTGTCCAAGCTGAGAAGCTGACTTCTGGTTCCCAGCAGCCAAACAGTTCCCCTTTGCACACCCACTGCTTTAATCCCCAAAATGCAAGACAGAACCCTTCACTGTAGGTCACCCTAAAGGTGTGCTGGCTGGGTGAGCATAGGGAGCATCCCTTCCCCTCCCTGCCACCAGCCCCATGGCAAGCAGGGCCCTTCTGCCGTGTCAGGACACCAGGAGGGCAGCAGCAAACTGAATAGCCCAGACTTCTTTCCTAAAATAAATATACTGACTGGAAATCCTTCCAAGGGTTAGCACTGAATGATTTTTCTTTTTTTTTTTAAACCAAAATACCAGCCAACAGGCTCTAAATTTCCCTAGCTACTTGTTGTATGATGCTTTCTCACACTGCCTCTGAAACTGTGCATGGGACAGTATTGGGTGGCTCACTCACAAAGCAGATCAACTCAAAGGCTCACTTACATTATCCTGGAAAATGTGCTGGTAAATTAAAAACATTTTTAGCTCTTGTCAGCAAGTTTATATAGATTCTGTGGTTTGTATAATTAAGAATATTTTCAGCAGAGGGCCATGCTGGCTTGATGCTAATAAGAAGTTTGTAAAACTTTAAAAGAGAAAGAAAGGTGCTTCTCCCTCTGGGTTTTGTGTGCAGAATGTCATCAACCAAACAACTGACTTTTCTTGCCACTTAAAGAAATGTGATATTATTATTTCCCTCTAAACACAGAAAGAAATTAAAATATAATTTAAAATACAATAAATTTAATATTGAGTGTTTAATATGGATGTTTATATCAGACAATTTTGTAGTATATATATTTTATTAAATACATTTTAAAATGTTCATGGGTTTATTGTGAGTGTACTTAGATGTATATTTTTATTTAATTTAATATTTTATTATTAAAATTATTTTATGTAATTTTTATTGTTTAATATGGAGAAACCTTTTCACACTAACAATGTTAAAAACTTCTTTATTGCAGATTCTGTAGGTCATACTTTCATGTTTAATCTGACACCTTGCAGCATTGTTGACAAATCCGTCTGGAGGGCTGCTCTTACCTGGATTCCAAGTGAGTCCCTCTTGACTAGACAATTATATTCTGTGAATGCAAAAAAAAAAAGAATAAAAGGAACATAAATGTCAATATATATAGGAGATCAGTTGTTGTGATTAAAACAGAATAGATAAACTATAGGGAGGGGCAGAAATGGTATTTATTTGAATTATCTGTGGAGCTGATTGAACTATGTTATCTTTGCAAAAGAAATTAAATCCGATTTTGAAACCACTCACTCAAGTTTTTTCTTTTTATTTTTTTTTTTTTTAAGAATGAGGCTCTTTGTTAAAAGCCAACTTTGTTTTCCTAGGAATAACATATTTAAGATAAGTCTTTTTGTTAGGTTTTTTTGGGGTGTCTTAAAAAAAAAAATCACATTTCAGAGAAAAATTGTTTCTATTTCAATAGTGTGTTTGCGTAGATGTTTCACCCTCCCCAGCAGCTACCTTCTTCTGACTTGCATTGCCTTATCTAGGAAGTGACATCAGCTTTTTGAAGGTTGTCTTCAATGTCTGGTACAACGGTGACAAAGCCTTACACTGGAAAGAAACCCTTTGCAGTGGAGAGGATGACAAATACTCAGAGTGTGGAACACTGAAAGGAGGTTGGTGTGAAAATGGGCCGTGCCTGTCCCTCACCTGGCAGGGTCTCCACAACGGGGCCATGTCCCACCAGCTTCTCTTCACCACGAAGCAGATTTCTTAGAAGAGTCCTTGGTCAGCCCATGCAGCCAGATTTTTCTCTGTGCCATCTAGAACGATTCACCTTGCTTGGCAGGCAGTGGGCTCCAGAGCAGACTTCCTCCAGAGCTCTTCAATGCCAGAACCCCTCTAAAACAGAGTTTCCAGAGTCTGTGCTGTAACATCCTTGAGGTTCCCACTGTATAAAGTAGGATTACTAATATTCTTTATCTCATTATGACCTTTTATTGGTTAAGATCTCTACAATGGTGTGAAAAGACTACATTTGAATGGACTGTGCAGAAAAGTTCAGATATCCAAACCACAGTTTATTTAAATAAGTGTCTGGATGGTTTTTATAATTTTTTTTTTTTCTTCAGAACTCAGTCATGTTGTAGGGGCTAAATACCATTAACATGACACAGACCAGATCCAGAAAATTCAGGCAAGATGTCAGTCTAAAGGCTGAAGAGACCTGTAAGGAGATAATTGAATTAACGTAATAAAATTGAATATCAGCTCTCTTTGGTTATCATTCAGCTAAACTACTCTTAAAAGTTAAATTATTGGAGTTGTTATGATAGGATCGGTCTGTAGAAGATGTTGCAGGAGCATTGCTATTGATTTCTATTTTCCAACATGATTTAGAAAAATAGGCAGAGCTCTGGAAGAAGAAACAGATAAGGACTTCAATGCTGGAAGAGTAAATGGCATTGGCACTGCTGCTGAGAGATACACTGTATTGCTTTGGGGTTATTAAGGAGGGATAATCAATGGCTTTTGGGTTAAATAACCATTTATGTTATAATTATTTCTGTTTTTCAGAAACAATTGCAACAGAATTTGACATCAAAGGTACAAGAATAAAGTTTCCAAAGGTACTTTTCATCATTTTATATAAAGAAATTACAAAAGTAAGATCACACACTTACATGTATGTATTTTCTGTAAAGAGAGATTCACCCAACCTCTAGAAAACAGCAAAAGGAAATGTCAGAAGAGTTTCTTGTGCTTGAAATGATGACTCCAGAAATTCTAGGTGTTCTGAGGTTTTTATTCCTCTATTATTCACCCTTTGTTTTATGAAAGAAAAGACCAAAGAGATTAGTTAATGTCACCTTAATAATTCTATTTTGTTTAGTCTATTATTGTGTTTCCTTTTATCTGTCTGAGTAATTCTATCCATATCCTTTCTGTCCATTTCATTCTTTGCTTTACATTCTCTTCACATGCTAGTCAGTTCCTCCTTTCCAAAGATTTAAAGAAGAATGATGATGCATATGCAAAAGTCAAAGCAATGCTCCAGCATTAAACTAGGAGTATCCCCAGTCCTCAGGTTAGCCCAAACTCATCCAATACCTGCCTCATCAGCTGCCTATGACTTCCCAAGACCCTTACCATCAATATTAACCCTCACAAATGTCACTGAGGAGCTCATACTGGTACAAAATCTCCAGTCTCCCTTTAACTCAAAGCTCATGGGCCTCCAACAATGCTGAACTCCATCCAGCCCAGCATCTCTTCTGGCTCCAGAGCTGGTAATAGACAGGAATGTCCTCTGTCCTAAGCAGTCTTCCTATGGATGAGGTGCTTATGGCATACCCCGACACTGCCTGGTGGGACTACCAGACCAAGAATTAACCTAACCATAGCCTTTGCTGTAACCTAGAAACTCTTACAAACCTCCCAGTTTTCAGATGAGTCCTAAGAGCCCTTCAGCTCCCAAGTACTTATCCCCAGTTTGCCATACCAGATGATGAAAGTGGCAGGTGTCAGAGGAAGTAGGATAAAACCTGGGCTCAGAAGGGACCACCAGGCTATCAGCTGTCCCTGCTCCCTCCAAAACTCTGTTTGTTCTAGGGTGTTAAGACAGGTGCTAGACAACAGCTAAACTGGGGGTGATGCTGCTTTGTGAATTAGGCTGCTGGGTGTGGATGAGCAAAGCCATGGTCTAAATGATGCTCTGACATGAGGGTGGGTGTTGTTTACAGCAATGTGCACTGCAAGGAAGTGTGTCTGAGTCAGTTGGCCCTGCCACTGAGGTTCAGGCAAGCAGCACACTGCTAGTCAGGGAGCAGATGCTCCATGCAGAGAGGTGTACTGGGCCCTGACAGCGTGACTGAAGTAGGCAGCTTAGGACCTCACACTAGGAGAAGTGCAGGCTATACTTTGATCAGGTCCTGAAAAATGACTGCCAGGCTTTTCTCACCTCCCTCCCATTCTCCTCTGCCTAGCCTGTTTCATCCTCATCTTGGCATCATGTCTAAACTCAGTATAAACTTGCCACCAATAGGGGTATGAGGTTACTTTGGCTTTCAACAAGCAGATGTTAAATATTTTCACGCCATACATTCACTATAAGTTGATGACTTCATCCGAGGTTGAAGAGCAGTTAAATATCCAGTATTTTAGCTGAAAACAAAAAGATGAACTTTCCAGTACAACCAGCTCTGTTACAAGACTGATCAGAAGCTGTGTGAAATGTAGCCTGGAGGATTTCCCTGGGACTGCCTGTAGAATACAGAGGCTGCTACCACAGCTACCTACAGTCTGTGTATGGGTATCAGGTCACAAAGGTGGCAGAAAGTAAGCAGAAAATGGAAGTGCTGATGGGACTGAATCCTTACTGTAGGGCCTCTTAATGTTACTGCCAGGGCACAAAAGCTGCAGAACTCAGCCTGGTTTATCAACTCAGTTAATTCCTACTTATAAAGGCAGAGACTTTAGCCGAGAGAATGGCTCTGGAAGGGTGAGCAGGTGCCCTCTGGAGCACAGACTCTTGTTTGACAGAGGACCCTGACAAGCCCAAGTTGGATCACAGCCTACTGCTGTTCCTTAGTATCCTGGTAATGATAAGAAAGTCTTTTTAGCACTATTTTTTAATGCATACATGTATCTGAATATACCCATGATGACAGTCCCTGACAGGAATCTTTCTTTTTTGGGCCTAACAGAAATCACCAGAACCATTCCAAGCACTTAGACAATAGTGGGCAGGATTATGCACTAATTTTTTTTTTTTTCCCTTGTTTCAGGGCACTTACAATGTTATTTTACATGCCTTCTCTGATGATTCTGAGAATAATATGGTCATGTGCTTGAATATCACCATGATAGTAAACCAATACACTTTCTGAATGAAAAACACCAAATGTTTCAAATAATTCCAGAACATGGAGGTCTCTTCTGCAAGCAACTGGAATCTGAGCTGTGAAATAATGAGCACACTGGTTTCCTGAGGTAGAGTACATCATGTAATGTTCGGAAAGCTACATGATGGATTGTCTTACCATTTATAGCACTGCTGGAATCAGATGCTCAGCCAACATGCATGAAATCTCTGGGAATCAGGCATCCTGATTAATCCACAGAATTATCCTGACTGGTTGTCAGGCTGAGGACTGCATTTCAGTGCTGACCCCCGAGTTATGAAAAAGCCAAGTCCTTCAGACTGTGCTAAACAAATACAAGACATTTTGAAGTTTGAAAGTGCAAGAATCAGAAAGTTTTCAAGGCTCAATTTTTAATTTTTTTTTCTATTTTTATTTTATCAATAAAAGTTATTTGTACAATCAAATTGAGAAACATTTTTTTATTCTCCTATTATTTTCTGATTATCTTTAGACATTGCCTAATGTTCTGGTCCATTTGAACCATATTGAGCTGGAGTAGTAACAATTTATTCTGAGCTACAAACTGATGTGAGTAACATCCAGTGGAACATAAGGTACAGCTGAATTTATCCATCCACAGCTGTCACTGCAACCTATAGCATGTTTTTAGCTCTTGCTTGGAGTATGATAGTCAGAGGCTACACAAGCTGTCTCTTGTACATTTGTACAGTGGACAAATGCTTTCTGCCTTCAGACAGGTGTGGTCCTTGCAACATCAGGATGTCTGATGTCCTCTTGCCACCCTCAGCCCCTGGACAGCAGTTGCATAATGAGTTTAGCCAATTTTCCCTAATCAACAGACTGGTGTTGAAGTTGCACATTGCTTCCAAATGCCTGAAAAAAAATTAAAATGAGAACAAACCAACTCTCTTTCAGGCTGCTAGATACCAAGAATGAAATTTATCAGAAGTGAAGCTTTTAATCTCATTTTACCCATAAAGATATTTTTCAGATTCAGTACAAGAAAACTAAAAAATCCACACCCAAATATGCAGATCCTCAATTTAAAACTTGGTTTCAGTATAGCTAGTGTGTCAATATGAAGCAAAATTATCAAAAGCCAGTAAAAATATAAGAAATAGAACTGTGTCTTGGCTGGAGACAAGACACCACAGCTACATCCAAGAGGCAACAGCAAAGCATCTCTGCTTGTGTTCAGTTCACAGATGGTTCCAGAAGCAGCCCATGGACTATCACAGGAGCTCTTCCTTGTGTTTGAACCAAGTAACTAGAGTTGCAGTTTCCTCTTAATCTGAAATATCAGTCAAAAAGCTATGATGAAGCAGCCAGAGAGCCTGATGACCAATGCCTACTTGTTTTTCTTCTATTTTGCTCATTTCAAATAGCATTACTGGTCTGTGGAACAGCCTTACTATATGATGTCTTTGTGTACCCATTTCAATCTCTAGCAACCACCACGTAAAACCTCAAAACAGTCTTTATTGACAAAGTGTTCTGAGATTTTTGCTGCCCTGACTTACTTGGGCTGTTAGAATAAATGTTTTGCTTATTAAACAGCAAATATCTTAGGTAGGAGAGAATAAATAAAGGAGAGACTGGAAATCAAGGACATTCATGGCTCTGTTTTTCAGACACATGTTTTAATGCCTTATAAATGTTACAGAAAATTTGAAGTATATATAGATGTAGTAATAGGATTTCTGTGCCTAAATACGGACATTTACAGATAAACATATATATTCAGTAGCTTGCATTGCAGACTTTTATAGTGTAGATCTTCAGCTGAAGGGTTATGATTACACATACCAGCAGATAGGATTGCAAGGCAGAAAGCAGGAGCGACAACTTTATAAAGCAAAGACCTTTCAAAGGCTTCAGCCTCTCCCTTGCACACAACCAAAGGTTTCCACTTACTGCTGTGCTGGTGCTACATGGGCAAGAGGAGACAAGTTTTTGTGAAGTGTCATATCAGGCAAACAGCTTAACCCTGAAATCACCATGACACCATGGGGCGAAGGGCACAGGTGAAGGCAGAGCTCTGCTCCACTTGTCTTGTTTTTGGGACAGAGCTATTACAAGGCTCTCTTTTTTTCTGCTGTTGTCTGCAGCTGACAACGGTCATCATTTAATTTTTTAATTTCCAAATTCTCCTGATCAAATATACTCAGGGTTATACAGCAAAGAGAAGTCTACTTACGATGAACGCAACAGCTTGTACTTGTGAAAGACTGATATGAATATTTCCCTTTTCCTCAATTTATTGGGTCAGTAAACTTTGATCTTTTATTTACTTCATTTCCTGGCTCTGAAAAGTTTGAATAGGTTCAGTGCTGTGAAGCAAACCATTCACTAGGTATTTCTTGCTTAAAATATTCAGTAAGACCTACAGAGCACAGGATACCTGTATTTTGCCAGGAGGCCCAGTGAGCTTTGCAAACCTTCTCCCCTGCAAACTGAAATAAATTAAAGTCTGTGCATGTGACATACTTATCTGAAACTAATATCTAAACCCTTCACAAATATCTCTTTTTCTCTCCCTCATTACTGTTGTTTTTAAGAGGCTGCCAGGACTTGCAGATGGGAAAATAGCTTTTCTTCACCCCCTCACCCTCTGTCGCCAAATATGTAATTATCAGAAGAAGCAGTTCCTGTAAAATGTGTTTTCCAGTAAGAGCACACATCTTTTGAGCTGTGTTATTATGATTTCATTTGATAAAGACGGTAAAGTATGCATAATTTCAAATGAGAGATATCCTGCTGACAGCAATAACATGTACATTTGTTGGCTGAAATGGTACCATCATTTGAGATAGACACACAAAGAAAATTCCACGTAATTCAGGTATTACAAGAGCAGAACTTGCTTCCAGAGAGGTATTGGAAGGTATAAGCAATCCCTCAGTCACCAGTTAGTTTAGCTGATAAAAAACATGCATATTTATATTGAACAAATAAACTACATGGTGTCTGCAGCAAGAAAGATTTGGACCTGGTGATACAGATGTGGTCTGATCGGATTTAGAGGTATCAAAAAAGAAACACAGCAGCACTGATCCCTTTTACACAATATTTTTCTTGGCAGAAAATGCTAGTATTTTCCTCTGAAGTGTCAGTGCAGCACACGGTGCTTGAATGATTTCAGCTGCTTCACCCTACCCGTGTTCCTGCCAGCACAGGGAGCTCAGGGGCAGCAGATGGAGACAGTGACATTTCTAATGGGAAGAGATGGGGAGGGAGGAAAGGGAGGGCAGCTGAGCCTGCAGAGCTCAGGGCAGAGAGGACTGGAGAAAGGAAATTTGGAAACTCTTCTTGCTGGCTTCAGACAAGTCTGGACTTTGGAAATCCTGGAAAATAGTCACTGTGCACGTGTATTTGCATTGTGAAGGCACAGGGGCCTTGCTGCATGGCTGCTCTAGATGGGTATGTCCATAACCTCTTTTATTCAAGATACAGGGTACTACTGGCAAAGAGATACCTTACATATGTGTGTATAAAAATATATATATTTAATATATGTAGGTACCTGTATATCATAGATGTTTTTGGCCAGATAATTTAGGACAGCTTCTCAAAGCTTCTACCTGCAAAAAAACCTAGGGCTTTTGCCTCAACAGCTGGCTTAGGTACAGATCTTGTGGTTTTACATTTAAAATGTCTTACTAACATAATTTCTTACTGAAATGACTAAGAAAGTGAAACCTTGAAGACCAAACCTGTCTCCTAGCCCACAGGAGAGAATGGTCACTCATTCTGAGAATCAAGGTCCCCCTAGCCCATTTTCCTGCCCTGTCCAAAATCTTCAAGCACTAAAGAGTAGATAATAATTTTTCTTAAATTATAACTTCTGCTAACTGGGAACATCCACTGTGGTTTTTTTGTTCTCCAAGAGGTTTGGCATTTCTCCTGAAAAAGTATCTCCATACTGATTATGAAGTTGAATTAATTCTTATATACATTCTGTTCAGCCAGATTCAATTTAGACTTTTCACTGTGTAACACATTTTTTGCATTTTTAATATAGTAGTGTAGTTTAACAAATTCAGTAATAGAAATTAACAAACAATCAAAACCACACCAAAACACACCCCTACCATAAGTAAAGATAAATACAGAAAAGCAAAATTTTGGCATTAGTCCTCTGAAAGCAATACAATTGAAAAAAAAATCTGCCCTTTGCTTATGAGATGCATATAGGAGGAACTAATCCAACAAAATACAATGCATATGAGAGTGATCATTCTTTCACTATCTTCCTAAATTAATTTGACCCTGTTTTAGAATGACTTGACTTTATTTCACATCTGAAGATGAGCTGAACAGTCTGGTAGTTTTTATCTTTTGTAATTGTATATTGCACTGAAGCAATCTGCCCTATGTCTGTCGATACTGGAGAGAGTAGAACTTTTCTTACATTTTTAAAGCATTAAAGATGCATTAATAGGATAGATATAACATAGAACAATGAACATCCACATATGACTGTCAGCAAAACAGGCTTTCCTGATTCTCTTCCTGATTCTCTTCCAGTGACTCAGACTGATATACAGTTTCCTTAACCTGCAAATGTTTTGCGGATTTTAATTTTCTAATAATGAAGGAAAAGGGTTCCTAAAACAAAAATTTAAAGTAACTGCTTATCTGGGGCTACCCAAAATATTAAAATAAAGAAAAAAGTATTCTTGGATGAGTAACAAGGGGGGCACAAAAGTGGTTGGGTGAAATAAATGATCTTGAAGTTTCCTTCCAACCCAAGCCGTTTCTATGATTCTGTGATTGCTATATATTTATTCTGACCAAATAACTTAAAACTAGTGGGCTTCAACTCACTTAAATTTGAGATGCTTCAGCAAATAAGATATTTTTTTTTACTTTTTGTTTTTGACAAATTGGCATTATTAAAAGAAAGGCCCTTGTACCAGAGAATCATTGTAATTTTGCTGCTAATCAAGGGGTCAAGCTGTCACTACTCATGTTAGTATGTACTTGAAAATCTGTTTTGTCCTATAGAGTACAAGTGCACAGCCCACTTCTAGATTGCCTTATATGCCTTTTCTGGAACTGATATGGGAAAAGCAACATTAAGACTTTACAAACAGTACTTTAGGAAGCAAGATGTTGTGGGGAGCAGATCAGATCACATACTTTAACTTTGTATATTGTAATTTCCTTTTACTTCCTTTGGTTTTATAAAAAGCAAGTTCTCTAACAAACAGAACAAATAAACAGCACAGTACATCCCCTCCTTGTACACCTTTAGAAATATGTGGTTAGGTTAACCAAAATTTGGAATGGAATTGAATGGAATAGAACCGAACTCTGTCAGTTAGAAGGGCTGTACAAAAATCATCTAATCCAAATGCCTAGACACTTTAGGGCCGACCAAAAGCTGAAGCATTTTTTAGTGACATCCTGGACCTAATGTGCCAACTTGAGATAAGCCCTCTGAGAGGTGTTGAGTGGCTCCAGATCTTACTAGAGCTGCAAATTGGACATACTCAGCAATATAGATTTTAACATATGCCAATCTCAGCACAGGCATAATGCAATTTATTTTTTTTTAAGTGTAGATGAAAAGTCTGTGATAAAATAAATAAACAATATATCCTTCCAGGCTACTACTGATTCTTCTGCAAAGGTTTTATGCAAAAGTTACTTGGCTCGTGATGGTGAACCTGGATTTCTGTGAGTGGCCAGGGGACCAAAAGAAGGGAACATGTTCTTGTGGCTTCACTAGGGGGGCAATTCTGTTCAAAGTCCACAGTCAGGGCCAGTGCTGCTCCCTGTTTCACTGCTGCTCCATTGATACCTACAGCCAAGTGATCTTCCACCCAGAAATTTTCTGAGTGATAAAAAAGCACATTTAAATGGTGAGTGTGATTTCAGTGTTGAAAATGTGGAAGAAATTAAGGAGGAAAATAGTGCTGGGGTAAAGAGTTACATAAAATATACAATCAGAAGCAAAACGTTTGAAATATTTATAGGCAAAACATTGCACTATCAGTGAGTCAGGCACTAATATTAGGTTTATTGGACAGAGAAGACTTTCTCCAAACATTCTGTCAATACAACAAGGGTGACTAAGACACCACAGTTCTGTGAGAAGAGCTGATATTCACCATAAGTTCAAGGTACTCAGCAATTACAATTATCATGACCTGTTTTTTTTTTTTAATACTTGGATTGCAGTGGTGCTTTCTGTAATTAGCTTGTAATCAGGACTGTAGCTTTCCTGCTGTGTACTGTATAAATATTTATGAAATTAGTAAAATAGTATTTCAAGGGTCCTTTGAAACATGAATCATGGCCAGACCCAAAGCACCTGCTATTTAGCCCCAAGAGAGTGACCCAGAATCCCTTAATCCTACAGTAAGTCTGTTTGACACCTCCAAAGAACCCAGAAATCCTGCCCAGTGGGGGATTGATTTGGTGCAGTGCAAGACGGCTTTCTGAGAACGGCAGAAAACTGAATTAATTTCCACTGGAATTCATATTTCAAAGTATTAACAGACTGAAAATCATGTAGCATGACACTGTGAGATGTATTTCAAATTCAGCGATTTTGCTGGAATACTGAGCTGAAAATAGAGCCTGATGCCTTACCGTGATGGGTCTTGACCATATGAAGTGTTTAGATGTTTAAATTCACATTACCTGGCTTTGAGATGAAATTCGGGGTTTTTTGCAATGGTGTCACACTTTTCTAGTGTGGTTTTCCAGTTTCCCAGAAATATTCACAGAAACCATTGGAGACTAGTGGACCTAAAGAACAGCAGTGTCACTCTTCAGTGGACTGGGATGGGCACTCCCAACAAACGTTGTGCACATTCTTCACTGCAGAGCTGTGAGCCTTCAAGAACCATATGGGGCTTGGGTAGCCCATTCATACCTTGCAAGTGCATGAGAGCAAACTGCACAAGGTTGCCTTTATGCTTCATGTTCATACACACTCAGTTCAGTTCTACTGGGGAAAAAACCCCCCAAAGTAATATTTTACTATTTAAATATTTTACTATTTTAATTTATTTAAAGTAAATATAAATTTATAAATAGAAAGTTAAAAATTTTACTATTTATTTAAATACTAAAATATTCAAGAAAGAAATGGCATATGTTCTGCTTAGGCTTTAAATTCTTAATAACTTTTCCAAAGTCGGTATCAAGCCCAGAATAAAAAGAGGAGGTTGACTGCAAGTTAGTGCCTCACTTTGTAAACTCAACAACTGCTCTCTGAATTACAGTGCTAGGAGAGCTTATCCTTGATGATGAGTGACAAGCTATTATCTTGCAGAATAAAAAATGAGCAATCAAAAGTGAAAGGAAGCTCTGTACTTGGAACCAGATTCTACACATCTTTAAGCATGACACAAACTTGTTTAACTCAATGAAGTAATTTTTCAGAAGGATTTTTAAGGCTTGGCCCTTGATAATAAGTGCCTACACATAATATGCACTTGTCACTATGCTCCTGAATAACTCTAAAGACTCGTAACATGGCAGAAAGCCTTTCACCTGTAGTCTGTCAGTTTGAATCTGTCGAGCAACTGAAAGTCCCTGCTGCAAGAAATTTTATGCAAAAAATTCAATCGGTGCTAGAATTTATATACCCAAATCAGGAAGGGTTGCAAGTCAATTTTAATGAGTCTTTCTGCTACAGCCTTACCATTCAGTCTTCAATAAACTAAACACGTATCACATTTTGAGTAGTGCAGTACATGCATTTTTCCCCAATCTGCAGGAAACTTTGCTTTGATGAATAGAAAGATGTATTCAGTTTCTGAGCATCCTGTAAGCTAATCAGGATCTGAGTGAAGGAACACAAAAATAAGCACACATTTGAGTGGCATTGCACATCATGGTCACTGTCGTGATCAAAGTACAGTTAAATGAAATTGAATTTAGTTAAAATTAATTTAGTTAAAACATCGAAGTTCAGAGGAGGAATACTTGTTTAAACTATACATGGAAATGGGTCCCTTCTGTAATCAGGAATATTACTGATTGCTAGTTATAGATTAAATAGTTTTTGCCTCCTGGGATATCATTTGCTTGCATCAAATGAAGTGCAAGAAACCTAAATTCTCCTTTAGGCTTCCTACAGGAAAACCCTTCAGCTTTACACCTGAACATTAAAGACAAGTTCTGTTACCTTAATTTCTCAAAAAAACACCCTCTTTGAAGTTCTCCTGTGTCTGGCTGAACACTCCATGACTTAGCAACTTTTACCACACACTGCCCTCCTCCCCACTTAATACTGCATAAAAGTCTTCAGGAAGACAGAGGGGGATTTGCCAGTCGAGTGACTCAAGATCACTCAACCCCATGCCCAGGCTAAAGTTTTGGAAAAGATTTTGTTGCAGGATTCCCCGCGGGATGAGTCAGCACCTTTTTACACTCCCCATGAAAAGAGCAAAATAAGATGGCAATTCCTTAGTGCTCACTTGTGTTTCTTCTGCAACAGACAGTAGTTTTCTCTCCATGGTTGTGTAGTGCAACTGTTTGTAATGTAGCAGGTATACTTTGAGGAAAAATGGGTTGAGAGCCCTGAGAAACCCTGAGAAGCTTGGAACAGACAGAGCTGGAAAGTCTTTGTAACATTAGAATTTCTTGGAATTCTGATTTCTGGTCATCATTGGCAATGGATTCACTATCAAGTCAAGTTTTTTAGGAATTGTTGGGCTCAGACTTAGTCATAGAAGACTGAAATGAAAAGTCCTATTTTCTTGTTTAAAATGAGGTGTTAATTATCTTCCTAATAGAAACCAGGCTAATTAACTCAGAGTGTGATTGACATCACAGAAGTGGAGTTGTGAGAACACAGCAATGATGCTGAGGCACCGAGGAAGCATGCAGCACAGTGCTGTCCAGGATCCCTTGTTCACAGAAGAACACTTGGTTTGTACATTGACTGAGGCAAAAACTGCTTGTGATGGCTCAGATCTTTCCACTGCTTGGTGCTGAGCCCCCTGAGGAGCTGACTAACTTGGCTGCAATGGTGGGTGTCCTACCACAGAGGTCAGAGACCTCACGCCCTACCAGGATGCTGGAGATGAACCTGAGCTGCTTCTGCAGGCACCAGATATCAAGGTCATTAACACCTCCCTCCTCCTCCCCTACTCCCTGTTTGCACTGAAGAAGGATGATGAGGAGGAGGCTGTATCATCTGTATGGGATGGAAATGGAGACTGATCTGGATCAAGCGACAGCTGTGAGCACCTCTGCCCATAGGTCACCACCAGCCTGATTGTAAGGCTGGGAAATGTTATTATTCAGTGGGAGTGAACAACTTCTGTTGCCTTGGAGCTATTGTTTCTCTCTCTAGCAGGGCTGCTTTGAATATTAAGGAAACTAATAGCCATCCAAATGAAGAACTGTGATTAACATTATGTGCCATCCAGCCCAGTCTGCTTATGCTGTGAGAAAGGGGTCACTGAAAATGATCCCAAGCCTGTCCTGCAAAAGTGAAAAAGTTCATTAAGTAGTATCTTGGTTGTTGTAATAAAAGTATTTTATAGTGCACAGTGACTCCTGTGTTGCCATTTGGCATGAAGCCACAGTTCTGGTGAAAGAAGAAAACGTTGCTTATTTGATTTTTAATTAATAATTTAACAGGAAGATTTTTAAATTTTATGTTATTTTTTTAGTGTGTTTTTTATTGCTGCTGCTGTTAGTGTTGTCTGGAGCATTACTGTGTATATATCCTGCAATGACATGTCTCAGAATATTATTTTTAGGTTCAGCTTTGTAATTAATTTTTACAGGCCTGGTATTAATTTTAGATATGTTTTCCTGGTTCTGCTGCTATCTTCAGTTACCAGTCCCATACCAGCCACATGTCTTTATACATTCTTTCAGTTTTTCTTCTTATGAGAAGCTTCAGCTATCCAATTGAAATTTTATATGAAACTGCTAAACTGAACTTATTCTGCATACAGCTTTCACATATAAAGTATATGGCAAAAAATTATAGTTATTTTCATCAGCAGGTGCTGGAAATGCCTATTTGTAATGAAAACCAGAAATAAACTTAATAGCTGATTAAGGAAATAATATGAGTGTGTGAGTATATGTATGGATATAGTAAAGTTTTAGCAATAAAGGAGATGGAACTTCTCCCTTCACTCTCTCCATTTGGGCCAGGGCTGCAGCTACCCTTACAGCATGAATACATTGGGCCTATTGGAGTGGAAATCACTTTTGTGCTAAAGACCCTCATCAGATCTTTCCACTTCCCTTCTGCACTGATGTGGATCTCATCCATAAAGATAAAAGGTCTCCTGAATGTTTTCTGGACTTCACAAAGAGCGGATACATAAAAAAATCCCAAACACCTCTGACCTGGGGGAAAATTGGCACAAGTTCTTTCTCATTGCAAGCTCTACCTTGTGTTCAGAGGTGTTAAGCAGCCACAGCTTAGAGTACTGCAACATTCAGAGTGCTGAAAAAACCGGTGATAATATAAAGCCCATTCATATGAATATGCATGTTAGAGGTTCTCAGAAATTACTTCTGCCAAATTGTGGTTTTATTTGCCTTGGTCTGCTCAAAACTGAAGCAAGCACACCTTTTGCTGTAGTTTTACAACCCTTGGAAACGTTTCACATGATGAAATTGGATACCGACAAGACCATTTGACACAATGCAGTTTGGGCAGTTTGGTTTTTTTTTGGAAGAATTAAAAATTGATCTAAACTCATGCTTCTGCAGAAAGTATTCCAATAGTCCTGGAGCATTAAGACTTTTCATTAACTAGCTTTCTAATGTGACACTTACCTGCTTGCTAACAGGCAACGTTATTGCTGATGAGTAGGTATGGGACCACAAGGTTATTAGTAGAGCTGTAGAGTGTAGAGCTTTATGTCCCATGTAGTGAGAAGAAAACATCCTCATATTTCTTACGGAAATACCAAGAATAGCCAAATGTTCATTCAGAGAATCTGGGCATGAAACCCAAACAGTGATTTTCCAAAGGTACTGCCTTTAGCCTTGGGGTGATAACTTTCTGCTGCTGCTCCTGCCAGTTGTGATGGGGAGTGGTCTTTCAGATTTAATGTTAAAGGCATTTCGTGTTACTGTGGGAATCTGGCTGCCAATTATAAGCCTGCTTTAGGACATGGCAGGAGAATGAAGGGCGATGTTCCTGCTGGAGATGAAGTGTCCATATATACAAAATTCATCTATGTTTCCAGTCACATTATCCCAAAAGGGGATTCACTGATACAACAGCCATACAGAGAGCTGTGGAGTGTGGAGAGTCTGATTGCTTTTCCTAAATGGCTGAACTGGGGAGAAGCCACTGATCTCAAGCACACTTGGGAAACCAGAAAGCTCTGCCTTGGAGAGCACTCTGACCGCACCAGACCTGGCACAGAAACTAAATTCTGCCCCTGACTAGCTGGATAAAAGCACATGTGGCTGAGTTGCCTTATAACAACAGGCTAAGAAGCTACCCTACAGGACTGGATATTTATTTAAATGTAGAGGATTCAGTGCCTTATTGTTCTTCTGGACTTTTGTATGTATTTCTTCTCTAAAGGAATATCTGAACAGCTGGCATTTAACTGAGCTTTTACGTCTTTATGGGTCAGTGTTAAAACTGAAGGCACTGTTTATTCTGATTTGTGTGCCAAGAAATGAAGAATTACAGGTCTGTGGGTTGCACATGGCTTCAAATTTGGCTAGACTGCTCAGCAACCAGGAAATCCTTACTCTACAAAATGTAAAGGAGTCTTTTCACTAAGCTACTTCTGTAGGAAGGGTCACGGGTACTCCTAAGGACTTGCGATGAAGCAGTTGAATTAATGATGATTGCCTGTGGATTTTGTAATGAAATAAAGGGCTATACTGCACAAAGTCAACAAAAAGCAAACCTTACAGAAGAACAAATTCTTTGGTGTGCTTGGCAAGCAGGCTACATAAAGGCCATGACATGTATACCTCTAAAGGGCAGAAATACATTATGATTGGTGTTCAAACAGTGAGCAATTTGGTTGATGTTTGCACTACACACACCACATCCAGATTAGATTTTATCCTGTGGAAAGATTAAACCAAATAGATTGTTAAGCAGCTAATGCCATGTTAGATAGAGCCAAATAATGAGTTACATTTTAAATGTAAAATACTACAGGAAGGGTGTCTCAAGCATAGAGTTCAGTAGACTTTTGACTTACTCTATGGACCTCAGAGTACAGAAAAAAAAAAAAAAATGGAAAGGGTGGCTTAAATAGCAACTCAAAATTTGAAACAATGGTGCTGACTGTGGAAGATACTTCTGTATCCTGTACAGGATATGCAGGCACTGAAATCCCAGAATGTACCTACTGGTAGTTCACTATATGAAGGTTTTGAAGTCTCACCTGTGCTGAAAAAGTAGCAGGAGGATGCTTTGAACAGCTCATTGTGATATCCAGGAGATCAGGTGAGAATTCAACACTCTTCCCTTGGAAGATACTGGGTACTTTACAACACTTTTAAGGGTAAAACATATGAGAAACTGTAAAGAGTGAAATTAATGATTGCTTTGGCTTGGATGTGTTCCAAGACCCAAGTTTTCTTTTTCCCTCCTTAGGAACCGCTGATGGAACACCCCATCATCTTGGATGAGTAAGCAAAAGCTATTGTTCCACCTGCATGCAACAGAAAGTGTCCATCTAGAGATGACCTGCAGCCTGCTCTGAACCTTGTTATGGAACAACTGGAATAAAACTATTGTTGGTTCCTAAGAGTGCTGGTGCAATGTAATGTCACCAGAGTCCTGTGAACAAATTTACAGAGACTATAAAGTCAACCTCGTGTTGGTGCCGGTGGAATAATGCCCTAAAACCTGGACCCAATTAGTCCCTCGGGACCAATATGGGACACAGAGTATTCTCAAACTGAGGAACTGGAGACATCACCCACCAAATATGAAAAGGGTATTATTTGTCAAAAACAGGTGACCATTGCTATCAAACATGATACTGGCCAGATTGTCAGAATTGTGACAGAAATAGAACCAACTGCTGGATGGGATTGGTATGACATTTTTATTAGAGATGTGCCATCTGCAAATGGCATATTGCATCTTATGTTACGTCCTATGATCATTGTATTGTCGTGCTGTATTTTATTAGTTTTGCTATTAATATGTTTTTATATCCATGTTTATCCTGTGTCCTGCTCTTTTGAAAGCATGAATCACCACTTGTTACCTGATTTGTGCTTGAGTGCCCAGATCCTCCCCCTGCCCTCTCCCCCAGCAAGGCAAGAGCACTTCCACTCGTGGTACCAGTGGGTTTGCTGGGTGTTTCATCTGTATTGAGGGGTGAGTGTGACTGTCCACTCAGTTCTGCTTTTGATCCCACATGCAGCTCATGCCACAGCCTGATGTGTGCTGGAGCAGCCTGCAGGCAGGACACAGTGGAGAGAAGAAATGAGGGCCACTCTGCAGCCACTGTCACCTGTGACATGCTGTCCCCTGAAGCTCCTGTCCCCTGCTCCTTCATTAGGAACCGTCTGTCGGTTTCTTCAGAATCTACTAATCCTCCCAAGCTGGGAGGTAGAAGTATACCAGCTTACCCAAAAATTCACCCACCACCAGGGAGGAGGAAGGGGGAGCATGCTCATCATTGGCCTGTGTCTGTTTTGCTCCTAGGTGTGTGTGTTGGAAAGGTTATGAGTTAGAGAATTAGTGAATTAATCAAATGACTGCTTAGAGAATTCATGTGTCACACGAGACTGAGCAAAGGGCATTGGGAGCACGTTTGATTACTTTTTTTTAACTTAAAGAATCCTCAAAACAGTTTAATTTTATAAGGATTTTAGAGATCCAAATGGACCATGACATTTTAACATGTGGAGGAGGTAAAAAACAGGCAGAGAAAGTGAAACTGGTGAATTCCTTCCTTCAACTGATGTGTCTCCCTGATTACTAAAGTTTATTCAGTTTAGACATGAGATGGACATACTGCACAAAAGATAAAATACCTGTAAATCTCTGGGGAGCTAGAAATTTCCTAAGTAATAATACTGTTTATTTTTTTAAAAAGAGAGAGAGTTCAGTTCTGGACTTTCAAGATGAAAAAAATCTTTTCCAAATCATCTAAGCCTTTGAGATCAGAGTTAATTTTCTCCCTTTTCTTTGTCTGACACTATTTCTGTAGGTGTTAGACGATCTGCCTCCAGACATGCCTTGATCCAGAAAGAGAGGGGTGAAGTAAGGTTGTTTGCATTTGTGCTTGTGAGAGTTTACTTTAGGCACAATTATTCAAGTTCAGATGTTTAAATGTCTCCTGTTTTAGCTTAACAGAATTATTCTTACCCATAAAAGAGAAAATCCTAATTCAAACCTCTTAGCTTTCTCTGAGGACCTCTGCTGCAGTAAGATCTTTCAGTCGGTTCCTTCTTCCCTTCCCTACTGTTGTCCTTATCTAGGGAATTTTCCTCTGCCAAAGAAGACTACAAAGCTTACAGCATGCCGTGCATATCTTACATACTGTCCTGGGAGTCAGCTGCAGAGTCACCATTTCTGTCTGTTGTCCAGTCAATGAAAATAGATTCTTGGTCCTACAATTACAAATCACAACACAGGTCCTGACTTCCTTGCCTTCCTTTGCTTGCTTTATATGAACGAAAAGATGGAAGGGGCAAGGTTTTCAAAGGAGAAGTCCATGCCACTAACTTGTTTTTGAGTCAAATTAGCTAATTCCAAGTACAATCTGGATTTCCGTGGAAAACCTGGCCGTTCTAAAAAGAAGCTCTACAGTTTTTTGGTGTTTGGCAAGAAAGCTGGCTGGCTGAAAGTGTTCTGGAAAAGCTGTGTCCCAGCTCTCTAACAGCAAGTGTTTGCTCATTAGTAGGAACCATTTGCTAGAAATGACTCTCAAGTACTGTCAGTCAGGGTCTCTGATTGCTGGGGTTTCTCCAAGCAAGCTGCAAATATTTCACTTCACCTGGTGGGCTGAGAAAACTGGCAATTACCAAAGCATTACATCTTGCTGTCTAAGCCTCTTGACTTCTGTGTGTGAGGCCAGCTGACACCCTCTGAGATAAAGAGAGGTTCATTTTGATATATTGGGAGGTACAGACACTCGTATTCCACTGTAGCTCCTGAATTTGTATCAGGACTACACCAGCAATGGGTTACAGTGTGAGTGTGGAAGGAGACTCAAGGAACATAAATTGCAAAAGGGATTAGTAGCCTTGTTACACAAGACTGAAGGTTTAATTCAAAGGCATGTTATGAAGCCCAGCACTTCTGTTATGTCTGACACTGGTAGGTTGCTCCTAATAACATCACTGTTGAGAGTGAGTGTGGAATTCACCTGCATTTTTCTCTTACATTTTTTTAGCCTGTTCCTTTATAAGTTCAGTATTTATTTTGCACAGAACCTGATAGCAAGAACAGAAATGTATACTGGAAGGCTGGTTGCTGTATTCAGTTCCTTTTCACATTCATAAACAGCAAATACAAGAAGAAGCAATCCATAGTCCAGTGAGAAAATGGTATTTTAATAGCAAACAAATAGACAATGAAGTAAAAGTAATTCTGCAGGGAGGTGTCAAAGAGATAGCAATAAAACTTTCTGTAGGGAAGTCTTTAAAGTCTGCCTGTTTCAGGTCTGACAGCCCTTTGAGCCCTGCAATGCTGCTCTGGGACAGACTGCAGAAGCTGAGGCTGGGGCAAATCTCTTTTGCTGACTCTGCCATGGGATGGTTATCTCTGAGAGAGCAAGCTGCAGAGGTCAGAAACCCTGGGATGGCTCAGGACAGCTTGCCAGGTCTCATTTGTCAACACCCTTGCTTTTCTATTGCGTGGACCCAACTTGTGGATCCTTGGGAAGTGGCTGATAAAGGTCTTTAAGTTGCAGTTAGCACTCTGGCAAGGGAAAAGTGATGTGTGGATACAACAGTTCTTAGCTGCCTGCAAAAGAGAAATGGGGAAGTGATCTTTTTATTCCCAGTGAGGAGTAATGAAAAGTGTGAGCAAGATCTGCTTGGACATCTGTTTTGTGTTGCTGGGAGCCATCCCAGTATATCCTTTCGTGTGGGCTGAGGTGACCTGAGGGTATTCAGAGCCGTGAGTGTGGTTTGTCCCAACTTTGAGCCTAAACTTCTTTTAGGTTTTGGGTTTTGTCCTGTTCCTAGTGTCACAAAGAGTTTACATAATGGTTGTGAGTGAGGCAGTGGGAAGTAGAGCAGTGCAATTCGTTGTCTTCAGGAATCAGGTAGTGTGTGAGGCACCTTCCCAGGGCTCAGGAGGAGCAGATTCAATGCCTTTGCTCTCTCTGCTCAAAGCTCCTGAAAAGCAAATCTACCTGGCCTGTTTTACATGCAGATATCCTAGACAAGCTGTTGAATATGACTTCCCACCTTGTGTCTATAGCACCACAGATGTGTCTGACTGATGTGATGGACTTGCTGTGCACCTCCTGTATAGCAGATGTGTGTCTGATGCTCCTGGGGATTGCACACCCTGGGCAGAGGCAGACCTCTGGATACACAGGCACATGTGATGGTCTTGGAAAGAAGGAAAGTGTTTGGGTCTGAGTGTGAAGTGGCCTTGCATGTTCTGTCATGTGATTTCTTCTATGTTGAAGAAAAAGGACTTTATAGTGTCTTGGTGAAGAAATAGGCTGCACCAACATACCAGCAAACACCATCCTCAGTCATAACAAAACAAGCTGCAAAATTGGTGGGTTTTTTTGTTTTGTTTCATTTTTTGGGCAGGTCATTGAAGCAAAAAAATGTAGCAAAAAGCAAGAATTAATCAAGTGCAGGTAGCAATGATATAAATGCTAGAGCTTAATAGCTCCCCTGCATAGCACCTACTGAAGCCAGTTTGCTGACCAAAATCTGCATGGGATTGAGTCAGACAGGAGACCCTGAACATGTATCAACTATTAGCTGAGTATACAATGTTGATTTTTTCACCAAGTATCTGAGGAGAACATTTAAATGCCAGCAAGACTCTTCTGATGACTGTCACACAGGGTAACTAAGCTGAATGAATAATTCACAGCACTACAGATTCATTGTGAATTTAGCTGCTTCTTCAGCTCATGAGCTTTTTACAAGTAACAAGCAATTATCTGGACATTAATTGCTATTCAATCAAAATCAAGTTGGACCTTAACTTAGGAATCAACTAGAGGCATGGTGAAGAATTTCTATGGCAGAATATGACCCTGTATTAATCTCCACGATTTCTCTTCCCAGCAGATGGAATTATAAATAGTCCAAGAGAATAACTGACTACTGGGTGTATGGTTGCAAGTCGTACTTGTGCATCATGGTTGGGTACATGGTGGAGCTTGTAGCTTGATGATAAATTCCTTAAGCTGTGATCGTCAAAGGAAACTCAAATTTTTATTCATGGTTTTGCCTTTTCCCAAGAGGCAGGGAGCATGTTTGTGTGAGAAAGCAGATGGTAAAAATGACAGTTGTTCAGGAAATGTTAAACATGGTTTTTTTTTTGAGGCTAAGGACATCTTGCCCCAGCATTATTTTTAAGTAAAATTCTAATAGGAGGTGTTAACTAGCATCAGTTTCTGTCAAGTCAATATAGTTTCAGTTGTGAAACATTTCACAATGCTGTTGTCAGATGAATGACATTTCTTCTGTGCTGGAATGCTCTGGGTACCTTTTGGTTCTCTTTTTGGTTCTCTTTTCCCAGTTTGAGGAAAAAAAATACTTAAGCTGCTTAGGAGCATAGGTTTCATTTATTTTCCAAGAAGATTAATGGAAGGTATATGTCACAGGCTCAGGCAGAGTTCATGGTCATCATGCCATCCAAGATATTTCTCTGGACCTTTTATATTACTGAAAGGGCTTGTTTGGGGTGTGTGTGTGTGGTTTTAGTTTTGTTTTTTTCCCAAATAGGAGAATATGAGTGCTGCTGCAGGGATACAACAAGCTGGGGCTGGAAAACTACAGAACTGCTGATGCAGAACTTTGTTATTTCAAAAGCAAATCTGCTTCTAGGCTCTTGCAGGGCAGCTTTGCTTCACTATTCCAGGCCTAAAGAGGCCCCAGAGAAAGTGAAGAGCATTTGTTCATCTTCAGCATTTTAATATTAGTGTATCCAAAGTGATTTGCCAAACGTCCATGGCATTGGAGTAGAGTGAACCCAAATCACCCTGCTTGCACCTCAACATTTTCTGTCTAGCCCAGAAGATAGTGACAGCACATTCAGTTTCAAGCCTTGCCTTGGTGACCCCAGGGTCAGAAATGAGATACGTTCTGGGCTTCTGAAAAGACAGCACCTAGTAGAAAGCTGAGATTTTTTTTTTTTTTTTCAGCCTTCCCAGGTGGGAATGTGGGCTTGGACCTCACGCTCAATCCCTTCTTCTCCATCCAGGCAGCTTTGCAGTGGCATTTGTCACGCCTCAGGGTATCAGAGCCACTTGTTTATCTGCTGTAACAAACCTTGCTGAGTCTTCAGAGGAGTGGAATTACATTCTGGATTGTGACTTGGGCTGCAGCCATGGTACTGAACATTGGCTAAAATTTCTCCTCGTTGTTGCTCTCACTTTAGCCCCACTTTACTGTTTGGAGCAGTAAACCAGAAAAACCTGTGGAAGCTGCTGGCATTTTATCCACTGTGTCAGCTTGCTGTCTTCAGCTGGATGACACAGTGCTGCAAATGTTGTAAATATTAGCTTGTGCTCATGTTGCTCTCCCTGTTGGTCCTCCTGGTAAAGCTTAGGTTCATTTTTATTGGAGGTGTGGGTAAAACAAACCCCTCTGCTCCCATCCAGCAGCAGGCAATTGCCATTTTTCAAAATTCAACTTGAAAAAGAGATCCAGTGCTCTCTGGATTCCTCAGGTTTTTCAGTAGTTCAGCTTCTGGAGGTGCTGAGGAAGATGACCATATAAACATTTTATCAGGATCTGCAGCTTTTGCTGATGCAGGTCTGAGGAGGTCAGCTCAGGCTGGTAGAGGCACATGGGGTGAGGAACAGCTTCAGAGAGCAGAGGGAATCTGTCTACCTTCAGACAAAGATGCAGTGGATATTAAGTCTTGTTTTCATCAGTTTGTAATCTTTTGTCCAGCCAGTTTTAGGGATTGGGGTTTGGGTGCACTGTTTGTTAGTGTAATATTAACCTTACATGTCAGCTCTGTGTTATTCCCATGGTCCTGAGCAGATCCCACAGCCTGATGTCCTGCCATTCCTGCCATGTGTAATTTGTAGCATCAGGGGAATCACTTGTGCAGAAGAAGGGTTTTAATTAGGAGGTTAGAATTTCTTCAGCATAAAATTGGCTGTATATTTGTGTCACATTGTCCTTTTGCAGCACCGAGAAAGAGAGAATGTGGATATAAATATTTTAGGGACCCTTTAAGTGTAAATATTTAGTACGAATTAAGAGAGATTATTTAGCTAAAGAAAAGCAGATGTATTTCAGCAGATAGGTCAGAGCCAGTTCCTTACTGGGAATGTGCAAACCCACAGTTCTCTCACCCAGAATGCACAAACCTCTCACCCCCGCTTCTGGGTACTGGGACTGGCCAGAATGGACCCTGGCAGTGCTGGGTGATGGCAGCACCCTTCAGCCAGCAGCCTACTGTATAACAACTGCTACGGACACTCACTAAGCCTTGTCCATTGCACCCTGGCCCCAGATTTTTAAAAGCAGGTGCTAAAAAAAGACACGAGGGTGGAATATGGAACATGATCCCATATGGCATCCAGTCCCTTGGAGATAGCAAGAGGGACTGAGGGGAGCTAAAGCATAAATAGAGCTTCTTTTCAGTGGACACGGTTAATGCATCTGTATGATAAAAAGGGGGATGAAAAAGGGGGAGAAGGTATGTAAAGCTGATACTGATGGAAACCCTATTACTTAGGCAATGTTATTCAAGAACAATTTATCTGTGAGAAGATATGACACTTGTAATGTAGCCAAGTCCTTTGCAAGCTGGAGAGCCAGCTGCATAGGCTTGCCTGAGGCACTGAGTGTGCCATCTGAGCAAGTTACAAGGAAATCTCTATTTAAATAAAAAGGAAAAAAAAAAAAAAAGTGGTTCATGAATATTAGGCACACTGTGTCCTGCCAGAATGTTCTCTTTTCATATCAAGGGTCTGATTCTTCAGAAGAATCAGAGGACTTATTTGTCCTCTTTCAGACTGCTGACCAATTCAGTAGAGAGATAGTGTAGGAAGCAGAAATCATATTCACCCATGAAGTATCTCTGAAATAGAGCTTTCTGGATTTTCCTGTATTTCAAAGACTCATTCATGGGTTCATGGTGTGTGATTCATCCACAAGCAGAATGAGATTCCTCTTGTCAAACTGCAGACATCTGCAATGTCTCTATCTGAGCGAGCTGTCAACCCACTCAATTATAATCAATAGAGAGAAGTAAGTAGATCCATGGGACTACTGCTTCTAAAGTGTTTTGGAAGTCAATGCCTACTTTAGATGTCCACTGTAAAGTTAGGGGAAATGAATCCCCACATGATTGCACTGATTTCTAAAAGTTAACTCAGGCTGTCTGGATGGTCCCAAGGCATCCCAATCTTGCTTTCTCAGCTTTTCTTTTTACATTGTTTGTGACAGATTCTCAGCTTTTCACTCAAATCCCTGCATTCCACCAAAGCACCATCTTCTTTGCTTAAACTTCTCTTTGATATTACCTGCAGGCTGCAGACAGCAGAGCACCCCTGGATGCTACCCAGCAGTACAGCAGCATCCCAAACTACAGGTGTCCTGTGTACCCTGAGGAGGGCTCTGCTGTGAAGCCTCAGTGTGTTAGGCATTGATAAATTTCCATGACAGAGAAGCTGGATGGAATTTTTTGATTAATATTGTCAGAAAATATTGGTTCATGAAATCAAAAAATGACTGGTAGAAGCATACTGGTTCCAAACAAATTTTCGCAGGAGAGATCTTTGCTTTCTGATGTTCTGAGAGGTTGAGTGGGCTTGATCAGCTGCTAGGAATAACCTTGGTTCATGTCCTATACTCTAGTTAAGTGTGAAGTACTCCAGTTAAATATGAGGGTCGAACTTCTCTCTTCCATGTATGAAGTAGCCACCATTTGCTAGTCTAGTGAGTGTAGAAAAGGGAAGAGAAATGTCTTGCTTTTGTGGGAAAATTTGGGAGGTGTCAGCATCTTTGGATCTGAAATGAGAACTAATGTTTCCTCTAAAAACAAGAAAGAGAAAATTGTTCCTGCCCAGGAGACCTCAGGAAAGAGATTAACAAATTTAAAAACAACCCACATTTGTTAATACAAGAGAGATGAGCGCTGGAATTTGGCTTAAACAAACCAAACACCTTTAAAAAGTTCATTTTCTTTTAATAGTAAATGATGGGGTTGAAGCAGATTCAGTTCTAGGTGAAATACAGTTCCTACTGTTACTTTCCCTGATGCAGCACACCCGGTTTGCTCAACTATTTCTCTGAAAGCTTTCTAGAATGCAAGAAAAATGACACTGGAAAAGTAAAGGACATACTCTGAAATAAATTAAAAGTTTTTATTTTCCAAGGTGAGGACACTTACCAAGTCTAATGAACTCTAAACTTTGTAACAAGTTCCTTCTCAGCTGGAGGTGCACACAAATGCTGGTGGTGCTTTCTGTTGCAAGAAATGGGTCCAGCCTTAGATGACAGCAGCTGAGTTGTTGGTATTTATAACACTGCCTATCCTCGAACAATCTGCCTTTGGAATAGATCAGAGAAACATAGAATGGTTTTCGTTGGAAGAGACCTTGAAGACCATTTCATTCCAACTCCTCTTCATGGGCAGGGACACCTCCCACTAGACCAGTTTGCTCAAGGCCCCATCCAGCCTGGCTTTGAACACTTCCAGGGAAGGGGTATCCCTAACCTGCCTGGGCAGCCTGTTCCAGTGTCTCACCACCTTCACAATCAAGAATTTCTTCCTGATATCTAACCTAAATCTCCCCTCTTCTAGTTTAAAGCCATTGCCCCTTGACCTATCACTACATAACCTTGAAAAAAGTCCCTCCCCATCTTTCCTGTACCCCTCTTAAGGTTCTGGAAGGCAGCTATAAGATCTCCTCAGAGCTTTCTCTTCTCCTGGCTGAAGGCGAGGTGAAATACTCTAACAGTGTAAGTTGTTTGGGGTTTTTTTTGTTTTGTTTTTGTTTTTTAAACATGCTAGTGACCTTATTATGAGTGGTAGGTGGCCAATTGCCACTTCGCTTAGCATTCAGTGCTATAATTAGCTATGAAGAGTTCTGACAGGATCAATAATTCACCCATTGATCTTTTACGTTCATTATTTTGCATCTGAAGGGTGCCTAAGAATTAACTGGATAATTATGTAGTTAGACAATGTCCTGCTTCTTAAAAGGGGGAGGGGGGAAGGAGGTATTGCACAGATTTTAGGTGAGTTACTTGCCATCCACCCTAGTCTGAGGTTAGCTTGACCCAGGGACAGGGAAATGTGTGCTACCCTCATCACTATTGATTGCAGCCAGTGCTGTGCTCTCTTCAGGCATCCACTGATCTGTATAAATCTCCAGGGCTGGCCTATATTGTTCTCTGCTTAAAGACTGTTGGCAGGACCACATATGTCTGAGAGATTTGTTTGCAGGACAGTGTGGGAGAGCTGGGGGTGCAGAACAACAGCATCTGGCTCCCTGCATGAGTAAATAGTCCAAATGAAGAACAAAAGGCAGGTGGCAAATTAGGACACAAACTTTTGTCTGTGGGACCAGCACCTAGTCCTCTGTGTGGCCAAGCAACACGGTTAATCACTGGGCATTCGTACCCTCTCCATCCTCTCTCCTTGGCTGGCACCCACCCATAGCCTGCCTGCAGTTTTCCAAGGCATTCACACCATTTCTCATGGCCTGATCTCTAACATGGGCAGTGCCATTACGTGTAGAAATGTCTGAACATATAGGCAAAGGGCCTGTGAAGAGGTCAGACAAAGAGCATGGCAGGCAGGGGTGCTGCAGCCTCCTCCCAAGGGCAATGCTCAGGCAACTGCTGCTGTTATCCTCACCCCAACCTAAATTTTATCTGCTTTGCTGCATGCTTAATGAAAGGAAGCAGATTCCACACTCAGACCTCCATGCTAATTAACACACGTGTGTTCTAACTTCTCCTGTACTAACTTTTACCCCTTTTTTTCCACAGGCCCTTTCCATCTTCAAGCTCAGATAACTAGAAAACTGGTTATTAAGCAAAAATAAACACAAAGCTAGGAAATATGTTAAGTAAAAGGAAAACTAGCTGAACACCATTTGTCTGTATTTCTTTCAAGCTCCCATGGCAACATGCCTGCTTCATACAAGCTGTATTTGTATTTCAGGGAATGCATGTGAACTACTCTTGTGCAATAAACAAATATTTGCTGTACCCCAGTCCATTGACGATGTTCATCCAAATTCTCTGAACCCTTCTTAGCTATGCTTTTTGCCTTTGTATTTACACTGCTCAACCAGAGCAAAGCTCAGCTGCCCTGTGTCTCAAAGATAGCAAGACTAAGGTCTTGCAATATTTTTGTTGTTTAGCTAATGCTGTAATATAGTGCCAATTCAAATGGGAGAAGATATTTTTGTGGGTTTTAAGACTAATTTATATTAAACTTCATATTGTCTCAGTAATTAATTTGAAATGTGTTTGCACCATGCAAGTTTTTGGCTTAAGTAGATCAGTTTCAGTAAAGCTGATGTGACTTCTGCATATAGACATAGCCTAAAGCTCTGAGGGCACATAAGAGGGAATAGATTGTGGAGATGAGAGCTGACAATGCTGTGTCACGGCTCCTCTCTCTTCCTCCTCCTCTTTCTGCTTTCACACTGCAGATTAACAGCATAAACATCTGAGGTGTGGCATCCTGCACCTCTGCCTTGCAAAGCTGCTGTGATTATAGTTCCCCAGCTTTTCATAGGAATCAAATGTCTGTTCTGGGACTGATTGTGAAAATCTCTTTTTAGGGTAGATAGCAGCCAACCTCAGAAAAAAAACTTCCTGGGTTTCTTGCAAGGATGAAGAGAGTTTCATTACTGCAACAATTTTATTGTCAGTTTTTCAAGTGAAATTTAAATTAAGTTTAAAGGTAGTAGCACAGGGAATACTAATGAAAATTTGTTGGAATTTTTAAAAGCACTCTATTGTCTGGGTTGGGTTTCATTTTGTGCTCACTAATAAAGAATTTTGTTGTAATATTCAGGTACATTCTTGATATTTGAAAGGATAAATATTCAAAAAAGAAGGCATTCATGAATTGAAAAGAAAAAAATTCAAACTAGTTTTGTTGACTCCCCTACAGTACGGAGATTGGATTTGGTAATTACAAGAACTTGCACCAGAAACTTGATTCTTGATGCACACAAAGCATGCTACTCCAGATATCTTCCATCTAAAGCAACACATTTGGGAAGAAGTTGTACCAAAATGTGGCTGAAGGTAAGGACGAAGTCAGTGAAAAATTGCTCTATTACAATTTTGTATGGTCTACTTATGTGGCACAGCAAATATATTTGCAGTTGGATTATATCAGATATTTTGATCCAAAAATCATCTATGGTTTAACTTACTTGGTGACATTATGCAGCAATTATTTCTATAATTCTACAGGGATGGAGAAGTTCTGATTCATTATTTTAAATTTCTCTGAACTGTTAGAAACTTACATTTTCCTTCTGAATCCATACGCTTTGCACCCAGTTCTGTTCCAAGTAGTCGCTACCATGATGCCAGGGTAGCAAGCTCTTGTACTGCCATTTCCATCATCTCTGGGCAAGGGATGCACCAAGAATCATCTACTCTGTGTACCCTTCCCTGGCAGACAGGTTTTTGGTAATATTTTTTGTTGAGATACTCTGTATCAGCCCTCTGCTGCTGCACACGGTTCCTGAGCAAAGACTACAGGAACTCTGACTGCTTTCTACTCTTTACTTCTCCTAACATTATTTAAAGGAAGTAACATGAGATGTGTAGCAGAAACAAAATCTGTCATATGGCTCTTCTATTGAACTAGAAGAAATAGTTTGAGTGGGTTTTTTGGAGAACAGAATATTTCCCTCTTTCCAAATCTCCCCCAAACAATCTACCAGCTTGGCTCTTCTGGTGGATGGCAGGGCTCTGTGTCAGCCTTCTCCTTTCCTCTCTGTCCTGAATTTCTTTTTTTAATTTGTAAGAGCAGAAATTCTCAATTATTACAGCTAAATTTCTGAATCCTGGGAAATTTCCATAAGTCATTAGATCGTTTCATTAGGCATTCAGATATATTTCATCTCCATGCTGTGTGTTGGACCATGAATAAGAAGACAGACTAACAAGTTTAAGCTTCTGTTTGCACATGTGTTTCATTGTGCAGAACAAGCAATTTGGTGGGAATGCTTGCTCTCTTCAAAGATGATTTTTTGGGTCTTAATGTTTGGAGTGGCAAAAAAATAAAATTTATCACTGAACTAAACTTGTGATTACACCAAATTTTGGAAAACAATGGGGTTTATTTTCTGGCTGTTCTTTTCATTGGGGAGCAGCAGCACAATGCAAAATGTGAGGGCTAACAACTTGTGTGTTATTTGGTGCATTTGGTGTTCCAGGTTTGAACAGAAAAATCAAATCTAGCTGTTCCACACAAATAACCTTTCACAGGTTTTACCTTTATAGTCCTCAGTTGTGTGCTGGGTGGAATATGAATCAAAAAAAAGAGGTAATTTAGTTGCATGTTTGTATTTTGTGCAAAGGCGGAATGGTGTCCATGCATTATGGATCTGCTAAACACTCAAGGGAAGTGGCATCACGTCAGTTTTGAGCCAAAGTTTAGCTATTTAACCTGTAAAATCTTCAAGATGAGGGATTTTCAAGATTTTATTTCAAATTGTGTTTAAATAGTTTATTTCAAAATGTTCTCTCTGAGTATTTACAACACAAAACCTCAGCGTAGATTTGCTGCCTGACAACAGAACTGATTGAAGCACGAGAAACTGTCACCATCCAGCCTGACCAAAAAGGAAGTTAATGACACAGATGATGAAAACTACCTTAGTTTTTAAAGAGGTTCCATTATTCTCAATCTAAGATGGTGTTAATGCAGGCAGTTTACAGCACCTTGCATTCTCCATCTTTCTTTACATATTTGACATATCTCACTTTCAAAATCTTTGTTTCAAGGTTCATCTCTTTGAATTTATGCAGCACCCTGTGTAGCTGGGTCCTGGTCCAGGTGTGATGATATTTCAAATTGTATCTAACAATACTAATTACTTGTGCAAGACGTGGTGGGAAACATGTTCTCATGAGCTTTGTCTAAAAAACCCCACACCTTTTATCCTCAGTTTACGACAGTACTTATGAGAACCAGTCAGAGAATTTAGCAACGAGGCAGTTTCACTGATGAACCTCCTCAAAGACAAGAGGGTTTTAAGGAAGGAAATTAAAATAGAGCCATACTACACACGAGCCCATTACACAAAGGAGTATAAAACCAGAATGAAAAAGGACAAAGCCACTGCTAACTGGCAGCCAAGACATACTGAAGAAAGCTGTCTTAGTGACAGGGGTGGCAAGAAGAGAGCTGGAGCTGCAGGCAAGTGGGAGCAACACTGTGGGGATTATGCTCTGACACTTTAGTTAACTAATGCTGTTGGAAGTAGTTATGGTGACAAAATCAACATCTCTGAAGTTTTACTTTATGGTATACCAGAGGAGGCAATCAGCTCTTCAGGCTGTTCTTGCAGCTTGATGTATTCTAGCAACCACACATACGTAAATCACAGCATCTGAGGCACACAGAAGCGGCAAGATAAGTAACTACAGAGCTGTTACTCTGACCTTACAGTATAAAAGGAGCTGTGGAATATGATAGCAGATGTAATATTCTTGGAATTACAATTAAAAGCTTCAACTTCTGAGCCATAAACTGAAGAACAGCTTCCTAGCAATGACACAGCTTAGATACTGCTGAATCAGTTATCAGTTATTCACCAGCATGACTTCAGGCAGCCAAAAGGGAGTGCAATTTCTCTGCTTGCTTTTTGTGAGTGGTGAGGACCTGATAGAGAAGCTTTTTTGCTGAACCAACAAGCCTTGGTATCAACTGAGCAAAGGAACTCAAAGACTTCAGCATGGAGGAGACTTGGAATTTCATTACATCAACAACTGCCTTAAGAAAATCTTTGGGATGACTCGTGTCATGTTTGTCCTTATGATGTGCAAGGAGAAAGGGCACGAAGGAGACCTGATGAGCTCCCTGCCCTCAGTCCAGGAACTTTGCAAGTCACAGTGTGGCAGAAGCGGTGGCTGCAGCCATGAAGCTGCTTTGATGAATCTGTCCAGGCAGTTTTTCTAGCAAGTCACTGGAAAACAGCTGAAGCCCTCACTCTTAGGAGATTCTAGAGGTCTGTTTGAAGTGGAGATGCAAATAGGCTGCATCCCCACTTCAGCAGGAGCTCTACTATTTTTCTTTCCTAAACCTCACCCTTGCCCCATGTAGATTGTTGAGTGTGCTTCTCTGACTTCAGAGTATACAAGGATTTAAAAGGCATTTTGAAGGAAGAATTGAAAAAAGAGGATGGATGGATGGATGGATGGATGGATGGATGGATGGATGGATGAAAGTAATGGGATTAAATTCAGTGTGGCAGACATGGACAAACTTAGCTAGGTATAAGCCTTTGATAACCTTTGCTAGGTAGGGCAGTACCTACCCCTGTTCCCTGCAGTGATGCCTTTGGCACAGGATCACAGGAAAAGTCATTTCAGTTGGAGAAAAAGGATGAAGGACCAGCTACAGGGAGACAACTCTGGGTTGTGTTGGTCCCTGTGAGACCTGGAAGAGGTCATGGATTGTCTGGCTCTGGTCCTGTTTTATGTGTTCATTAATGACCTTGTCACAGAGATTACTTGTTTGCTAATGGAATTTGCTGAATGTGTGGATTTAGGACAGAGAGGATTCCTACAAGAAAAAAGGGGATGACTGTGATAAATAGTGGGATGATAGAAACTGGATTAGATTTAATACTGCAAAGTGCAGGCTCATGTATTTAGGGAAGAATAACAGCAGTTTCTTGCAATATGGCAGGAGTTCACCTGTTGAAAATTAAAGAGAAAGAAATGAGAGATATCTGTAGTAGTAGTGGAGAAAAACTAACTTAGGACAATGAAACATTATGTGTTTCAGCAGTTTGCTATAGGATTAGATCCATGAGGAGAAATTCAACTATATCCCCTGTATCCACAAGGATAAATTCCACTACATACAACCCCCTGCAAGGTAAGATCTCTCCTACAGACTTGGTGTTGTCCTGCTCATGTGTAATCAAGAATTATGAGCTCATATTGTAAGACTCAGAAAACAATATTACCATGAAACCAGTGGTGTTTAAGAACATACATTATTTCTTTATGGTTCTACTGCAGTAGTTGTCCTGCCAGCTCACAAATGGTTTTTCCTCTGAAAAACTGCCTGGATGGGATGTCTCAGAGAGGTCTAAGAAGGCTGCTGCTCACAGCACTGCAATCCACTGGAATTTCCTGCCAAGAATGGAGACAGGAGTGAGGTTCCTGTGCCAAAAGTCTTGGATGCGGGGCCCAATTACATCAAAAAGTGATGTAGCTGGACACATCTCCGTTGAGCTGATGGAGCTACACCCACTGAAACCTGATGGAAATTTCTCCTAGCTGTCAGTAGTGTAAGGCCCAGCACACTCAGAATATTTGACAGGGTTCTGCCCAGTAAATAGCAGTGGTGTAGATAGCACCCTGAGCCTCATGGAAGTGTTATCAGTAGCATCTCATGGGAAACTGAGGCATGAGTTATTAGCCATCTTCAAGGTTTCAGCAGGATGGAGATTTTTAATCTTGTCTATTTGTCTCCTCTTCGCTAAGAAAACAAGCAGAAAGGACCTTTTCATCATGTCCAAGGCTGGACTGCTCCAGACATCCTGCCTTTTTAAAAATAACTTTTGTTGTACCTTTGTTAAGGAAGTTTGTCTTCTCCAGATCCTGTTACACAGGGTGCTGGTGTAACCCAGAGCAAAAACCTGTACTATTCTTTAGTTTTGTATATGCACCAGTGTGTGAGGGTATGTGTATGTGCATACTAGCCTTTTAAATAATTTTGTATAATTTGCAGAATGTTTGCTAGTCATAATTAATTACAAATGATATCACAGTAGATTAATTCAGACAAACTTGAGAAAATGATAGCAAAATAGAAATTTGTACACTCAGATGTCTTTTTGCTCAGCAGATTCACTTAACTTCCCATTTCTGGTCAACAGGAATAATAATCTGCCCACTGCTGGACATAGCCTTCACTTCCAACCAGGAGCTGCTAGGGATCAGCAGAAACAAATATCTGTTTCAATACTGACCAGTGTTCCTGGTGACAGATGTGGGGTTATGGATGTGACCACATACACACTATGTGATTGTGTGTTGGAAGGAAAAAGAAAGTTACTGTGGTTCAGAAATGGCTCTGTTTTGGAGTGTTTGAGGTTTGGCTGGCATGAGTTATGAAGTGAGATGGTTCACACAAGTGATCTCCTTAATATATTTTTCTTCCATTACTATTTTGATTGGAACAGTTTAAGAAACTTCACCTTCATGAAGAATGCCACCTGGGAGGGGTAATATAAATACTTTTAACTTTGGATATTGCTATGAACTTAGATGAGCTTACATATACATTGTTAATTTAACAATTTCGGATGGATTATTATTATGATGATTAATTCAAATATTAAAATTAACTTGTACAAGATAGATGCCATTATTAATTGGGAAATCAAAGGCTTTGGGAAAGATTAATGTATTTAGTCCATTGGCACAGATTTACTGGATTATTTTTGAGCTCTTCTAAGGACTCTATATTTCAGCTTATAAAACTTATTTTTAGGGAGATATATCGTAAGGAAATACTGCAAAATAGCATTTACAAGGTATTTTATGCTTTCTTTATTTACACAGAAATTGATCTGGAAGGGAAAAGCAAAAAAAAAATCTGATTATAAACTCTCAAATCACAGGATTTCTTTTAGGGCTCAATCACGGCTTTCTCTATTCCTTGTTTATTCTTTTACGATCTGCAATTGAAAAAAAAGTTTAAAAACTTGAATGGAGTGAATGAGAAGATATATAGCATTTAATTTCAACTATTATAGGTTTTTTTTTAAGAACCAAAGGGTAAGAATTTGTACAGGGGACTGTATTTACTGAAATTATTGGATCTAAAATATTTATTTTCTTCAGTTGTTAACTCCTGACTGTGCAAATACAGGTTACTACATCTACCACTCTGTAAAAACATTCAATCTGTTTCACAGTTCTTAGATAAGAAGTCACTAATAAAAACATGCAGCTGCTTCAAATTTTACTATTTTCAAGTAGCAAATTCAGCCCTCAGAGTTTTTCCAAGCAAACAGAAGGCGTATCTATTCTAAGGGAATCAACAGCCTAATACTCACATATTTGGTAACATTTTGCATCTGAATGGCTGTGTTTGCCTTTTGCTGTGACTGAGGGGGAAAAAAACTTCTCTTGCAGAGCCGTGATGCTGTGTGCTGGTCACTCTCTGGATGCTGTCCCTTGCAGCTGTGCTGCCTGAGAATGGGAGAAGAATTCTCCTCAGTTTATACCCTATACATCACTTGCCTGAATTACCCTCCCTTCCCATCTGGGAGGCTGCATATGCCTAAGGTCAGTTAAGGGAATTCTGTTCCTTATTAATGGAAGCTATTTTAAAATAAACTCATCATGCTTAAAAAAAAATCTAAAACAAAATAAAACAAACCAACAGAGTTAAGCAAGGGTATAAAATCTAAAAATGGATAATCATCCTTTTATTCCACCCTAAGAGAGAAAAAAACCATATTGTAAAGTGGTTTGTTTTTTTTTTCTTTCCTGGGACTTTGTGGCTCACATCATAAAATCCAAATTAAGATTGCACTTTGCTGTATAGGTGAAAAGCTGTATCTTCAAATGACGTAGATTCTGGAGCAACTCAGCACTCTCCAGATTTAATTCTGACAGGCAGGAGCAGGTGGTTGCCATGCAGCGTAACCTTGGAAAGATGACCCCACATGACTATTAATTTACATTTGATGGTTGTAAGATAAAGTAAGGGTTAATTAAGGAACTTTGAGAAGGGGCACGGGATGTTTAGGTGAAAGGTGGAGCAAGGAATGTGCTGACCCAGAAATAGGCCAGTTGGTTAATGTTATTATTTTATTCTTTCCTAAGACCTTTAAGTGATTGTAAAGTTCTGCAGTAGAATACACTCTGTGATAACCTGAGTGTAACTGGTGTCTTTCCAACACCAGTGCACTAAAGGCTGTGGGGCTGAGGGGCTGTGCCTGCTGAGCCCAGCAGGCTGTGAGAGCGTTAGGCTGCTAGAGCATGGCATGCAGATAAAGTGCAAAGCAGTCACACTTTGCAGTATTTAAGGTCATTAAACTTTGATAAAAACCCCACATTTCACTGCAGGCAAGCTTGAAAATATTAACGGGATCAGAAACCTTGAATAACATTTTTTTTTCTGTTCCTTTCCTGCCCCCCCCCTTTTTTTTTCTTCCTTTTTTTTTTTTTTCTTTTTCTTTTTCTTTTTTTTCCCCTTTTTTTTCTTCCCCCCCTTTTTTTTTTTTCTTTTTTTCTTTCTTTCTTTTTTTTTTCCTGCCAGGGATCATCTGTGTTTGTCAGTACTAGGGTAAAGAAGAATGAGCATTCCTGCTTTGGAATTCCTGCAAGAGCTCTGTTCTTGCAGCTTGTCTCTTGTACTTCATTTCTGCTCATCTACTTCCTTGTGAGCAGTATTAATGCATGCAGATGAGCTTCATCAGACAAAAAACCTATACTGGGAAAACAAAAATGTGTTTTCTTCGCTTTGACCCCATCTCTCTTTTTTTTTTTTTTTTTTTTTTTTTTTGACTATTGAATTATTTATTTAGTCAGAATGTAAAAAAGCAATGAAGTCTTGCTGCAGAGAGATGTTTCTGTTTGCAATATTGTGTGACTGTGTGCTTTTATTTTGGTCTATTAAGAATCAAAATTAACTGCACCTTTCCGGATGTGGGGAAGACTGTTCTCATTAGCCAGTGACTTCGATGGTTCTTTTATAGAGAACAAGCCTCAGGCCTGCTAGGCTGTGGTTTCCTCCTTTCTGATAAATATCTCCTTCCCTTTCTCATTTTTTCTCAGGCATTGAAGCCCTCCACATTGCACCATCTGGAATGCACACACTGATTCACATTGTTGGAACTAAGAGACTCCTTTTTTTACAGGGAAAACTACATTTTACAGCCCTTTTGTTCACCTCTGAGTGCATCTCTCAGGCGACATCTCTACTCCTCTGTTCCACATCTCTGATGGAGATTCATAATCCATCCAGTAAGACGGACTGACTGATTAGCTCTGTCATAATTTTCTAGCCATAGTATTGTAACAGACACAAAGTGGCTTTGCACCTGAAGATCTTATTTCCTTGTGGATTTTTGCAGGTGCTTGTGCTCGAAACCACCTCAGTCACAGTCAGAGGTCAGCTTATAATTATACTTTCCTCTTATTTAAACCTTCATCTTTCCACCCAGGCTTTGTGATCTCTACCTCTAGGCTAGATGCAGCGCATTGCTCTGCTATGTTTCTTCCTTCCCCTTTCTCCTCCCAGGACATCACTGACTGCCACTCTAAGTGCTCCCAGCCTGACCAGAGTTCACCCACCCTGATCATTGCTGCACCTCTTTGGAGCTCTTTGCAATAACTGCTTGTAATGCTTATAAGGCAGGGGATGTATTTCATCCCTTTCTGTCCCCTTCCTCTCTCTTTGTCAGACTGTTGATTTTGTGTTCTTCAAGTTTGATCCCAACTCAAAATCCAGATATTTCATTGAATGATTTAGGTTGGAAGGGACCTTAAAGATCATCTCGTTCCAAACCCTCTGGATAGGCAGGGACACCTCCCACAGACCAGGCTGCTCAAAGACCCATCCAGCCTGGCCTTGAACACTTCCAGGGAGGGGCCATCCATAACTTCCCTGGCAACCTGTTCCAGTGTCTCACCACCCTCACGCTGACAAATTTCTTTCTAATGTCTGATTTGAGGATGTGTTTTTGTTATGTCCATGTCTCACATTCAGGCAGTTGGGCAGAGACTCTTGCTCACTTTCTCCCAGGCACTCAGAATAGACACTGCCATGTCCCACTCCTCTTAGACATTTGATGGAGCAGACTCTTCCTGAAGGAGGCTGCATGGGTGGGTAGCACATCCTCTGGTGTGCTGATGTGGGATGCTCAGGCTTCAGCCCTCACCTCCCTGGCAGAGCCCCAAAAGGTGACTGGGTGCACAACAGGAGAGTGCAAGGGCCTCCGTGCCTACCAACCTGCACCAGGACAGTGGAAATATCCCTGACAGAGGTCTGCTGGAACAGAACTCTTTTCCTCATCTTCATATCTCATCTCACCTTTTGGCATGAAATCCAAGAAAGCCTCAGGAGTGAGACGTGAACCTTTCCTAGACCCTAGGATCTACTATCAACACTGTACAAATGAGCATTTGTAAGGTGTTTTTAAGATGGTGTTGAAAAGTTTAAGAACTTCTGATACCATAGAGAATCAGTGTTTTCTTCCACTTGTAGAGAAATAAATTGTCTATTTTGGTCTTTGAAATTAATTTTTTTTTTTTTTTTTTTTGACACACAGTGTCTTTAATCTTTAGATCTTTAATCACAGAATTGTAGAATCAGAGAATTGTAGGGTTTGGAAGGGACCTCTTGAGATCATTGAGTCCAACATCCCTGCCAAATCAGGATCACCTAGAGGAGGTCACACAGAAATGTGTCCTAAATAATTCTTTATTAATAGGATTATTTAACCTGGGAAACTGTGAAGGCTGGTGATAAATTTCTAGGTTTTCCTAGACACAACCAGAGAATTAAATCCAATGGTAAAGCAGAATTTGACCTAAGACTCTGAGAATGTAAGTGCACAAAGTAATTGGTCTGAAGATAACTCAAGGCATTGTGGTCTGGTCTGGGTATATGAGAGTGGATGAACAACAGAAAAGACAGAAACGATGTTAATATTTTCCTAGCAATGAGCTTACAGATGAACTCAAGCACTATGAAAAAGCAGTCTATTTGCAGGAATGAGAAAAGATATTACCACTGTATCTTTTAACCTCGAAAGAGTATTTGTAATTAACAGACATTACGTTTGATGATCTTTATTGGAAGTAGTTTAAGATGGCACTTAAGTAATCAGTATTTTTCACTATTTCAGAGTTACTCTTATAATTCTTAAAATTCCAATAACTGTTCAGAATTTATTAAAACATAAAAATTAAAAATAATTGGGCAACAAAACCTTTGAAATATGTAAAAATTCCTGGAAAGATGTGGAATAATACAGTACTTTAGGAAGACATTTTTCTTAATCTTCATAGTCTAGACAAGGAACAAAAAGCCTCTCCTTTTTGATCTCAAATTAACAAAGAATTTAAGCATATATGAAAAGGCTAAAGCTTGATATAAAATTACCACATGAACATAAATGGATTTGCATAAATACAAAACCAAATATAGACTTTATGCATTGGAAAAAATCTGATTGTTATTTCAATAACTGTAAAAACTACAGCAGTCTGGACATGCAGGGAAACATTAAAATAAATACAGAATTATCTTAAGATAGGCAAAAATAGGCTTATAATTATTGACTTGATCCTGAGGAAAGATAAAAATGTTTAAAAATTATATTTATCAAACTATTTCATCATAGAATCAAGGTACCTAGTGCTAATTTTTCACTTGGAAAATATCTCTGAAGTGTAGAGAAGAGTAAGGACTTAAATTCAGTGACAAGTGAATTAGGAAAGTCTTGTCATGCTATTTGTTTGAGAAATATCAATACTAAAAGCTAGAAGTGGGCAAACAATGCAGTAACAAAATATGACTCAAGGGAGATGGCGTGTTTGCCTTTGATGGGGAAAGGAAAAAGGAAAAAAGATTTTGATGCATAAAAGAGAAAGGAGAGTTTTTAAAAGGCTGCTTGGAAAACAAACTCATTCTTCCATTTTCTCTTTAACCTCATCAGACACGTGAAAGTCTTGATGCCTTGAGAGGCTGAAAGTCCTGCTCCCTCCAGTGCTGCTGAGCCCAGGGAATTTGGTGGCCTCCCGTGCACTCTTAATATCAGGTCACAGATGAAGGTAATGAAAGTAACTTAGATTTATGTGGTGGAAGAAAGTAATTGAGGCAGCAGTATGTGCTAAAGCAGCAGGCATGGATTCCTAAACAGCAGTTTCAGAGAAGCCAAGGAGGGCTGGGGCCAGTGGTTATTGATTTGGGGATAGGATATCTCAAGGACAAGGCTTGTCGTGTGGGAACTGCAATGGGATAGCAAAATATACTGTCCAGCCCTGGCAAAATGGGCTTAACTGGAGAGGTGAGCATGCTTAAACAAGTTTTGAAGTTACTCTCTGTGGTGTAGTCCTTTCTCTGCCTGTAACACTCACTTTCTTTTCTGAAATATATGATGGTTTTACTGAGATGGCCTCTCCATCTGAGCAGGCCACACATTACTCAGCACAGACATCCCTGCCTGTCCACACCTTCCACACGGATCTACAGACTCACTGGGCTCACGGGGAGTCCCACAGGATTTATGTGAGAAGCTACATAGAAGTGGTCATTGTATAAGGGACCAGGATTACTTGGGTGTAATTCTTTTTAAGATAAATTTAATCTGGACAGTTGAGGGCCGAATCAGCAGGAAACTGCCTTCACAATCTTTCACTATTTTGTGAAGTAATGTAAATTTTTTTGAAATCCAGATATTACCATGTCTATCACCACTCAGCTAGGACAAGCCAAACTCCAATGAGTAGTGCTTTGGAAATGAAAGAGAAGCACAGCACAGGAGAGTGCCAGAAACCCTTTCCAAGGGTGCTCGGAGGAGGCAGCACAAAGGATGCCCTGTGTCCACCTGATCCCTGGGTTTTGTGGTGATGTGCCTCTGGCTTTTCTGCAGGGAGGCAGGTGTTGCAGGGGGGGCACCTCCACTGAAGGGACTGCTGACAAAATTCTTCTAGAGACTTTCCTCTAAATTCCTCTTTGTTATAGTTTGTCCTGCATTTTTGTCCCATTTAACCGAGTGAAAATTTGCCACTCTTGGTAGATAAGCTCTTTAAGTTAGTTGTCATCTTAATGGGTCCTTTTCCAGGAATTAAAAATGCATCTGACAACCATCTGAAAAGCCTGGACCTGAGTTAAAGAAATGACTTTGCAGGGAAGGCAGGAAATTTTTTTAACAGTTTCTTACAAGACCAGCGGCAGATCAATTGTAGCATTGCTACTGAGTTATGGGTTGAGAAATTTTTAGGCCTCAGCAACATGATTTAGTGAGGTCATAGGCTTCCCCATTTAGAGGGAGGGCAAGGAAGGAAAGCTCACTTTTGGTTGTTTCTCAGCTTTCTTGGATCAGAGTTGCTGGCAAGGACTCTGCACCTGGGGGTGATGGTGGAAGGCAGCGTTCGTGACGAGAGCTGCAAATTCATCCCCTTCAGATTCACGGAGAGGATAAAGTATCAGTAAGATGAGCTTTCAAACTGCAAGCTCACAAGTTTTCACACTGCAAGAACTCTGATACTACAAACTCCCCAGAGCACATGGAAGTTTGGGTGAGGAGTTTGAAAAGCTAGACTGGGTATCACTGAGTCTCCCAAGAGAGTCAGGGCTCCTGTGCTCAGGGTTGCTGGGTCAGCACGTCAAGGCCTCCTGGCTCTCCATCCACAAGCAGCTGTGCTGTTTGCTTACAGATATTCAAAAGGAGTTCTTTCTGTACAAAGTAAAAAGGACTGTACTTCTTGATGCACTGGGGTGGCAGCTGCATTGTTTCTGTTATCAGCCAGACGCTGCAGCCCTGGAATAGGACTGAGCTGTGCACTGATGAGAGAGCAGATTCAGGCAAGAGGAGGACAAGGAAGCTTGGAGTCAGTGACTGACAGCTTCACATGCCATGGTCTGAGCTTGTCTGTTATCTTCCTTGCATCATATTCTTACTCTCCCTATCCAGTGACTGAAAAACGGAGGGTTTGGATGACAGTTCAGTAGCTTAACCAGCCACTCACAGAAAACCAGCCTGTATTTCCACAGGAGGTTCCAATATAGTGCCCTGATTCATTTGATTTGTCACTGCTAAAATGTAAATAAAGGTAATACAGCAAACATAACATAATTTGGCAGAAGTAGCAAGTAGGGCAAAACAGATCATATTAGTCTCAGCCCGTGTGATCCTTCTGTGCCTTGCATCAGATAGACAGTAATGGTTCATTTGTTGTGTGAGGGGCTGTAGCCAAGAGAGAGATAGCCAACAGGCACATTTTTTTCCAGACAGTCCCTTTGTTTGGTCAAGGAGTTTTGGGAATATGTAAGATTACTGGGTAAAATCACAGTGTCTAGAAATGTTACCACTGTATAAGTTGCCTTCTTCTTCTACTAAAATCAGTGCCAGAAATATGCCTAAGCAGTTGCATGGTAGTGATGAGTGATTTAGCATCATCATGTGTTTTGCTAGTACTGAATGGATGTCTTGGCTTCCCCTACCCTTCTCCATGTCTGAAGACTGACCCTACAGCAGACAGCCTCAGTCTGTGGTTCATGGCTGGTCTTCCTCCAAGAGGTCAGCCAAAGGCAGCTGTCAGGAGTGAGGCTGTTGTGAGTAGGTTTAAATTTGTGAGACTGGAAACCGTGACAAAACCAGTGGGTGCGTATTATCATCTCCCAAATCAAAACAGCTTGAGCATTGCTGCTGTGAGTCTACATAACCACTCAGGTAGGTACAAAAATGAGCCTTAAGCACAGATACCAGCTGTGTTTTGATGCAGTCAAGACTCTGCTTCTCAGATTTTGCCCTCTTGCACTATCTGTACATTGGCCTCAATTGCTGGAAGCTGCAAATGTCTTGAAACAGAGACTAGACATGCAGACTTTTAAAAAGTGTTCTCCTTTTTCTATCCATTTTGCTGAGTGTCTTTCCCTGACTTGGCTAGCTACATGAAGGTGATTGATCTATAAATATATACTTTATATGTTCTGGGGAGACCTCTAAAATGAAAGAGAGTAGATTTAGACTAGCTATTAGGAAGAAGTTCTTCACTATGAGGGTGGTGAGACACTGGCACAGGTTGCCCAGGGATGTTATGGAAGCCCCATCCCTGGCAGTGTTCAAAGCCAGACTGGATGTGGCTTTGAGCAACCTGGTCTAGTGGGAGGTGTGATGGTCTAAGTGGGAGGACTAGACGATCTTTAAGGTCCCTTCCAAGCTAAACTATTCCATGCTATTATGATTCTCTAAAACAGAAATTACTATGAACTTGGGGTTTTTTACCCTTCTCTTTTTCCCTCCTCATTGCCCAGTGCTGCTTGTGGGATCTTTGCTTCTGTTGCCTGTGATTTTCAGGCTATTGTTAACATAGTTGTTCATGCTTCCTCCAAACCCCCGGCAGGTTGGAAACCTGTCAAAATTTAACCTCAGAATACTCTACATGTGGATTCTAAATTTTTTCATTTGACACATATCAACAATTATACACATTTTGTAAGGTGATCCTCTCACAGAATAGCCTGGAACAGTGGTACTGACTTGATAAAGGAGACAGCATCTTCCTAGATCTCATTACTCTGTTAAAAGCCAAAAAAACTTCCATCAGAAACAAACCACATGTTTTGTCTTTGTTGTTACTCTGTATTTATTCTGAAGCTACTGTTAGCAATCTTTTATTTTTACTCTTTTTGACTAGTGTTATAATAAATCTCAATTAGTTATATAGAACAATTTTCAATACCTTAAATTTAGGTATGATTAAAAAACAAATGCTAGTGTCTGGTCTAAGTTAAAAGTTGCAATAACTGGTATTAACATCTGCTGAAGCAGGACCAGCCTTCTTAATGTGTCCACATTGACCCTGGTGAAAAGGCTGCACTCGTGGAAATAACAGGAAATAAAATGAGAACTAAGGAGAAGCAAAGGCCTGAGCAAGGTGAGGAAAGCAACGAGCTTAGAAAGTAGCTTTACATAGTTTTTGGTCTGGGAAGTTCTCAAAATACTCCAGCTGAGTGCTTTTAAGCATAAAATCTGCAAAATTTACTTTAGGAAAAAGCTTTTTTTCTGTTTTTTTCCCCGACATTTTAAAAAGAAAGAAAAAGAAAATTTTTTTAAATGTTAATTTTAAAGCATCAGGCATGACGTTTCAAGCTGTATTCCCTCCAGTATCCTAAGAAATAGCTTTCAAAATCATGAAATTAATTAAAAAATCTCCACCTTTCATAATCAAGCTTTTACACATACCTTTCAGATTTAGAAACTGGCCCTCCATGTGTCTGGAATTTGTGGGCTAAAGACTGATGACTGTAGTTCTAGAGGACAAAAATAATTTTTTCCAAAAAAATTCCCCAAACAAATAAAAACTCTCATCCCCTTCCCCCAGAAAACCCAAACAACCCAAAACACCCCACCTGACTGAGTGTGGTCCTGCCTGTCAGTCACCTATAATTTCTTTTGTTGGCAACCCAGAGATAAGAGCAAAGCAGCTTCAGCCCAGCAACTGTTCCCAAGCAAAGGGCCCTGCAAGGGCTGGGTGATGGGAGGAGGTTTGTTGTGACTAATGCAAACTGATAGTCCTTGCAAGGGGAAGGCAGTGCCGGGGGGAGCATTCATCTCCCCTTGTTTCAAGGGAGCCTGTGGAAAGCAGGCAGGGTCAGGAGGAGCTGCTAATATTCCTTCTCTGGAAGAGTAAACGAGGGCTGGCCTTAATGAGCATGGAAAAATTCTGTGATCCTGTCTCCGTGTGTTGTAAAGATGTAGATCAGGATTGAAAGTAATTCTTGGGGTTTTTTTTGTCTCTTTGATTTTTGAATTTAAGGCAGCTAAATAATAAATATGCAGACATAAGAGCTTTGGTATTAGCATGTACAGGGGGTTTTCAGTGATGCTGCTTCCTAGGAGGGGCTAAAATAAAGGAAACAACAGTTTTGATGCATATGCTTTATTTTTTTAAAGAGGGCTATTTATTCATTACCAACTCCCTTATTTCTCCAGCTTTTTCTGTGACAGGTACTTAATATCCTTTTGAACTCTTTTTTTTTTTTTTTTTTTCCTCTCTTTATATTTTTCCTCAGAAATAAACTACACCATGACAAATAAACCATAACCAAACATATTACCTTCTTCTCAATGAACAGCCCCTTCATCAGATGCTGCCCACAGTTCTTGAGCTCTGCTTTGTTTTGAATGGCATCCTAAGATTCCTGGCTGGGAAGAGAAGACAGGGATTTCTCTTTGCTTTCTCCCCAGCCTGCTCCTTCTTCTTTGCTTGTCAAACGTCAGATGTGATTACACTGTCCTAAGGAGAAAGCTCCTTGCTCTGTCACCACGAGAAACCATGTAATTGGTGGTCACACTTGGGGGAGGGGG
>JAAWXA010000005.1:6275131-6313947 GCA_038090715.1 Florisuga fusca | reverse complement strand
GGGGGGGGGGGGGGAAGGAAGCAGGAGCAGCCAGATTTTGGGCACAAGCAAATAATCCATCCTGGTTTTACACCCCCAGAGCCTTGGCCAGGCTCACAGTTTAAACTGCAAATGATGATGGTAAGAGGATGGTAATAAGATGTCACCGTGGGTGATGCTGTTTCTGCTGCCAGGATGTCGGCGGCGTTCCTGGAGGGCTGAGGTGACCTCAGGTGCCCTTCTGCAGAGAGATGCTTTGATGGCAATGAGAAGCTGACTCTTCATGAGCCTGCCAGCACAATTTAGAGACAAGGCAGATGTGTGAGGTTGAGAAAGGAGGGGAGGAAGCTGCAAATAATGTTTTAGGCTCCTTTTAATGAGGTTTTGCAGGAATAATTATGAATGAGAATGGTTAATAAAAACACTACACAGTGCGAGGTTTTGACTGACTGCGGAAATTACAGGGTGTTGAAATATTCTGCTGTTTTTCTATAACAAATTGGTAATAAACATGCAGTTTCTGAGAGAAAACCTTCATAGAGCCATAATAGCAAAGTCATGTCCAATTAAAACCTCAGCATGATGGACAGCAACTCCTTGTCCCAGAAAGCGAAATCCTGGGGTTCAAATGCTTTTTCCATCATACAGCAGAGCAGCTGATTGGAGACAGTGGGTACAGCATCTTATTGCCACCTCTGACCCCTGAACAGATGGAAAATGTGGTGTCCTGGCAGTTGCTGGGGTAGCAGGCACTGCTGGGGCTTGGTGGCAATTGGGTTGAGCCTGTGAGAAGAAGTTTTGGAGAAGTGGGAGACATGGGACCCTGTGTCCTCCCACTGCCATGCTGCAAGGGGGCTTGTGTCACTGCTGTTTTGCACTTGATAGTACTATTTCTGTTTAAGTACACAAGCACCTGTGAACAAAGTGGTCTGGGAGTTCAGGCCATGCTGAAATGGCTGAATGTCTGAATGAGCTTCGACTAGATTGGGTTGCTCAGAGCCCCATCCAACAATGACCTTCAGTGTTTCCAGGGATGGGCCATCTGCCACCTCTCTGGGCAACTTATTCCGCTGTTTCACCACACTCATTGTAAAAAATGCCTTCCTTATATCTAGTTTAAATCTACTCTCTTTTAGTTTAAAATCATTACCTGTCATCCTATTACAAAAGGCCCTACTAAAAAGTCTGTCCCCGTCTTTCTTACAAGATCCTTTTAACTGCTGAAAGACTGCTCTATGGTCTCCCCAGAGCCTTCTTTTCTTCAGGATGAACCATTCCAACTCTCTCAGCCTGTCATCATAGGAGAGGTGCTGATATGGACTCGCTCCAACAGGTCCATGTCCTTCCTGTGCTGGTGGCTCCAGAACTGGACAGGGTGCTCCAGGCAGGCTTTCACAAGAGTGGAGTAGAAGGGAAGAATTACAGCCCTTGGCCTGCTGGACACACTTCTTTTGATGCAGCCCAGGATATAGTTGGGTTTCTGGGCTGCAAGTGCACATTGCTGGCTTAAGTTGAGTTTTTCATCCACCAGTACCCTAAAGTCCTTCCCCACAGGACTGCTTTCAGTCCCTGCATCCCCCAGCCTGATAATGGAGGTTGCCCCAGTCCAGATACAGAACCTTGCATCTGGCCTTGTTGAACCTCAGGAAGTTCAGATGAGCCCACACTTCTCAAGCTTGTTCATGTCCCTTTGGATGGCACCCCATCTCCCAGGCATGTAAACTGCTGTATGCAAACTTGGTGAGAGCATTCTTGACCCCATTGTCTCTCTCACTAATGAAGATACTAAACTGTACTGTTAAGTCCCTTTAAAATCTTTCCTTGGTAGCTGACTGCAGAGAAAAGCAGTGCTTTTCAGAAAGATGTACCTGAAATTGTCAATGTAAAAGTGTCCTAGGCAAAAATAGGAAAAAAGAGAGAGAGCCTAAAATTTTGAGCTTCAAGTAAAATCAGCCACAATACTACTATCACAGCAGACTCATCATCATCTCTGTGATGAATTACAGATTTCCTGCATTTTCTTACAAAACCTGTTTTGACTCATAATTGTGCATCACATATACTGATTTCTTTCTATATGCACTTTGAAATGTTGTTGAAAAAATAGTTACCAGTTATTTATCAAAAGTGTTTTGATAAGACTGTATATGTTACAAATTCTAAAAATAAATGTGATTTGAATGGATCAAACTATGGAATTATTGTTACTATACTGTACATGTCACCATGACAGAATAACAAACTTTAAATTACTGAGCCATAGACATCTGCTAGTTTCTGAACTGTTACTCTTATTTTACTGCAGTGAATATGATTCTTATTTTTCTGTACCATTTTTAGGTTGTGTTTGTGCCATATGGTCATCTACTGGTATTTGGGAAAAACTTAGAATAGAGTCACTTTGACGTACAAACCTGAATGTGACTGAATTCTTTTTTCTCCCTTTATTCCTAATTTGCATTGAATATGGTCTGTGCAGGCAGAGGAAGGCAGAACTGGGCAGTACCTTTGTTTTTGCTACATAAGGCACTGAATTCTGTTACACCCTTGTGAAACCATTGAATACCTCCCTCAAAAATTCATTTGTTTGCAGAATGTCAATACTGTTGCCTTCAAATGTGATAGATGTATTTTAGTGGCACGTCATGGTTCCTCCTGCAGACTGCCTATTGCTCCTTCAATGCAGGACAGAAAAGAAATGCTACAAAATAATCAAGAACGGCTGTCACCCTGGGAGTGAGCAGGACCTTCTCTGATCTATACCATTTGAGGTGTCCTCACCTCCTCTTACTGGAGTCTCCAGCACACCAGAACACTCCAGCACACCAGTACTGGTTTAAATGTCTCTGCTTCTAGTGCTGTGAAGTAACGAGTACAAAAAGCTCCTTTTTTTCCTGATTGAAAATGTTAGACAAAGTTCTCTGAGCCAGATCCCGGGTGGGTGTTAGTCAGCACATATACATCAGCTGAGCTCTTCTTGTCCTCAGCTCTTCTTATGGAAATATCCTACCATAAATAAAAATGGTTGGTTCATTCTCACCTCTGCCATGAGTGAATTGGCAGAGGTTGTGCATGGAGGGAAGGAGAGTGGGGTCCTGACACCTTGAGTGTCCTCTGTGCACCCTCTCACCCTGGTGTCAGCCCAGGTGAACAAGGGGCATCAAACTTTGGAGACAGCTGTCATGGAGATCCTCACTGGTTGCTTGGCTCTTCTGAGAAGATCCAGCCAATGGCCGGATGAACACGTGTGCCAGGCACTGGTCCTGCCAGGCTGGAGGGGAAGAGGTAGAGGGTGATTTGAGGGTGGAGGGTGATTTGTGCTCACAGCAGTGCCCAAAGCCAGCTCCAGCCCCTCACAGGAAGGTCTCAGCTTTTTTGCCCCACTGCCCTCACTGTGCATGACATATAGGTCAGTCATATGGTTGGACTGCTGTGATCAGTTGTATATGAGTCACGTCACCTAACAAATGCTAAATTACAGTGTGTACTCTGGAAAACAGTGGTAATGTTCAGGAGTGACTGAGGGGTCATTTTTGTCGGTTCTTCTAAACACTCGACACAACTCCATGATTAAATCTAGTTTGTTTTTCTTGAATTTAGTGTTACATTCTCAGGAAAACATTTTGTCCTGTGTTTTAAGCCTAAGTAGAGAGCAGTGGCTTTTTTTTTTTTTTTTTTTTTTTTTTTCCCCACACAGAAATGTGCTTGTTAGAGCGCTAATTTAATACACTCAGTTCATCAATGATTTCCAGTTCTCTGATTCATGTGATGGATCAAATTCCACTGGAGTAAATGAACTGCAGAGCAGAGACTTCTTCCTACAACACATATCTCCAGGCATTAGAAATGTACTGATACTGAAACAAAAATAAGTGTAAGGCCCTGTTGTGAACAGAGAAGAAGCCAAGTGTGGTTTTGCTCAACTGACAAGCTTGGGAAGTCAAGAGAAAACTTAATTGAACAATGAGTTCATCGACTGGATGAAGTCTCAAGTTACATGGATGACAAAACCACCAATTATTAAAAAAAAAATACACGCTATTTCTTGCAGCAAAAGCAGCATGTAGTAATTAGAGGTTGGGTTTTCTTGCTTTCACAGCTTAAGAGAAGGATTAAAGTCCAACTGCAATTGACACAGCATAAATTAATTGTACTTTTTCATAGTGTTGGTTTAGAAATCATTTGCATCTTGCGAGTAACTGTATTTTTCATAGGTTATAAAGAACATTTTCAGAAGAATATCTGTCTTACACCAGACAGAAAAAATATCTTAGCCCTCTTCTACACCTCCCCTTTCCTCCTTATAGTTATTTTTCTTCTTTGCCTGGCTTTCTCTGTACCTAGTAGTCAGGTTGCTGTTGAACAGACCATGTAAGTCCCCTGAGTTCCTGTGTGCTGTCTTGAGAAACAGGACTCCCAGACTTTGCAGAAAACTCCGTGAAACAAAGGATTGGGAAGTTGGTGAGGGGAAGACTGGAGGTGTGATGTCTGCCCTTGGCTCTGTCCCCGACACTCTGAGCTTCTGCAAGTTAGAGCAAAGCTCAGGCCCTCCCATGTGTCCACTTGTCCCCAGTGCTTCTTCTGACAGTGCAAGCAGCAGCTTCACCCCAGAGTTGAGCCTTAAGCAAAATATGAACTTTTCTTCCAATCCACAAGTTTCTCCCTATCTAACTAAACTTAACTACTCATTGCTACCACTAGCTGTTTCTCAGGGTGAATAGTCTGGACCTTTATTTACCTGTCTTCTGATTTATGCTGTGCAAGGGCCCCCAAATCTTATATTACTATATTCAGATTTATATCCCCTTGAAATATATTTCCCTGTGTTCGGTCAGACTCCATGGAGTAAACTCTACTGAAAAGGATCCTTTCAAGACCATTTGGCAGCAGCTCTTGAGCTCCCAGGTGTTGGTGGACAGCAAGCAAAAAAAACCCAATTATGTTCAGTGAGCTCCTGGGCTTGTTAATGCCATGAGCCCCATGGTAAAGGAAATTCCAACATTTTTCTCTTTAACTCTTGCCATAAACACAGGGAAGGCTGTCTCAAATCTCTCCACACGCTCTGTATTCTGGTGATAATATCTAAATAGAAATATTTGTGAGTTTGTGAACATAAATGAAACTGAATAGAAAAGTATTTTTTTGTGAACAGGAATCTTCCTGGAATTTTTATCTGTTTCCTGGTCTGATAGTCTTCTCGGTTTCAGAACTTCACCAGTTTTCATGGATTTGGGGAACAGTCAGACAGATCAAAGAGAGCCCCACATTTGTCAGTTTACTACCAAGTAACTTCTGATTTTCTCTTTGGTTAAAAAAAAGAACAAAATTATATTAAATTTGAGATGCAGAGGTTGTGTACACAACCAGTTTATACACTGAAGGCAGTTCACTGGTGGGACATTACTGGGACCTTGATACATTGTTGAATTCGTGAGAAAACAGAGAGAACAGCAATATGGATGCAGAAGACAAAAAATTATAGAGCATATTCTAAAAAATTGATTAGGAATTGCTGCAGCAAGATCTTATAGTGACAATACAAAAAGGCAGATGAAATCAGTGGTGTTAAGGACAAAACATGCACATGGGAAAAAGGAAGTTCAACGTGTCAAACTTGCATAACTTACTGGAGTGAGATTTTTGGGGAGCGGCTGTGATCTTGTGAGGTGTCAGTTCAGGGCTCAGTGGTGATACAGAAGATACAGAGACAACCAGGAATTCTGGAAGCACTACTGAGAGACAGGCTCATTTCATTATTAATTGCTATTAAGTTGCAGAACTCTGTTTTGTACCACTGGAGATGCAAATAAAGTGCAGTACATTTGTGCATTCCCAAGCTCAGGAGCTCGGAAATGAGAAGGTAAAAGTAAAGCAGTATTGATTTTGTCCTTTGAAATGTTATTAGCAATTTGATTTTGTCAACATACTGAAACTCAAATCTACAGATTAAATGAATTTATTTTCTTCATTACAATTTCCAGAAATTGTAATGAAGAAAATTTTTTTAAAGGTCTCATTCTGTCATAAAGATGTGGGAGCTTTTGATATCTGAAGTAATTCATAATCTCTCTCAAGAAAGATTGCAGTCTCTTTAACAAAAAACACTTAAAACTCTTAAACAAAAAAAAAAACAAACAAAAAAAAAAAAAAACAAAAAAAAAAAAAAAAAAAAATTTTTCCTACACTTACTGACGTCTGTGGGATTTCTACATCAGCCTTAAAAACAATAAACCAATTAAGGTTATGAAATGGATACAGTATCTGGCATTTTAATTATTGGTTGGGAGTTATGAGATATGAACACAAGGCATTAAGAAGTGAAAGCTGAATTTGGGATGTACTCCAGGTTGTTTATGTCAGAGTTGCACTGATCTGAAAGAAAAGTATGAACTGAGACACTGTTTCCACATTTTTTAAGAGACATATTAAGTGTTCCATTTAACTAAATAAATTGGTTTGCTTTCAGATGTACAGCCTGCGAGCTGGAAGTCTGTTTATATTAGAGACTCACCATCCCTAGATATTAAAAACGCATGAATCAGACCATTAAAACCAGGACATTTTGAAATACACAAAAATACAGTTGTTTTTTTTAATTTTTTTTTCTTTCTGGATTTTTTTGTGCTTGAAAATGCCATGTTTTCTGTCCTTTTTTTGTAACCACAAGATATAAACAACTTTTTTTTCTTTCTTTCTTTTTAATGCAATTGAGTGCCTTCAGGAGTTGAAGTCTCACTGTCTAATGAGACATGCCTAGTCCTAACAGATATGAATGCAACATCTGACATTATGAAATATCCCAAGACTTTTCCAACAGGCAAGTGAGAGCCAAGAGCCAGATGGTTGACAGGCAGGTAGGTAGTGTCTAGAGAAAGCTGGAGCCCAAAGCCTTACTCTAGGTGCTGTGCCTGTGAGATTGATGTTTGGTTTGTTGGCTGGACTTCTCCAGCCATCTTCAGGCAAGATGGAGAGCACCAAGCTCCCAGAGACACAGTTCCATTGGTGGTCATGACCCCAGCATGCTGCCTAGATATTCTCCTATCAGCTTCTCCTTAAAGTTTATGTTTAACTTCAGAAAATTATGCTTACAATAGTAATCAAGGATGAGGGCTGCTATCCTAAATGCTCTTTTTTTTCAGCCTTTGTAGTTGGAAGAAATCCATGATTTACATTTTGCTTTGGATGGACACTGCCAGAGAGATTAACTGTATTTAAGTACAAACTTATGGGAGAGATGTGTCCGGAGGATGTTTCTGCCCACGGTGAGAAAGGTGCTTTGTATTCTTAAAATGAGTTCCCTCTCTCTTCATGTCCATGGAAAGACCACTGACTCCTTGCTTGGCCACAATGTCTTGGGCTGCAGTGCTGCTGGCAGCTGACCAGAACTTGCTGAGGCTGGAGAGGGGAGGAACTGCATAAATTCTGCTTTTCCCTGAGCCCAAACTGCTGCTCCTGCTCTATTCTAGGTTTTGGGATTCAAAGGTGAACACAATGTGCTATCACGAGGAGAAGATGCCTTTTAGAATACCTCAAGAAAAAGACCCAATTTTTGTCGAATTGTTCCTGTTAACTTCCAAAGAGCTACTACTGTAAAGACACTTGTGGGACCCTGGCAGACTGCACCTAGAAATCAATCTGACTTGGATTTACTTTGCTCAGCAACACTCACACCTTTTTCTTTGGTGGTCATTACCTGTGGGTTATTTCAGGAAAGTTATGAGACTTCCATTATATGATCCTGCCAGACCCCACATATCAGCAAAATGACCAAACTCCAGAGCACTGAAGTGACCTGGAGGTCTGACCACAGCACTGTAAAGCAGGCCAATGCTTATATGGTGTCCCAGACAGATTCTTAATTGGGTTCAGCAATGGAATTTTGAAAGTGACTATGGAAAGGCCTGTGGTAAAATGGGTTGTTTAATGGTTGTGTGCACACTCACATACCTGGGGTGTGCCTGCATTTTCTCTAGGATGTAGACGTGATTCCCAGTAGATGTGATTTTGGTAAACATTTTTATTCTAAACATAGAGGTAAATTTCTATTTTAAAACATAGAATTTGCTATGTTTTAGTCTAAAAAGACTAAAAGTATATAGCTTTGAGGAACTGCTTTATTTTGTGGATGCACTAAAAAATCAGGCTACCAAAGACAGGCCGAGGTTCAGTATAAATATTCAAAAAACATCTCCCAAAGAGCCTACTTTGCTGATGTCCACCAGCAACACTGGTGTTGACTGAATTTTTCACCTGCTAATTTAAGCATTAAAGCACCAGCCTGGCAGTATTAGGATTTTGATTCCTTTTGATTCGGCAACCAATAACTTGTATCCCAAAGTGCACCATTGAACAAGGGTCACACATTTTCCTCTAGATTGATTGTAAAGAGAGTAACAACGTGCTGCATATTTTGGGCAGAGCACGCCTGTGATTTGTGTGTACAATAAAACTTCATGGTGAGCATGCAGCGCTGCTGAGTTATGAGACTGGTTTATTCAGATTTCTGCCTATATTTGTCTATCCCTTACACCTATCTTTTAAATACACCAGAATACTTCCAGAAAGAAATGCATCAACACACTAAACCCTTATAGCATCCTATGTAAACAGTCTCTGTCAGAAAGTGATGAATTCTATATGAAGTTGAAACTGCTGGAAGAATATCACAAATGAGACGTGCAGAAAATTTTGGCTAACAGGTTTACCCTCCATTTTGGAAACAGTGTCACGAGGAATGACTGAGACTTTGTGACCTTAGCATCTGTTCCCCCTTCTTCCTACACAGTATTTTCATTTAAAATAAGTCATGAAGGCCTGAAATATTTTATTGAGTAATCTGCTTTTGCATTACATTGAGTAAGTATAATAAAAGTAGAATTTTAAGAAGTCAAACTACTTAGGGAAAAATAGACTTCTCAAATCACAAGCCCAGAATAAATCTGGATCAAAAAGAATCTCCTGTCCACTGTAGCATACAGCCTGCTGGAAAAGTACCATACAAAGACAGGCCTTTGTCTACCTGTTATAAGCACAAGCCTGCTTGTGAGACTGTACCTAAACCTTGGACTTGTCTTGGACTTTCTCTCCAGTGAATTTGAAGTCATCTCATCTGAACTGTGTGAACATTCATTAGGGGAATTTGTGTCCCTGGAGAGCTTGGAGACCAGGCTGAGCAGATGCCCTGAAAAGCAGTGCTGGAGGTTCTGGTGCAGTGCAGTCATAGCTGTGAGAAAGGGACATGAATCTCTTGAGCTCCTTTAAAACCCTTAAGGCCCTTTGTAAACTGGTCTTCTGTGAAGCACCTTGATGGTATCATTATGATGAACTAAGAGAAAGTGGCTTTCAGCTGAATCTGTCCTGGGTGCCTGGAGGGAATCTCCACATATCTAAGTGGAAGCTGAGGCACCCATGATGGCTGGAAGTTTCTGTTTCATCCTAAAGTTAATTGCAGGAGAGTTCAAATTATAAACCTCATACTTATTTGCAACCATATAATCTGGCATGGATGAACTGTATCATCAAGAAGAGTTTCCCTAGGATCTGGTGATTTCTGTAGCTGGAATTAAAATTTTGTATTTCATTCATACAGCAGTACTTTTATTTGCTGCAGGCCAATACGTATGAATAAATAACTAATTTATAGAGCAAGTGCATTTGAGCTGACACTGAAGAACCTCATAAATTATGCTCAGATTGGTTAGCTCACTCTCATTTAGGAGGAGATCAAATAGATATTAAAAATAAATATATGACTGATGAAATGGCCACTGTCAGAATTATAAGCTTTTTTACATTCCTCTGGTATTAGGATGTATTAGGATGTAGAGTCAGTCATAAGGAAAGATTTGATAATTCTTGTAGGGACTGAAAATCTACGTAGCAGAGCGATTACAGAGCAATTCTTTTCATTCTTGCTTTCATGGCATAATTTACTAAATATTATTTTTAAAACAGACTGATCTCTATTCTCTCTGCTGGTACCATGTGAGCTGAGTTACGTGCTTCTTTCTTGCTGAATACAAATGTGGCATGGCTTATGCAGATCTCCTATTATGCAGATATATTGAAAAAATAGAACACAGAGGCACCAGAAAATAGCCTGTACTTTAAACACTTTTGTAGTCATTGCCAGGATAATTCAAACCTATTCAGGTTTACTTAAAAATCCAGAATGTACAATATATAATTTGGTCTTGGACTACTTTTCTTGACCCTTTTTTGGCTGATAAACATAGCCCACGTACTTACAGTATCTTTATGGGATCCAAAGCCTTTATTGTTCATTTTCAAAGAGGCCTTCAGATCTCTTAAGAGTTCTCGTTCACAGCTAGGTGGAGACTTGCTATGAAAAGAAGAGACCATGTCCAATCACATTAGCCAGATCAGCTGATGATCCAAGTTTTCATCTCAGTAATTGGGATGCAAGTTCTGAGAAGCCCTTAATAGCCTTGGGATGAAAAATTTGCTTAAGAGAGCTTCCTGTGGTTTGTTTGTTTGCCTGGATGCTGTTACCCTCTGCCAGACCCTCAGGACAGTCTGAAGTTAGCAAGCAGTGTAATAAAGTAATGATAATTTTAATGGTGATTTAAACTCACTAATTATTCCCAGCACTAGGTAACTATTTTGCTGAATAGTTGTGAACCAGAACGTAGTCAAATAATGCCAATTATTTTTTCCCTTCCTATGATGGCTGTGTTGATGGTAATGTAACTCCGAGCAGTGATGACTCTGAACAAGCAAAACCAACAGTCAGAATATACAACCAGTGAGCCTACAGCTCTGGTATGGATATACTTTCACCCTGTAGGGCCTCAGTGGAAGATACTTTTCATGTTCCCACTATGCTTGCACAAGAATAGAATTCAGTTCCAACAGGTCCTCAAATGTGAGCAGAGTTTTTTCTGGGCTGGATGCTCACTGCCCAGCACCCCATGGGTGCTCCGGGGACCAGAGGCACTGCCAGGGATGCCTGTCTGCTCCCAGTGCTAGAGGAGGTTTTGGTTATGCTTGGTATGTTATTTTTTTCAGACAGATAACTCTTATGGCAAAAATCTCCTACCCACCTCTGTTATTTCTAAGATGGGAAGCTGTGCTTCCAAATCCCTCAATAGGACCCCTGAGTGCAGAGACTTCAGGACACCAAGGAGTTCAGATGCTAATTGCAATCCGTAAGCTTTCCGGTATAAGAGCTTCTTGGGTTTGGAAACAATGGTGCCCATTTGCTTAGCTCACCAGATTTCTGCTCTCCTTCTCACTGTCTTGGCTCCATCTGTTTCCCCAGTTTCCTGCTTTCATGCTCTTCTGGGCTGATCATTAGACCTGCCCCAACCATCCGCACTGAGGGAGCTCATTTGGATGTGTTTTCTCTGGCTTGGCTTTGCTTTGCAGTATTGCAGCTTTTGGAGCCATTTCCTGACTGTTTCCCATACTTGCTCATGAGGAGTTTCTAAAAGTAGGGTGGACTGACATAGTCTGCTAACTAAAACACGAATCCTTTTTTTCTCAACTGGAAAAGAAGAAAGTAATATTACAACGGGGAAAAAAAATTTACATCTTCAGGTAGACTTTAAGTTATGAAAAGAAAGAAGTAAAGATATTTACTTGTAAGCTCTACAAGTGAAGTATGTGCTGTACAAAATAAAAGCATGAACTCAGTCCTGCACTTTGCACCTAAAAATGTGCACTGGCTTTTCTTACTGTTTATTAATAATATTTTTAAAATTGAAGTGCTAGATGTAAGCATGTAGCCTGTCATAGCTGGCAGGGAATGGCATCCTTTTCTATCATTATGAATTTTTAATGGAATCATTTGTTTGCATATGCATTAGTTTTGTACAAATAAAAAGTAAGTGACTACAGTCAAAAAATTTCAAAGGGATTTAAAGTACAAAACAATATGAATTTTTGTCATTCAGTATTTATCCTTTTAAAAATTTATCTGAGGACACAAGGGGAAAATTTATGGTTGTTTAGCTGGTTAGTAACAGCTAGTGATATTTTATTTTAGTTGTCTTCTCATTATTAATATAGCAGATAGTTACTGTAGTAACATTCATAAAAATAAATTAATTTAATGTTCCCATCTTTCATGCTTTAACTGGAATTTCATTGTATTTTAGCACAGCTGACCTGTTCATTTGAGCCAAAGTACTGTTAATACCCGAGTTAAACACAATAATTCTCTTTATGCCTGAGCTTTAGGATATTATTTGCACTGGTTGCTTTAAAGTTGCATGGTCCTGAACTATCCAAAAATGTTGAAGAACTTCAAAGGGTCATAATGCTCAAGTAATCCAACAAGTATTAACAGTCTCTCTTCCCTAAAAAGAGAACAATTACGCAACAAATTAATTTGCCATAGTAAATAATCCGCTGACATTTACAATAAGCATCCCTATTGGAGGCTGAAATAAATATTAGGTTGCACATAAAACTATAAATAGTAAGAATTTTGATGCCAGGCAGTTTCAAAATACTATGGAAAATAGATGAGTGGTGGCTACGTGAAATAAATTTGTAGGTCCCAGAAAGAGGAGCATGGGGAGAGCACAGCTATCTGTGAAAGTCCATCACACCCTGTCCTGCTGCTGGGGAGCATCAGTCCTTATATCCCATGTCTGAATAAAATAAAGTGTCTGATGTTTGTTTTTAATAGGTTGAGCTTGTCTCAGCTGGAGGGAACCTCAGCATAAAGTCTGATTTAAGGGCTGAAGCAGTGTTTGGGGGCTGCTGTCTCTCCCTCACTGCCGTGGATGGTGTGGACAGCCCCTTGTAGGACGGCGACAGTGATGAGTAGTTGGGGTGGTGTGGGACTTTCTAGGCACGGTATTGTGCAATTTTGTTTTCTCTCACCCCTGCTCACCTCAGCTGCCCTGTGAGGTTTCTGGCCAAAGCTGCCCATCATGCCCCTTCCCTCAATGGAAGTTCCGAGTCCTTTCTTTGTCTGGTTTCGTTGCATGGATGTGCTCTGGATGCTGGAAGCAGCAGCTTCATAGTTGAACTGCAGGGGAGGCAGCAGGACTCAGAAAGTGACAATAGGGATTACAGCTGCAAGTAGAGAGTGCTCTTGAAAAAGGGAAAATGCTGTGCAAAATCCAGTGCTTTGAGGTGATGTAGTAGTATCAGGCCCTGATTGCAAATTACCACAGACCCTGCATAGGTTTGAGCAGCCCATGCTGATGTGCCCCTGACTTGTGTGGCTCACAGTTCCAGAACACAGGCATGTGAGTGCCAGCTTTCTGGAGCCCTGAGGATGGAAGTTTACACATCTCATAAGACCCAGCCCCCTTGTTGCTCTTTCACCTCATCCCAACACATGCTGACTCTACGTGGAGCCTCTCTCTCCAGCTGCCACCGTAAAACTCTCTTTGCTTCTGACAGAAGATGAGGTCCAGGAATATCCAAGGTTTGTCTTGAGTAAACCAGGCCCTGAGCAGCACATGGGACTGGCTCCAGGTTTGCAGCAAGGGATCTTCCTCAGCCAGATATCAACCTATCATCCTTTCCCTCACAAAAAAAGGAGCAATTTTGTAACCTACATTGCATAGGATTTTCTTATGGTTGACAATTAATCACATATATTAGTGGTGCATGTACACAGATGTAAAGGCAAGTGAAAGAGAGCATTATTTTTACAAGTTTTCTTCTTTCACGGACTTCTGATGAGCATTCCCCATGATCCAAAGACCAAGACCAGGCCATGTTAGCCAGACTTTGATCCTGCACAGATTTGCAGGTGAAGCCCTGCAGCTCATAATGGTTTAATTACCCTAGAATGCTACCAATGCACAGCTAAAAAGGGGAAAGTCAGGAGTCAGAGGATGGGGGTGAACTGGAAAAGGCTTTGGGGGAGCTAAGTGAGCTGTGTAGTGAGTGGCATCTGTGATGGGCACATTTCTGCTGAGAAATGAAAGCTAGTGTGGAGGAAGACATTACAATAAGTCAGAATCCTGGGAAGTTTAACACAGGCTGCAAAGGAGGATGCTCTATCACAACAGGAAGAGAAGAGTTTTGAACATTCTGGTGTTTAATACAACCTGCTCAGCAGCAGCAATGCTAAGTAAAAAAAAAAGAGATAGGGGATACAGCCACTGCAAGACAGCGATTTGAGGACTGTGATCTATTGATTTTTTATTCTTCTTATGAATCAGGAATATCTCTGACACATAAAATTAATTATCTGAGATGTCAAGGTAGGTGTGTGAAGCCAGTGGTTAGATTTAGAGGGCCAAATGCCTGGAGGGCTCCCGACATTATGGGCTGTGGGGAGAGGGGACCAACTCTTACTGACAGCATTAACCTCCTAAAGCTGAAGATAGGTAGGGGAGACATGGGACGTGGGGTCACCTAAACTCCTACTGCAGCAAGGCTGCATTTAATGAGAATATTCACAGGGTTACTCAGCAGAAAAGAGAGATCAGCACTCTCCTGCCATTGAACACACATAATTGACTGCAAGGGATAGGAAGAAATTCTTTCTTGCTTCAGGATTTAGTTTGATATTTCCTACTTGCTTTTGTAGCTATTTCATTTAAAGTTTAACTGATGAATATGCCCATGTTTTTTCTTGCATTGCTCTTTCTTTAAATGGTGTGTTGCAAGGGGCTCAGCTTTGAATGGAAGTTGTATGTGGAGTCCTGATAGGTTGGACAATTGCCACAGGTACTTTGTTAAAATCTAGGACTCCAGGCAGAGGCAAAATTTGGCATAGTGTTAGGAAATCAGGATACTGCTTTGAAGTTTCACGTTTGACTACACTGACTACGGCACAGATCCTGTTACTATGAAAAGGTGTAGTCTGCAGAAGTGCCTACGTAAGAAATGAAATCTCATCAGTAGCACATATATTTAAATGGCACAAGCATGTAAAATCTCGTGTTCCTCTCCATTCAGTGAAATATAGGTCTCTTTGTAAATGTTATCTGAAATTTTTTAGCTAAAAAGCTTCAGTTTCTACCTCAACGATGGGCACCCCAATATTTACCATGGCATCCACCCAGAGTTGTGGATTCTGCAAAGCCTGACTCAATTTCTGCTGAACGTTTAGAAAATTTACTAAGGATTTAGAGAAATACCAAAATTTGAGATATTTAATTTAATTATTTAATCTTGAGAGTTAATCTTTAAGGAAACAAGCTGAAAATGTCCTGTATATGTCCCTTTCTCCCAAAAAGAGAGAGTTTCTGCTTTGGATGAATGTTTATACATTGACTGCAGTAACACTACCATTAAGCAAATTTTAATTCCATCCTTAATGCAATTCAATTAATGTAATAAATTATAATCTATCTTTTTATTAGATTCACACTAATTATTTACCTCTTCATCATATTTTATTTGCATGGTATAAAAGCTTAAACTTCCTATTTTCTCTGGTGAAATCTGTAAGTTTGTCAGTAGGAGAAGACAAGTCACCCAAACGTTTTGGTCTACGTGAACTTTTCAAGTGGATGGGTATTCGTTTTGAAGTCATATGATCCTGATAAGAATAGCCTCTGTGAAGTCAAGGAGAAACAACGCCTAGCATCTCAGTGTCCTTAAACAAACTGTACATTTCAGTAAATATCAGAGATTTATTTGTGAGCCAGACAGAGATGAAGGAAAGGCTAAGGTTAAGACTACTATTTGTAACTTCCAAATCACTTATAAGCAGGATGGAAATTTAGCCCTTTGAAGCTTCCCAGGCTGAATGGTGTGAATGTTTCCTGTTGACCCCTTCTGCTTTGCTTTGGAGCTGTGCCAGCACAGCACATTTTGCACCTGCGTCCTAAGGGAAGTTTGCCCCTCTGGAGCTAAAAGCAAAACCAGTGTAGAGTGGAAACTCTTGCATTTTCAGTAATACAACGTGCATTTCTGATTAGTGCTTATTTTGAAGACCAGAAGGCCAAATTGTGTATATCTCTGAAGAACATGGGAAAAACTCAGGAAACTCAAGTGAGACGTGCAGCCCTTAATGTGTCAGGAGGAAATAGGCTGTGTATGCTTCTGGTCTGTCTTTTCTACTTCCATCATTCATCCAAAGTCAAGTGTCTTTCAAAACTGATTAATTTTTCCTTATAGAAAGCAAATCAGCTTGCAAGAGCTCCTATCCAGCTATAAAGCAATTCTCTTTGACTGCAACTGCACCTTCTGCAGTTTCTAAAATGCATTGGTTAATCACCATTTCCAGTGAATTAGAGTATTAACATTCTTTCTTATGTGATTTAAGTATTGCAACAAAGGTAGGTTAAAAACAGGCTCTCTGAGGTAAATGTGCCTCAAGCAGTGCCTGTGGCTTCCAGGAACAAAGCCTCTTCTTCAAGGAAAACACAGTGTCTTCTTTAAGAGGCAGATTACTAAGGATTTAAAAGTTGTTCTGCAGCAGTGTGTGTCAGATTTCTGTATTAGATTTAATCATTTATGCTTGACTTCAATTATTTCTGCCAGGGTGAGCTCCAGGGTTAGAAATACTGGAATGTCATTAAAAAGACCAACAAACAAAACCAGAATGGAACTGCTAAGGGTGGAGGAAGCAGGGCTTATCTCATTCCTACTTAAGGCAGGTCTCTGAAAAACAGTGATAGCTCAGGTCTGAAACATTCATTCACCTGTTCCATAAAATCTAGGAATTATATCTGCAGTTGTATCAATGAGGTTCAAGGATTCCTGTTGGATAGTGGGTAATGCATTTTATGTGTTAGGCTCTGGGCAGCAAGAGGAATGGGAGAGGATGCAATCATACATGCCATTGTGGAAAACAGAATGCCACTTTTCACATTTTCTTACCTTAGCTTTCCTCAGCTCTCCACAACATGGCACTCCAGATGCTTTTCAGGTTTCCACTGCTGTGAGCATTTGGGAAATACCCTGTATGCAATTCTACTCTAGTTAAATATGTTAATAAAAATACTATACTGTAAACGCATCTGTAGCCATCCTCCTTGCAATATTTGATGTGCTCTGAACAAGCTGGTGTTCAGTCCCCCCATACCATGAGAAGGTCTAGAAGAATAGGAAATAATAACAGAGCCTGCAAGCTCATGTCAGCTATTTCGTGCCAGCTATTTCGTGCCAAATGTTGTTCTCAGGCACCTGGCAAACACAATTCATTCATTTTCCAAATATCAGTGGCCAGCCAGCCCCTCAGGACCTTCCCTCCCAACACAGGGACACTCGATAGGTGCAATTGGGCAGCATTCAGCCCCAGCCTTGTTCCTGAGCCACGGGCACAAACTGTAAGGACAGAAGCACCTCAGTTCTGGTTTTGTCTTGCAAGCAGCAGCTTTTTCTGTTGTTCTTCCTGCTTATTTTACCTCACCACCACTGTTTTGCAGCCTTTCAACAGAGCTTTGATAGGCATATGTTTCTTATAGCGAAAACCGCCCAGTGGGTGCCCCAGATGCAGCAAGTGGTTTCTGCTGTAAGGCACAGAAAGATGATGCTGTGCTGCAAGCACCTGGCTTTTGGGGGCTGCTGCAGCTGCCAGAGCTGGGCACATGTGCAGATCTGCTGTATGTGCCATTAATCATCACTGTCCTCTCCAGGATCCAGGGCTCCAAACTCAGCATAGGTGTTGGAGACCTCTGCCTGCCAGCACCTGAGCCCAGGGATGTTGCTCCATCCACCTTCTGCTTTTCCTGCGTTTCCTCTACCCTAAAGCTTGTAACTACACTTGGCTGGCAGCTGAAATGTAATCTGAATAATGAACTGAAAGTAGGCTTTTCACCACACAGAGCATGTCCTCGGTAAGGTAGTTGTGTACACTCCATCTAGCCAGACTTTGAGATATGGGTTTGGCTTCAGTGGACATAATACAACTGTATACAAATGGTCTTTGAGGTTCTCTGACTCGTAAATGTAACCTAAAAACTGCTGTCACTTCAGTCCAAAATAAATTCAAACAATGCCTCTTCCTATGCCTGAAAATAGATTTTCTTCAGTGTTTTCAATATCCCTCATATTAGTGTGAAGAACACACGATGGGCAAACACAGGGTTTTGAAATGTCAGATAATTAGCTAGCAGTCATATGGGGAACAAAAAATCTCTTTCCTTCTTTTTTTCCTCCATAAAACAGAATCTCATGTATCTGAGCACACAGCAGTCTGTAGCTCTGGCAGCTGAAACCACCCTTTTGTTTTACAGCTTCACAATTTAAACAACTATTCAAAACCCTCTGATGCTCAAAATAAAAAAATGGTTTGTAAAAGTGCCAGAAGCACTACTGATAGACTTTACATCTGGCTATATTCTCTCTGCATCCAGTATTTTTACCTATCTGGCAGCAATGAACTTACAGTAGTGCTCAGTCTCCTGGGTAAAGGATGAAGTTCAAATGTCCAGGCTGAGCCTCTGAAATGTCTTTGCTGCCTTCAGGCTGCTTGATTGAGAGAAATGGACACAGATACTGGCAGGAAATAGGAAATAGGAAAACTGCTGGTTTTTTTCTGTGTGAGAAGAAAGTACAGAGGATGACAGCACGTGTGTGTGTGTGTCCATGAAGAAGTGGGGATTGGATGAAGCCCTAAATCCTGAAAGTTGTGCAGATGCCCACATAGCTTTTTGGGACCTGGCATAAATTGATGAGAACTCAGGTGAACCAGGAGAGTGAAGTCTGGATTATTGGAAGGAGTCCTTGGCTAAAAGTTGTCCCAGATCCTGCATTTGTTCACCTTTAGGGAAAAAGCTCATCTTTCCTCTCAGCATGGCCAGGCAGGAGACAGGCTGAAAGGTGCATGGTCAGAGAGGGAATGCTGGTGCTTCAGAGAACGGACATTTGTTGGAAGGAGGGTTGTATTCATTGTGCCTTTTACTGGTCATGTTTTGTAGCCATTCACTCTGTGCATGTAAACATTTGCTCTAGGCTGTAGTACAGAGTAGTCCTGTGGGTGTAACTAAAATCCCATGCAGCAGAAATCTGTGTTAAGGATGAAGAGATGGCAGCACCCGATTACCAAACACATGTGGCCACTGATGCCAATGGAGCATTAGAGTTTTCTCTCTGGCTGAGTCATCTCCCCCTGAGGAAGCTGCATGAAAATCACACTTAACAGGGGTGATAAAGACTGTAGAGATGAAAGAGAGTCAAGAATCTGCTAACAGTATTTCTGTAGCAAGCAGATGACTGAATGTATTTCCAAACGTTACGTAATTTCTTGCGTGAGTCACAACACCTCAGTCTATGGAGCATATGCAGCAGTGAGTCTGTATAAATACCAACAACGTTTTTGTAGTCTTAGGAGATGCTCACAAAGAAGAAAACATGGCATGGGCATGTAGTAATGAGGGGCAATGGATTCAAACTAGAAGACAGGAGATTTAGGTAAGATATTAGGAAGAAGTTCTTCAGTGTGAAGCTGGTGAGGCACAGAACAGGCTGGCCAGGCAGGTTGTGGATCCTCATCCCTGGAACTGTTCAAGGACAGGCTGGACGGAGCTTTGAGCAACCCGGGCTACTGGGAGGTGTCCCTGCCCATGAAGTTAAGTTGGAATTGAGGTCCCTTAATCCTTAAGGTCCCTTCCAATGAAACCTGCAAATCTGTGTAAGTGTTCTTTCAAATGGGGAGCTTTTATGATTCTATGGTGGTTTAATTTCTTTCTTAATTACAACTTTATTAATAGCAGGAAAATCCCATTGTACAAAGTCGTTTTCTTTTAAAAATTTTAAACAAAGCGTCAATAAAATTTACTGCTATGATGTCTGCAGTATTGGCTTCTTTCAGTGGAAATCTGGAACAGCAAGCTGCTGTTTTCTGCAGGTTTTGGACACAAATGTTCTCCCAAGCATTTAATACAGGGAGGCTTCCCGAAACTTGAATTATTTCCACAGTTTAAAAATTGCATCAAAGTCCACTGAGTATATTCATATGAGAAAATGAAGGGGATGGATCCTTGTGCTTTCACTGTAGACATGATGCTCCTGTCATGTTGATTTCTGGGTCTTATCTGGATCCCTAAGCTATCTTGGCTGTGCTTCAGTGTGGTGTTCTTGTCAGACTGCACCTCACACCCTCTTCACTTCAGAATTTGTGGGTTTTTGCCAACTATCTACACCATGCATGTGTATCTTCAGTTCAAATCCTCACATTCTTCTTGTCTACTGTTATGTCTTGTCCTAACATCCTTCTACTTTATTTTTGCAGTACACCTTCATATACATTTCTCTGTACCCACATGTAATTTTGTGTTCCTGTAAAGAAGGGCTCATTCTCCAGTTTCCCAGCTCCTTCTCCTCACACCTCTGCTTAATGCCCAGATTCCATAGTAACTAGTGTAAAATCATAGAAAGAAGGCAATAATGCACTCCCACCATCTTTCAGTTTGCAATTTTGTCCAGAGAAAAAATAGGAATTCCTAGCATTTCTACATCATCTAATTCAAAGAAATTAATTCTTGCATTTAGATAAAATTTTGCTTCATGCCTAACTTGGATCTCAATTTTCATGCAACTTAAGTCCATCTGTTTTTGTCTTAATCCCCATGGGCACGGAAAACAGCTTTCTAGAGCAGCTGTTTGTGTACTGAGGACAGTTACTTCTCAGGCTTCTACCCTCTTCATATTCCTATCTAATAAATGTCAAGTTCTTCTGTGTCTGATGTTGTCCATTTTTTGCACTTTTTTTTTCTACATAAACATCCTTTTCCCTCTCTCTAACATATTTGGTTCCCCCATGGCTTCTCCTTTCCCCTCACTTTCTTCCTTCTCTCTATACTTAGGCTCTTCTGTTTTTGATTTAATATGTCCTTATCTCCTTGTTCTTAAATATTCATTTCCAATCCTTCTGCAAACTGAATCCTTCTGTTCTGCTGTATACCATGGGTGCATGTGGAGGCTTGTTGCAATCTATGCCAGGAATGTGTTGCCTTGGTATGGAAGGAATGCATGGAAGTCAACTGCTGGAATGGAAATGACTTTCAATTACCTTCTCTTTGCACAATGTCTTTTTTAGTCCCTAGCCCCTGTGAAACACTGCTGGTGCTCTTCTGCCTTCTCTGTTTCCATGGTAGCTGATCCCATCCTTTCCTGACTTTCTCATCAGCAGCCTAAAAATCTAGAAATGTCATAATTAAAATGGAAGAGAGTTTACAGTATTTCTGAAGACTGGGTGGTATTAAATGATAAAAGCACTTTGCAGCTTAAAAATGGGTAAGTAATTAAGCACCATTATCTTAAATGATGATACTTTCAGAGGTATTCTGTGGAACATGTCCTGGATATAGTAGAATTGTAGTGTTAAATACAGTTAATGACACTGTTCCAGAAGTACAGAACATAATGGTTTAATTAACCCAGAGTTACTGCAGCCTGATTTTAACTAACTTGCTTCTTCTCCTTCCTTAAAAGCACTCCTAGCTCGAGCCAAGTGCCCTTGGAATCAGACCTGGATTTGGACTTCGATGAAATCCCAAAATTAGCTACACAGGCTGATCCAAAATCCACATCTAAATACTTTCAAACTCTGGCATATTTGTAGGCCAGATTCAACGTTTCATAAGCTGCAGTTTTCAGCATAATACCTGATGTCCCACTTCCCCCTTTCCCTCTCCCACAAATGACATTGAACAGTAACTGTGAGGTGTTTAAGGAGCTGGAAAATTTTTAAGCTTAGGTCAAATTAAGTGTAGACTAAGAACTTTAAATACAGGAACCCATTCTCAAAAATCATGGTCAAGAACTGCTTTTTGTGATCTGATACAATGTCTCTGCCAAGCTGCTATTCAGTGAATCACATCTTGGAAAATGGAGAAAGCCAAGTCTCCTCTTTCAAATTCATGTCTTGATTTCAAAGGAATTCACATACTGTTGTGGATTAACATACACATTATTACTGTGAAAGATAACACCTCAATTCTACTCTTTGACCATAGTGTGTATTTTCTTCCAGTTTGGATAAAAAGGCATATGAAATAAAGTGGGGTTCAAAACCTATGGCTTAATGCCTATTGTTCACCTCCCTGTCATTTGTAGCTCTTTACTTAATTCAAGTTGAAGCCACTAGGAAAATAAAACTTAGTTCTTGTCTAAACCTAGGTCCAGGCAAGTGAGCAAAACCAAATTTCCAGCACAGGTTGTGTTTTATTCTGTCCAGCAATCCATGTGTTGGTATATTAAGTCCAGAAATCTCAATACCACCCTGTCCCAGTAAATCACAACCCTCAGTAGGAATCCTTCATTTTCTGAATTCAGACACCTCTCCTCTTGGAGAAATGGCACTGAACACACTGCCAGTTTAGAGCTAAAATCTCCTAGATAACCAGTCACAAGTGACTGTGAAAAACATTAGCTGAAGCAGACAAATATTGACGTGATGAAATTTAGATTATCAGATTGAAAAAAAAAAGCTTGTCTGTTCCTTTTCCTTTTTTTTTTTTTTTTTTTTTTCTTTCTAGAAATCAAAAGGAAAAAACAGGGATATTTTAAACAAATTCTGTTACCATCTTTGCTACTGGTTCTATGGGGTTGGGGGATTTGTTTGGCTGTTACAGTGACAGTCAGAAGATAAACTGTTTAGATGAAATTTTTAATTTTTCCTCCTAGAATAAAAGCCATTGACATTAGACAGTTTTTCTTAAAAATGTTATGTATGGGAATTACCTCCTACAATGGCAGGAGGTGTAATAGAACTCATTTTGCAGTTTCTGCATCCATGAGAAAAAAAAATGAGATGGATACAGCAATTGCTCAGCTACAGCATGTTGCCATACACCATTTCTTCCACAGACTTAACATAAATTCTATTTTTTCATGTTTCTGTGACTATTAATTGAGAGAATGAGAGAACTACTTCATTTGAAAGGCTTATTTATTTTCCTTTCTCTTATTTTCCTTTATTTACTGAATTACATTTCCATAGGAGAATGGTATGCTGAACTGGATCCCCTGACTAAATGGTTCAAATGAGCTACAAGTAAAACCATTTAGATATAATTCACAACCATGTTTTTATTACTAGCAACTAGAAATATTATTGTAGCTCAGTATCTAGTGAGTTTCTGCAGGCTTTTATATTTGCATCCACATTATTGTCAGGACCTTTTAATATTGTGTAACTTCATCTTAATACATTCATAGATACATGTCATTAAAAGTTACGTAAATAACTATTTCAAGATCTTTCATCAAACACTTGCAAAGAAGCATTTAGTCCTTTTAAAGTAAACACTCAACTGTATTAATGATTTTTTAAAAATACATCTGTATCTGAAAGGCAAGATTCCACACTCTCGGCCTTCGTTACTGCTTTTCTGATGGAGAGACAAAGTAAATACTATATATGCTAGGAAAAGAAAGGACCAGCTGCACTAAAAAGTAATGATAACACACGAATTTTTTTTTCAGCCTCTGGCATCTCAGTATCATTCATTTGCTGTTTTTGTTTATGCTATATAATATAGCGTATAATATATAATATACAAATAAACAGAGTGGCCCAAGAAACCAGACCAGAACTAGCCATGGTCTGGCAACCACAGTGGCAGTGGATTAAGAGTTGGATTTGATGATCTCAGAGGTCCTTTCCAACCTGGATGATTCTGTGACTCTGATTCACAGAAAAATTCAAAGGTGAGAGCTCACTGCTGACTGGCATCTGTGGGCAAACACACGACTGTGCCAGGAGAAAGTACTTTGCTGGGAAAACCCCCCCCTGCACTAAAGTGGGGAAAAATTTACCATGCTAGAGCAAACCTAGGAGCATTAACTTGCATTGTGTGTCCACGGGATTTTTCTTCTCTGAAGCACAGTAGTCACCTTCCCACGTGAACCCATTTGTAAATTTATGACTGATATAAACCAGAAGAAACGTCCTTTGCACTCAGACACCATAGAAAAACTGGAGTGTTTCTAAGTACGTGTTGATTTTTGAGAGTTATGAACACTGATGGGCAGGGAAAGCTGTTGTATTTCTCAACTGATTATGAAAACTTTGTAATATTTCTGGGAAAATGCTTTGCTTGTTGCTGTTAAGATTTACAGACATCTGACTACGCTATCACATTCATACAACTGAAGAAATAATCCATGTCAAATTTACTTTCATTATTGAACATGCTATACAATGTGGATCATAAAATGTAAGAGAAGAGCTATATCAGTGAACTTAACTTAAAAATTTTCTGGCGTTATATTTATTTCTGTTTATTTTCTTTGAGAATGTAGTTTTCTCTACTTTAAGAGCCTAAAATTTTCTTAGGGAGTAGGTTAGAAAATACAAAGTCTTGAAGTTAAGCTTCATGCTGGTAGAATAATTTTAAAGAGTGAGAGTTCAGCAATTATTTCAGATTTTTTTTCCCATTAAATAGGAACTAAGAAAACTTTCCTTTTCAACTAAACATTAGGATTTCAGTACAGTTGGCTAGTAATCTGAACTGGCATCACAGAAAAAAGAATTCTCAAGCCAATTTACTAGTCCAGCAAATGCAATGGCTTTAAGATAGTTGTAATGGTGAAGTTTCTCTGTGTAGAATATTGGCTCACAAACCTATGAAGGCCTTGAGAAGGAGGGAAGCCTACGAAAGTTGTTGATTCACTTACAAGAACAGCTGCTAATGGACCAGACACACACTGACTAAAATAAGATTGGTTAAACCATCCCTCTAGTGGGAGTATAGCAAGATACTAAAATTAAGAAGACACAAAAACTGTTATCAGAAGATAAAAGGCAGCAAATAAGAAAAATTGTTGGTTTTTTTTTCTTTTCCCTTTCAGTTGTTTCCCAGAATAGTTTTGTTGAACTCACAGTACCTCACAATGATTTCAAAGGGGTCAGGACTTCACTCGTTTTCCTGCTTCACTCCTCGTTTATTGAATTTGTTCAAAAAATTGTTTCCAGAGAGTGAACAAAGTAATTCATAAACAGGAAAAACTACTCTGAAACTCTTTTAATAACCAACTTATTTTTATTAGAGCAAATACAGTTGTGAAAACTGTACATTATACATTTTGGGTCAAGAATTATAAATAGAGAAACTCATAGATAAGGAGTTCATTCTTTGACAGCAAGAAACTTTAAATAGACAAAGTGACATTATTAAGTACATTGGCAGGCTTCATTGTGCTGTCCAAAATGTAGTGTACAGTATAACAACCAATTATAAATAGCCTTTCATGTAAAATACAGCTGTGCACATTTTAGAAAAATACCAACAATTTGTTTGAGCTTTGTTTTAAAAAAGCTTATAAATCATACATATTTATAAATGGTACTAACATGCTTACTTAAATTTATAAACATTTTCATAAGCTTTGTTACCCATTATTTCCAGAGCATAAAGTATTTTAAATAAACATTTAATAGGAATTAAATACGTCAGTTACAAAATTACCTCTCCATGTAAGGAGACAAGGGGTGATTTCACTGTTGTATGGAACATTTTGTCCATTATGTCAAGGCTCACACAGTAACTTTTAAATTTTTGTTCTTATTTAAAAATTACTTTCCTAAATTTTAAACACAATTTATTATTATTTCTTTTAAATAAATATACAAGTTTTAGTTTCATTTGCTCTCTTTCTGCTTTCTTCTTTATCCACACTGGTCAAAACACAGGATTCTCAACATACTTCTGTAAAAAACACCACGGTGTTACTGCCCTGCTTGGAGCTGCTTTGCTGCACAATATTCAGTCCACACCTACATTACTTTAATATGCTGCATCAAAAGATAGCTAATGTACTTTGTAAGAATGTTGCCCATTAAGCCATGCAAACACTTAGAAAGTTTACAAACAGGTTCAAAAACTATACTGTATGAAAGATTTTCTAGTAGAGATAAAATAAACCATTATACAAGCCCTTTGCTTTCTGTAGCTTTAAATTAAAATATTTACTTGCCAAATGATCACACCACATATTTTCAGTAAATAAGCATGCTTTTGATTAATATAGGGTACAATAATTACAGTATAATGGCACATGAAAAGAAACATGATCACATCATTTGAACAAAGGGCTGTGAAACTACTTAAGACAGAATTTCCAACTGAAAAATTTTGAGGCTTTTTTAAGGCTGAGGTAAAATTATAAATTGACTTTAAAGACACTGAAGGCTTCAGATCAATAAACAATCACTTAGCATTTCTAAATGCTCTACCTGAATGTATTCAACACAAATCTAGTATTTTAAAATTATGATAATTTATTATGAGCATTAGCTAGCTTAGCTGTCATTGGCATTAATGTGCACTCAGTCAATATTTTAACCGCTGGCAAATTACCTCAGTGTTGAAACATAATAATTCAAATCACCAATTACCACAGCACCAGAATTTTTAAAAAGTCAACATTTAAACCCAGGATCTCATCATTCTTGGCTGATTCTGATATTCCACCTCCTGTTTAGAATGTGCTGATACTAACTTAAGATTCTTATTCTTTTGTTGTGAAAAGTTTTGCTTGCTATTGGATTATGTGTTTGAACACTTTTTGGAAGATATTGACAGTTTTAAATTTTGCAGTCATGGCATATTACTAAAGCTTAAAAGCAAAACAGCTCTTCAGGTTTAGGAAAATGCATTTAAGAATTTTATCTCTGGAGCAGAAGAGATTTCGTGTTCTGCTTCTGCTGCTAGGCAGATCTGGTGCCTTTCTTGAGGCTGGACTAGATAGACACTATGTTATAGACATACATCAAATTTCATAAACAACGAATGAACAGAATTCATGCACAGGCAAATGAAATTCGATCTCCCAGAGCACTGCAGGAGATGTTAAAAGCAGCAGGTAATGGAATAAGACTGGTGACTGATGCTGCTAACTATTTCTTCTAATGAGATAGGAGTGAACGCTGGAATCACTTCCACAGCAACAGAATCCTCTGACCACATTCCTCTGGCAGTCGTTTTCCCATCTCCCCACTAAAAACATCAGACGGTAAAATAGTAAGGCAGCTGTTAGCTTCCATCAACAAAAAGTGCAGCTCCGTACATTTCCAGTTTAGTCACACTCTGCTGGAACAGATGGAGAAGCCAACACACTTCACTGGCGGGGCTGCTTCAGCAGATTATTTTGTTTGTTTTCCAACATGGCTGCTTGCTTCAGCTTTCAGAGGACCCCAAAGCCACGAGCCATCAACAGAGAAACTGATCTGGGCCCCTGGCTGAATTTTCCAAGTTTCATCTCTCTTGCGTCCCATCCTAATTCCAAGCCTCCTTCCCTGTGTCTGAGTATGACAGGTGCCATTTAAAAGGCTGATGACACAACTGCAGAGAACTGTGGGCTAACACCACTAGTTGTCATGACTTCACTGAAGGGTCAAAACAGTTACATTATTAAATAACTATGTTGAATCACATTCAGGCATAGCTAAAATTAAAGTAAGGAACATTAAAAGTATGCAATTAAATCTTTATTGTTCGAGATGGGGTGGATATGGTGATTTTTGTATGAAAACAAAGACCTTTCTTACCTTTCTACTTCCAGTCAAGTTAGAAAATGGACAAAAAGAATGGCTAAACCAATATTCAACAGCATTACCAGGGCGATCATGACTGAGTTAGGGCCCTGAAAATAAAATACAGATATCAGAATTAATGCCACCTTCTACACAATGCCCAGCAATGGACACAACCTGACTTTATAATTTCCTACCTACTTTGATCTTGCTCTGAGAGATTATCTATGGATTAAAGATACAGACTCTGCTCCTGAAAGGTAGATTTTATCCTTGGTATTCAGGTGAGTAAAATATCATCTGTGTGAAAATGAGCTGGATAAATACAGGTCAGAGCATCTTACTGTACTGTTCCTAATCAGACTGAGATTAAAGCATCTGACCAATATGACTGCACAAACAAATGGACCCTCCCCTCACCACAAAAACTGGATTGGCCTAAAATAAAGCAGAAAAGATTAACCTGAACTGCTTTAGGAAAAGTGAAGCACTGCTCCTCATCCTCACAGCAGGTTCCTTCTTCTATGTCAAAACAGAAAAAGGGCTTTGGGTGGCAATGTGTTGCATGAAAACAATACCCTTTTTTGATGACCCAAGGGGAAAAAAGTAACCATTGCACTAACATACCTGCTTTACAAATTAAAACAATTTTCCACCATCAAAATCACAATGTTTTTTTAATTTACTTTGAAACTTAGTGGTGATAATTCCTCATTTTACAGACCTATTTGGTGAAAAAAATGAGAAGTGAAAATACTCCTTCCCTTTCTCACTTGAGGATAAACTTGGTTAGAAAACTTAATCATTATGTAATTTTAGTCTTTCCTTGAAGCCAGAGAACAAAGGTTTTAATTCTTTTTTTAGAAAGAAAAAAAAATTAAACATGGATGCTTTCCGTTGAACAATTTGAAATATTCTCCTGGGTAGAAGGAAATTCTCAGTTCTTCCATTTTCCTCTTAACATATTTGGTTTACTACAATATACTGGTACAGAGATCTGTATTTGTTTCTTTATTAAGGTTGCACATTTACTGTAAGCAGAAAGAGAAAAACTCTTCATTCAGACACTACTTTCCTAAATCACAGAAAAGTCTGCCAAAAAATCTTTGCAGAAAACTGTCTTCTGAGCTACACAAGGATCACTGGTTTCTTAAGAAGGTACGGATTTTATTAGAGATGCCAATTTATTTGACTGTCCAGAAGACATGCCTGGAAAGCTATTGAAGAGTACTTGTGGTATTATGTCACATGCTCTCATCCTGAACACATCATTAAACACTTTCTGCCAGAACACACACTCACACAGTAGGTTAAAAATGTCAAGCCAGATGCAGACTGCTAAGTTCTTGAATAAGTGACAAAATATTTTATGTCAAGAACTCCTTAAATCTCTGGGGAGTCTAAACCCAGTCAGCACCTCTACCTATGAAGTTCTCTTTGCACCTTGTAAGAGGCAGTTGTTCACATGCTGAGGAATCTGGTGCTCAAGTTCTAACAATGACTGAGGCTATCAGGGTGCTACTTACATGTTGCCATGGGGATCACAGCATTGACAGCATCATTCACATTTGGTTAATGGCAGAATGCTTAAAACATTCACCAGGAAACTGAAGACTAGGATTAAGGTCACTTTAATCAGAAGGATTTTGAATACCAAGTTTCAACTTATCAGTGGTATGTTTAACCACCGGGTCACAGAACAGAAATGGAACCATGTTTCTTCCATCTTACTGGAAGTGAGCCACTATATGCCAAAGAATATGAGCCACTTGGTGACAGAGAACAGACATAAAAGGAATGCATGCTTCCAGGTATGGTTACATTTCTCACTGCAGCACTCTAAGCAGCTTTGTTGTAGTGATGGTTTCCTCCCAGAACTCAAGGTTAATTCCTTCTTTCTCATTCTGGTACAGTCACAATGACTTGGGTACTTCTGTGCTTTTCTGCTGTGAAGGAAATCCAAGTTCCCAGCAGGATTCCCACCAAAAACATTTGGCAATAGTGAGATTTATGCATGAAAGCCACATTGGAAGGCTGAGCAATAAAATACATTTTACTTGAAACAACAGCTACTTGGAAAATCTCTCCATTTTGCTGTATTGCAATGTCAGTGTGCACATTGCAAAAAAACTCCAGAATCTCATGACAAACAAGAATACGAATGATATGTTAATGTTACATCTCTCTCAACAGGAAGGGTGATTAAATTATTAGTTTTCACTAAGATTTGGATTCAGCATCTTTCTCTCCAGTGGTGAGACACTGCAACAGGCTGCCCAAGGAAGCTGTGGATGCCTCATCGTTGGAATTGTTCAAGACCAGCTTGGATGGGGCTTTGAGCAACCTGGTTTAGTGAGAGATGTCCCTGCTCATGGCTGGAGGATGGAATAGACAATCTTCAAGGTCCCTTCAAGCCCAAAACATTCTATGATTCTGTAATTCTACCAGGGACTCCCCGTGTGACCAAAATCAGGTCAAGAGTACCTTTAATGTTCGAGATGCCACCTAAAGATTTTACAGTTATACTGCAAAAGGAATGACAAGGAACTGTGAAGCAGGTAATAGTCTAATACCATTAAAATTCACTGGGATTTGGCTGCCTAATGCTTTGCATATTTAAAAACAACTTCCATGGAAATCAAGTTGATTTACTGCAATTGAAGGAAAAATTGGACCTATGGGGACTTCACAGAATCCAGGACCTTACTCAGTACCTGAAATACACCCTGAAACATCATCCTGATAGCTGCAAGACTGCTTTTCCCTGAACAGTAAGTTGGGACTGCAGCTCAAACAGTGACCTGGTAACACAGGCAGAGTCTTACAGACTTAAGCATGGTGATTTGGAAAATGACTTCTCATCACAGTAACTTTAGATAAATTGGGCTAAAAATCCTAGGCTATGCTCTGAATCAGGAGATCTCCACTACAAAGAAAGAAGAAAGTGACACCTTAAAAACTAGGTTGCTGATTTTACATGAAGATCAAAGAAAAATGTGTTTTATGTTTATGATAATTATCTACTGAGTCAATGCTTTAAACAAACAAATAAATTAATCGCATCTTCTTTAGCCTGCTATGTGTTTTTTGTTTCCTCTTCTGGTAACTACAACTTTCAGCCCAAAGCAGACTTTCCTGATATACTAAAAATGATCAAACATTTGTGGATCACATTGTTATTATGTAATAAACTGCTACCAGTTTTGTAGACACCTATGAGTATTTAATGCTTTAAGAAAAATACGATAAATAAGACTTCAGTGTCCTGCAAGGACTTAAAATAGCAAAAGCCAAAATTAGTCTGAACAGCATAAGAGTGACTAGAACAGGTGCACTGAAGAAGCTGTAGTAGAAAAAAAACCTACAGTCTTCTTAAAAACTGCTTTTTCAGCTTCTAAGTAAGTCAGACTCTTATGTAGGTAAAAATCTAACCATAAAATTAGTTGTCATTTGGGAAGGGAAGAAAATAATTTTCCTAAACTGTAGTGCAAGCAATTATTATTGGATTAGGAATGTTCATTTATTTTAGCACAAAGTTCTTGCTCAGAGTTTTTTTTTTTTGTTTTTTTGTTTTTTTTAATCAGGCAAATTCTGATCTATTTTTTCTAAAATCATGGTAGTTATATCCCTCACCGACTGTATGTTAAATCAACAAAGAGATGAGAGCAGAAGCACACTGGGTAACATTCAGCAAAATGTAATTACTTTAGATACAGGTACCAACCAGGCTAAACACTCCATGGCTTAAAAATCCATACTAAGGAAAAAACAACAATATAGTAAAACTCTTCTGTCTGGGCTTGTACCTGAGCTAGTGCAACACGTCAGGAAAATCAAATGTGTATTCATGAACTACCTTACAATGGTATTTTTTGCAATTCAATCCTTTTTACCCAAATCCAAGACGATCTCAAATTAGGTAACATTCAAGGTGGGACAGGAGCATGCAAGGTGATCCTGAGAGACTGGAGGCTGCTCAGGAGCGATTGGTTTGTGGTCAAGTGTCTCTGTGCAAACTTCATGCTGTGGTAAATACAAGACAACTTGAAGATGTCTAAAGCTCAGTAAAAAAAGGCAGGATTCATCTCTCACAAGACTAAATGCCTGCACACAGGCAGCTATTTTGGAGCAGCTTATGAAGAGTGACTGTCATAGTGTTTTATGCCTGTTCCACCTTGATAAAATTATGACAGAGTCCTAAGGCTCCTTCTCATGAGCTCTGAAATGATTCAAAAATCAGAAAATAAGTATACACAGAAGCACATTGACATAGTCTATATGCAGTGATATTTGTCAAGGTATTTTTCAATAATGCCAGAAATAGGGATTCCCAGAGAGTGAATACTGTTCTTGTAACTAATTTATTGCACAGCTGATATTCAGTTACATTCTAAAGAATGTAACTGACGCTCAGAAAATATGACACAGGAATTTTATTACTAGAACAGTTACTGAAACTTCTCTATAAATGAAGTTGCCTGAAGTTCTTAATCCAAATTAAAGTTCATGTTTAATTCAGATGTGAGAAATGGCTTTGATTAATATACATGAAAGGCAAATCATACATCCTGTAGCTATACTTGCTCAGTGAAAACATGGAAAATGCACAATTTTATATAGCACTTTTAGCTGAATCAATGACAGTGCTCAATAGATGTTACAGACTCATTTTGTATCCTGAAACCAAGTTTTCTTGTTCTCTCTCCATGAGAGAGAGCATTCCTTAACTAATGTATTTTAAATCTTCTATGGAAGATTTAAGGCAGACTGACTTGAACAGCACAACAAAATAATTTGTCAGGACGACTATAAAGCAATTGCAGTTGCTTAAAAAACTAAGTTAAAACTTTAAAAAAACTGAAGTTAAAATTTAAAAAATAAGTTTCCCAATGCAGCTCTCAAATTCTGAAGTTTCTTGAGATTCACAAGTGTTCAAGATAAAGAGAAGCACACTAATCTGACTTCTTCTCAGTAACTCTGCACTCTTAGGTTAGCCACAGTGTAACTTCAGCACACAATTGATGCTAGTCCAGGAACACTGCAGAACAGGCTACTGGTTTTCTGTACTGGTTTTCTGCTCAAAAAGTAGTCCAAGAACAGGCTACTGGTTTTTTGAAGCTGAAAGGTGATACTGAAAACTAAAGAGAAAAGTGTCCAGGCAGTATTGTCATTCTGTACTATCCCCTCTGTCAGTTTGCTAGGCCAGTAGGCTACTCCTTTCTGCTTAGTTTTAGGATTTTTACTCACTTCAGCATTTTAAAGAAGCAAGCATGTATGAAATTCATTTTATAAGTGCAAATTAATAGACAGATATGGAAGACATTTGAAAAAACCCCATACATCTACACATACCTTAACTGCTGTTAGTTAAAAATGAGTTCCTAAACTCTACCATCCCTCCTTACTGGGATGCTGATTATAGGAATAATGAAATTAGCATGCTCCAAAGAAAGCAGAAGGACAGTTTGCAGTTGATCTGTAGCATCAGTAAACAAACTATCTTGTGTACAAGACTCTATAACTCTTCCAACTCTCCTGGTAACCAGGCTGTAGGTTCATGGTGCTTATCCTGATTATTCTGGTCAATCACTGCTGTTGAGATGCCCTACTTAACTTCTAAAGATGAAAACTCTCTCAGCTCCAAATCTTTATTTGATCTGGAGGGAATACAGGAAGAATAAGGACTATTTCTAGCAACTTATTTTCACCAGAGCTGAACAATAAATTCCAGGCAGGCTAAAATTCTGTGATGCTCACCCAACATTTACAAACCTAACAGCTTTGTGTTACCCTAGATAGAAGTCATGTCTGTGAGATCTGAAAGGTTAAAGGGCTGGTATCAGCTGTAATACAGATTTGCAGATTACAGAACCACTGTGAACATCTACTTTGATCCGCACAAAACAGACTATAAGCTTCCTGCTGAACTAGAGGATATCATCTTGGCAAAATGCTCATTATCAAACTGTTCGGTTACAGCTCCAAAAACTCAGCATCTGAAAACTGGTGTTACATTTAATTAATATCATTAAAAGAAACTTAAAACAAGACTTTTATCTAAATCTTCCCAGCTCTTCGATCTTCTTATGGATTTGCCTGCTAGCTTGAGAAACTATATTAAAAGTACATTGACAGAAAGTGAATCTGTCAGGTTTTTTGCCTGGAACCTTTCATCATAATATATGTTTTAATCATTCTTGCAGCTCTTCATGGGACTTTCCCTTAAGGTTTTTTTCATTTTAAACCCCTGACTTATGGACACTGTATTTTGTTCCAGAAGTGTCTGCACCAGTGCCAAAACCAGATAAAACAGACTCCCATGTACTCTTGCTTAATCTTTCCTGTTGATAAATCTAAGGATTATACTAACATCTCTGAACAACAGCAGCTGACCAGGAGCTCATGCTCAGTTGCCTCTCTCATCCACCGTTTTCCAGTTTTGATCTGGCCTGGCCAGGCTTCATTAAATATCTTTCAATATTTGATCTGACATTGCTGTACATGATACTTGCGTTGTTTTTTGCAGGTGATTTGGATCAGCTTGTGTTGGTGATCCATTGTCTTCATTAGTTATAAGTTTTCTAGCCTCTGTGTCTTCTGTAAACTTAATGGGAAATATTTCTATGTCCTCTTCCATGTCATTAATTAGAACATTAATAAAATAGAGCAGCAGAATTAACCCAAGAATGACCTCATTAGACTAATACCAAATTATTGATTTTTTTCTGAGTATTTTTTGAGAACCATCAATTTTTTTATAAAAAATGTACTTTAATGTCACATTAGGCTTTGCTTTTCTCCAGCTTCCTTGTCAGAATAAGTAACTGTGTAAAAGCAAATCACCTCTTTATTTTTAAATTAATGAAATTTGGTGTAAATTATTCATTTTTTGCCTGATACAAGTGCTAGGCCACCTGGATTTCATAAAATAGGTTATTCTGTTGATCCCATCCTAATGACACACTGTATTTTTCTACTGGAGTACCAAAAACAATTGGAAGAAACAATGCTTATGAAAAAGAAACATTATCTAGACTTCTTCATTTGCCAAAGATTAACTTTAGGATCTAAAGATAAAACCTTCCTGAGTTTCTCTCGGCCCAGAAATAATTTTATTGTCATCAGAGATTATGAATTTGATAACCTGGCTTCTTTTTCTAACATGGACTAGAAGTGCTATTAGATTAGTCATCTCTCCTTTTCTGCATAACTATTGGTAGTTCAATTCCTTATAGATAATAAAGAAATCCAGATTCACACTGAGCTGAATATATAGTTTCAAATCTCCTCCATCTTCTGACAAAAAAGAAAATAGAATTTTTCATATCACTGTAAAACACATTTTAAAACTGTTTATTTGGATGCAAACTGCATGTTTTAAGAGCCTACAGTTAATAGAAAAAAATGCAAATGGGAGGCTGAGCCAGACCACAGGCCAGCACACTGTCTTCAACAGTAGTCAAAAGTAGACCTCTGGGGAAGACCAGGAGTGTAACTCCCAGTACTGCCCAGAGAGCCACTGAAGTACCACGAGTACTGTTTGGTGTGGTGGTGGGGGCAATATATATCTGCAAATATGCATCTACATGCATACAAACCACACATACATATACACATGCACACCCTAGTACACACAATAACACACGTTTGTGTTTATGGATGCAATAAGGACTCATAATTCAAAAGTCTGCCAGTATCTCGCTATCAACTATCCCTTCTCAGTTTTCAAACAGGATAATATAAAGGAGGACTGGAGTATTTTTTCCTCACTCTAGTCTTGTGTAGTGGGTTCTAGCTAGCAGACTCTCCAGATGAAGATCTGACAGAAGTGAGCTTTGTCTGTCTTTAGGTTGAAAAGCTCAGCACTAGGAGGCAAAAGTGCTATGAAAGTGAAAAGGTTTCTTGCAGTACTTACCGAGCTGTTTCCCACTGCTTTCACCATTGCTGGATGGGATTCTTTATTAGCTGGGTTCTTTGGTGCAGCAAATTCTGGTTTCTTAATTTTTGTATCAGGTTTGTTTTCTTTGGCATCTGGCTTACCCCCAGATCTAGCAGGACTTGGTTTCTGTGAGGGTGGTATCCGTGCAAGTGTTGATGGTGATGGGTTGACATATTCATCTTCTTCCCTGAGCTCCTGTGGAAGCACTGTAGGATTCATTTTTACATAATAACCATGGTAGTGACCATGCAGCTCCCCATTCTCTCTGCTGGTAGGATTGTGATGGGCTGAAAACTTTGTCTGATGTTTCACAGCTACTTCCTCCTTCATCGGTGCTTTTGAATATAAAGGCTTGTTAACTGTGGGTGTTATATTCTCAGTGGCTAAATGCTTCTTTTCTTGGCTGAGTCTCGCCCCAGAAGTGGAGCTTTGACTTTTCAGTTGTTTTGAAGGAGAAGACTCAGAAGGAAGTGTAGGACTATGCCTTGGACTTCCTTCTGGGGTTCGAGGGGGTGTAGTACCTTTTCGATAAAAGTGAGGTGACTCTTTTGGGGAAGGTGGTTTTTCCTGATTTTTTTCTTCAGATTTTTCTTTCATTTCCATTCCTTCTTGCAATTTTTGTTTGATATAATCAGGGCCTGAAAAATAGTGTAATAGAAACATCATGATGAAAACAAAAATAAGACTGCACGGCAAAACTATTGTATTGGGACAGAATCATAGAATATGCTGAGTTGGAAGTAAACTATCAGAATAATCCAGTCCAACTCTTGTCCCTGTGTAGGGCACCTCAAGAATCACACCATGTACCTGAGAGCATCATTCAAATGCTTCTTGAATTCAAGGAAGGCTTGGTGCTGTTACCAGTTCTGTGGAGACCCTCAACTGCCCTCTGGGTTAAAAACCTTTTCCTGGTATTTAACCTAAACCTCCCCTGATTCAGCTTCCTACCATTTTCTCAAGTCCTGTCTTTGGTCACAGGAGGGAAGAAATCCGTACCAATCCCATCTCTTCCTCTCATGAGGAAGCCATAGACTGCAATGAGGTCACTCCACAGCCTTCTTTTCTCCAAGTGACCCCAGCCACTCAGTCATCTCTTCCAGACCCTTTATGTCAGACTTGACTGCCTTGCTATAAAGCTGGCTGGGGAAAGCTTTACCAAAAATTCACTGACACCCATAGTGATTTGCTTGCAATTGCTCAGCACTTGAAGTTACTGTACTTTTTTGGTAACTGATGGGACTACTTACTGATCTGGTTCAGTGATTTACGTTTTCAGCTTTGCAACAGGTCACAGGATATAAAGTGTCTCTGAGTGAAGTCTGAGGGACTGAAGACTCACTCATCTTACACATCTGTGATTCCTTCTTTTTCTGAGAAGCATGTTTCAAGGTATGTTTTGTTTAATTAACCAAACCCATTTAACTTCTACCCTCATTATCATAGTGTCTGTTTGACATGTAAATAATTAACCATCAGAATGAGAAGTCTCTTCTGCCCTCACACCTATCAGAAATAGGGCTTGAATCACTTTTTTTCCCCTTTGTGTGCTCGCCTTGCGTACATCCCTTTAACTCACACAGTAGGTTTGTTTTACTAATCCAATCACCATATGAATACCCAGGTTAACCACTCTAGTCATTACACAACCCAGCTTAAAAGCTGGAAAGACAAATTCACTAGGGAAACACTTACAGATCAGCCAGTATGAAGAATATCCTCCCCTAAAACCTGAGCCTAAACACTCATGAGCACATGCACCACTAGGACTCGTCTATCACAGTGCATTTCAATTCAGCTGTTTGCAAAAAGAAGTTGTCTGAGACTATTTGCTATAGATTGTGGTTGTCTGATTTAACAGTTCAATGCTAAGATTTGAGTAAATGCTCTGCTGAAGAAACAAAACTGATAAAAATCTGTACTGTGGGCTGCTTTTTCTATTTTTCTTCCTAGAGGCCACATCCCAGATTCCAGGATCAGGTCCTGTGAGAAGTCAGAAGCTGGGGAGCTCTGTGACAAAAGAAATGCAATGATCTTTGCTCTATGTTCAGTAATATCTTCTGGCAAATACATCACAATTATTTCTCCACTCCTGTCTTTGCTTGCACCATTACTTTCACTTGTTTTTTTGTTTTGTTTTGTTTTGGTTTTTTTATCTTCTGTAAGTGAGGCTTATCTGTGTTTTCTGTCATTGAAAAATTCTGTGCTCTGAGACAGTGTTCTGCTGTTGAATATGAAGGAGGCTCTGGCTGTGCTAGGTAGATACAGTGTTTTTTATGGATACCAGAAGCATATGCATCACTACACAGCACTAAGAGGAGAGGAAGGAAGAGCAGCATGAAGTTTTTGGAAGTTACTGAGTCATCTGGTAAGTAAGCATTGCTGAGAAGAAGGATTACTTGGCATGCAATGTCTTTTAAGCAGGAAAATCACAATGTTTTTGGCATTTCTGGAAACCAGGACTAGACATAAGGAGCTGTTGTGGAAGAAGGCTGGACATAGACAAGTCAGGATTTGTTTTCAAATGACATTTGAGGAGGCAGCTTTGAGGAGTTAAGCCTGCACAGTGGGAGAGGACTAAAGGCTTGGTTCTCATGGCTTTTTATAATCTTCTTGGTAAATGGCAAAGGAAGCACAACACGAATTAAAAGTTGCCATATATAAAATTACATCACCATTCACAAAATTCCCCATCAAAGGGATTTCCTTCTATTTTTGCTGAGATACACGAAATAATATTGTGGGGTTTAATATGCATGAACATTAGTTTTCTTCTCCTTTCACATGGGATATAATTAGAGAGGTAAAGAGAAAAGGGTAGCTAAAAGACCTCTGCCTAAGCTTTAAGCCCAAGCTATAGAGCTGTCAAATTGCAAAGATTACATAATACATCCACGTTCACATCAGTTTGCTCCTGTGGTAAAGTATCCCACTGGATTACCATCTCTTCAGCCTTACCGTGCTGCTGAAATGGCATCTGATCTGTTCCTCACCTATCTAGAAAATTCACATCCTGTGACAGCACTCTACTGCTTTAACATATGTATAAAGATAAGACTTTTAATAATATCTGACAGCACTTGGTGGACCGAAGACACTTTCATAAGAAACACATCTGAGGCTCAGAAATGTCACCCTCTCCACGATTTCCTGCAAACAATTATAAGCCTCCCAAGCCTGGCCACAGGGACTCTCTTCCTGAGACCTCCAAACTGTGTTGGAATTTCTGAAACAAGAAGGAAGCCAGGTCTTGGCTGTCCATGACTCCATGACAGACAGGTAGAGTGAAAAACAAAACAGTTAAGCCAAAACAAACCCACCATCTTTACCTGGAGCTTCCTGAAGACATTAAGTGTCAACAGGCTTAACAGTGACATATTTTTACTGGGTATTTAGTGATACTTGATGCTAAGTGACACTGAGCCCAACCAGAGAAACCTGTAGTCATCTGAATCCAAGTAACATCTGAAGGTGTCTGACCAGACATTCAGCAATTGCCTTAATGTAACACAGCATCCCTCCCTCCCACCC
>JAAWXA010000005.1:6185458-6275111 GCA_038090715.1 Florisuga fusca | reverse complement strand
CCCACCCCCCAGTACATCACATGTGGCTATTAGAGATACATCCCTTGCCTCCAATCCTGCCAGGCAGGTCTTTTCAACACTCAAATTCTTGGCTCTGTGCTGAAGTTAGCTTTGGAGACTGTCCAAGGACTTTTTTTGCATCTGTTCACTGTATTCAGTACAATCAGATTATGCACCTGTCTTAATCACTGACTCCAAGCTGCAAGAACATAGTTCCAACTCCCTTCTGAGGACTAAGAATGCTTTTCAGAACTTACCTTGTCCCCTTTGTTGAAGGCGTTATCTAACACTACAGACATGGGCAACAGAGTCCCTTTTCCTCAGCACAAGGGTACTCTACAAGACACCTTCAAAGGAACCAGGCAGGGCCAAGGGAATTTGGAAAGAGAGTCACAAACTTCTAATCCTACAAGATTTCTCATCTGCCTGATCTTAATGAGGAAGAGAATAGGATTTGAGGGTGGGAAGAAGGTAAGCTGAGATTATCTGTCTAGGAAATAAGCACAGAGTTCTGTTCTTCAGTTTGCAGTTCAAGCAACCAGTATATATACTAGAGAAGATATATCTGTATGCCTAAGCAGAACCAGGCCTGGAAAGCAGAACCTACTCTGGAAAGCAGAATAAAAACATGGTTTTTTTCTAACCAAGTAAATATATATCTTCCTTGTGGATGAAACGATGCATTTTCTTATGCTGGCCCTGCTATTGTCGGTTCAAAATTGATGCTGGCTGAAGGTCAGCCACAGAGTGGTTTTGGGTCACCCAGCTGTTGTGATGCCAGCAGCTGGATGGCACCACTGAAGTGTGAGTTGGACAGTATTCGGGGGGGGGGAAAAGCCTTTGATAGCCAAAGGACTATGTGGATGTGCACTTAAAGACTCATACTGTCTGCTGGTCTGCTGGAACATTTCATTGATGGCTGTGGGGTGAGGGAACCTTTGGTCTGGTTTCAGACTCACTCATAGTTGTTCTAAATCCAGAATTTTTTGTGGAGTTCTTATGTAATATAACCTTCCACCTGGATGGGCTCCAGTAAGTGATGTGACAACATGGCCAGCCCTGTAAATGAGAAGCAAAGGGTGCCCTGGTTCTGCCACAGCATTTTTAGAGAGGTGACAGCCGTATGTTTCCCTCTCATGGCCTAGTGAGGTAAAATTACTGGCAGCGTGGGGCTGTTTCAAGCCAGGACTGTGGCTCAACAAGTGTCTGAAAATGTAATTCTGCAGGACACTAAATACAGCCACTGTTTCCCAAGAAGGCTAAGAAGGGACCTTGTGCCTTATCAGCTCAATATGAAATATGAAATATGACACTTGAGAGAGAAAAAAAAGATGAGGAGAGAGAACTTGAGAGAGAAAAAAAGATGAGGATATGGGAAAAAAGATGAGGATATGGGAAAAGTGTGGGACTGAATGAGGATGACCTTATAAAGTGCCAGAGGCACTAGGATTCCTTACAGTAGGGCTGGTGAATCTTCAAGGAGCAATTCTGAATTTCACAGTCAATAAGCATAACCAAATAACTCTCCATAAACCTCATTTCCACGTTATAATGACCTTTTGTCTCATTTTAGTATAATTATTTCTATATACTCAAATTTAAATTTATTTATTTATTTAATACATCTTTTAACTGGCAAAAAGGACCTAGTAAAAAAATTCCAGTGTTTCGTGATAAGACACCAGCACAATGCATTTTCAAGACAAGAACACTTCCCTAATTTTCTAAGCCTATGAATTAACACTATAGCTAGTCACAGATTTAAAATGCAGTAGCATCTTGAATTTAAAAAAGTATTATGAAAACTAAAATATACTATATTCTAGTACATTATAGTTTGGTATGGCACTATTTTCTTTTAAGAGTTAATCCACTGCATTCTACTCTGTTGCAACTTTTCACGTATTCATGCACAATCTTGGACACATTACAATTTCTTACTTGGTCCACATGTAAAAAGGAAGTATTCATTGGACACTCAGGATTAAAAGCTTTGCTCTAAACCAAAATTACTTAAGACAGAATTTTGTAACAATTTCCACTGGAAACATTTTTACAGTGCCAAATGCATTGTCTTAGAGAGAATGTTGCAAGAAACTTGACAAGGACAAAAGCTCTTCTGGCTTTGAGCAGGGTAACATTTTAGGAGAGTAGATTTCTATAAGCTGAGCCTGAGACACTACACAGATGACAGCCTCTGGCCATACTATGGCAAAGAATGCCTGATCCTGCAGCCCTGGACTCTCATGTGGCAAAATTTTGTTCCTGTAGGACCCAACAGATAAGCAGAGGCAATAGGGTTCCAGCAATTTTGTCACCCCCGTGTCTCTGGGCCCTGTGGTGAATCAGTACTCCCAGTTTTCAACTGGTTGGATGCTGCACAAGAGGTGTGGATCCTCCTTACCCTTCTTCCCCTCCAGTCTGCAAAGGCCTAGCCACAAACTTTAAATCAGTTAAGAGCAATTTGGATGGAAGGTGCTGTAATTATGCCCTGTTCAAACATGCTAATTTGAGAATTACTTGGCATTACCAATGAGACTGTTTAATTAGGTCATCATAACTTGCAAAACTATATTTAAAGCCTAGAGGTTGATATGTTCTTTAACGTAGAGAGAGATTTTTTTCTTCAGACATGTCTTAGGTATTTGTTTTTCAGAGGAAAATGAAAACCTTGGAAAAACCTTTTTAATGTATGGAAATAGCATTTAGGCTCCTATTATGTGTAATTTTACAGGGAAAAGGAAAAAAAAGAGAGCTTCTCCTTAAGACCTGCCCCCATTTTATCAGTAGTTTTATAAATACCTTGCAGTTTCTTCATGGTACTTCCTCTTTAGTCCCCAAAGCTTTATCATTCTTAAAATCTGTGCAAACCGAGCATTTGATATAACAATTTGATCAGTCTTTTTGTAAGTAGAGCAAATTGCAATGCCACTGATGCAGGCTCTAGAAATAATATTTACAGAATATAATGTTTAATTATTAGATAAGTATGTGCTTACTTATATAATTTAAACTTGAGTACACGGGATGGAACTTCACTACCTTTAAGCGCTATGTAAAGAGTTAACAAATACATAGTGTTATCTAAAAAGAAACCTAGGTAATAAATGACATTATAATTTCATTATTATAGGAAAATTTATTTTACACTTACAGATAGATTTCCACCCATGTGGATACTCACTCCCTAATTTTGTTTACACGACATTCTGATCTCTAAACTGGAATGATATGGATTCAATGGATGGACAACTTGTTGGATAAGGAACTGGTTGGCTGGTCACACCCAAAGAGTTGTGATCAGTGGCTCAGTGTCCACATGGAGATGTGTGACAAGGGGTGTTCCTCAGTGGCTGGTACTTGGCATCTTTGTTGGCAACATGGACAGTGGAATAGAGTGCACCCTCAGCAAATTTGCTGATGACACCAAAGTGTGTGGTGAAGTCATCATGTTGCAGGGGAGGGATGCCATCCAGAGGCACTGTGACAGGCTTGACAAGTGAACTCATGCAAACTGCATGAAGTTCAACAACGCCAGGTGCAAGGTTTTGCACTTGTATCAAGGCAATCCCATGCATGAATACAGGTTGGGTGGAGAAGGGATTGTGGGCAGCCCTTAGGAGAAGGACTTGGGGGTGGTGGTGGACCAGAAGCTCAGAATGAGCCATCAGTGTGCCCTTGCAGATCAGAAAGCCAACTGGGTCTGGGGCTGCATCAAAAGAAGCACAGACAGCCAGTTGAGGGAGTGATTCTCCCCCTCTGCTCTGCTCTTGTGACACCCCACCTGGAGTAAGAAGCACATGGAGCTCCTGGAACCTGTCCAGAGGAGAGCCACTAAAATGATCAGAGGGCTGGAAAACCTCCCTATGAAAACAGGATAAAGAAGTTGGGGGTGTTCAGCCTGGAGAAGAGGAGGCCCCAAGGTGACCTTATAGCAACCTTCCAGTATCTGAAGGGGGACTACAAGAAATCTGGGGCAGGGCTTTTTACACAGGTGTGGAGTGAGAGGACAAGAGGAAACGGTTTCAAACTTGAACAGGGGAGATTTAGGTTAGACATTAAGAAGAAATTCTTCAATTTGAGGGTGGTGAGACACTGGAACAGGTTGCCCAAGGAAATTGTGGATGCCCCCTCCCTGGAAGTGTTCAAGGCCAGGCTGGATGGGGCCTTGAGCAACCTGGTCTAGTGGAAGGTGTCCCTGCCCATGCAGGGGGGTTGGAACTAGAGGATCTTTAAGGTCCTTTCCAACCCAAACCATTCCAATTCTATGAAAAGACTTGCAATTGCCACTGCAAAGTTTACCAGTTGTCTGTGGGGTAATGATGACAAGACCAAAGTGATCTGTTCAAGCAGGCCACTGCAGTCTAAATGGAAACCCACCAAGTCCCCTTTTACTAAACTCCAAACATTTTCATAAAAAAGACTGAACTCCTTCCTGCTGTGAAAAGTCCGCAATCTATAGGTAAAATACAAATGATAGCAAAAAGGTTTTATCAGTAGCCCATTTTATTGATGGAGGAGTTAAACCAAAGGGAAAGCATGACTAGAAGTGCATGCTTCATCTTAATAATATCTCTAAATCCAGTGGTCAGTTTTCATTAAAGCAATTTCATGCTCAAATATTTGCTAAATCTTTGGTAAAGTCATGGTCTAAAGTTGTGCAAGACACCTTTGTGCAAATCTTTGAATTAATCACATCTGGCACAGCACTTTGCCAAAAGTTTTTCACTGACAGGGCTTTGAGCAACATGGTCAAGAGGAAGGTACCCATGCCCCCAGCAGGGGTATTGGAACTAGATGATCTTCAAGGTCCTTTCCAACCCCAACCATTCTATGATTCTATCTTCATAAATACAATCTTCCTGGAGGAGAATTGTCTACTGAATCAGAACTCAAAGATCAAGAGAAGGACATGTAAAATGATGAGGATGTTTCTTACTGTACATTTTATCCTAGTACAAATCCAGGGTACAACACTGTTTACACAAAGGCTGAATTCTTTTATGTTTAAATGCACTGTACTGAAAAAGGAAAATATGTAATTTGGTATTGGTACTACAGTTTGCTATGCAGTGTTTGAGAAATAAGCTAGTGAAAACCATCTGGTTTGTTATCTCCTTAGGTGACCAAAGGTTTTCTAAAGTATCATTGTTGACAACAATATCTATGCTCTCACAGTAAGATTTATTTGCTACTCTGATGAACAGGAATAAAACTTGGAAAGCCTGGTGACCCTTTAGAGGATCAATTAATATAGGATATTTTTCCTGCAGACATGCAAAATGCTCTTAGAATTTTAAAGGATAGGATGTCTATTCTATGACAATTCCTTGGCTTTTAGATTATAACTGTAGGTGAAGGAAATAATAAAAAAATAATTTATAAATCTGCTAAAAGAAGTTATTTGATGAGTCATTACGGAACTGCAAGTAACTATATTCAGTAGATTTCAGAAAGACAGGTTTTTTTATTATTGCTTCATTGTAAAGAAGTGTAGTGGGGGGAAGAATGGTAATTAATGTCATTAGTACTTCCTCTCTTTTATTCTTATTTTTCTGAAGGTTATACTGGTAACAGGAGAAAAAAAAAACCTTTCAGCTGCTAGGCTGCTGCTGTCTTCAATTCAGCCCAAATGAATGGAGGGTTATGAAATGTCATGTGTACAATGTGTTGATGAACTCAGCAGAGCAGAGATACAGTTCTGATTTTAGAAGTTTGGCAGCCTTGTCTGCCATCTTGGCAGACTACACTGGGACTGAATGGGTCTGGAAATTAGGGGTTTAAGGAAATGAGGAATTAAGGGGTGAGGATTATAGCCAAGAGAAGCTGATGAACATAAGGCGAGGGAGGTGGTTAAAGAGGCCCAGGGCTCTGAGCAACCATTTCTGCCTTAGATATGGTTGTTTAAGGTTATCACCCCAGATGTCTGCACTATTCTTCTGATGGATGTAGTACCCCAGCAGTAGGAAATGAAAAGGCACAGCTGCTTTATGGCTGGGTCAATGTGCAGCAGGGAGTATAAAATTTTTGGGCCCTAGGCAGTAAAAGGGCACCTGACTTGATTGCTAAGTTGGAGGTGAGATTTCCTTAGAAAGAAATGTCCTACTCCTAGTGATGCACATTTGTGTTATTTAATAGCATTCAAAATGATGTGTAGGCCCTGTTGCTCTGTGCTGGCTGCATTTAAAGTTGATTATGCCAGATGGAGTAGTGGCTTTCCTTAACTGTACTTGAGAAAGCTTTACAGAAAAAAGCCAAACATTTCTAAAGTTTAAAAATAAAGCATGTCATAAAAGAGAAAGAGGATTGAAATAGAAAGAATTGTTGAACATCTAGTGTGCCAAAACAGAAAACCAAGTCTGCATGTTTACTTTAACTTTTAGCCTCTGATGGCAACTTCATTTTGGTGAGGTGTGATCAGCATTTTAAGTGCTAGTAAGCAGCTTCCCTAGCAAGGGACAAATAAAAAAACCTTGCTCGAATTACTTTTTGAATGCCATTTGGGTGCTTTACAATACTTTTTCTGGTCTTACTACTAGTAGAATGGAGTACCGTGTCTGCCTAATAAAATAAACAATAAGGTAAACAAGAGGGAAAAAACTGCATGTTTTTGCATAGTCCAAAAATACTCTTAAAATATACTTTTAACCTTTGGGATGCTTTGCAATCTTTTGTAATTAACTTTTACTCCGAACTCATCTTCTCATTCCCCCTTGAAAATATCTTCTCTAACTTTTTTTCCAGCTTAGACTTCTAGGGATTCTCAATCTGTTGATACCATTGCTTCTTCCTCCAGCTGTACTCCTGGTAGCCTTTCTCCTACTGCACTGGAGGCAACAGAGAAACTAGCAAGTGCCAACAGTTACTCAATCTCTAGATCCATGCACGTCATGGAGAATTATGCCTGCAAATATTTATTTTATGGAAGTGGTGTGATCTGATCTGGCAGCCTGCTGTCCTTCAAACCACGTACTACCAACGTGACCTAAAAATACAGCACAAAGATAGCACATAAAGTGATATTTTACTGTTGCTACATCCTGAAAAGCCACATCATAATTCAGTGATATAAAAGTTACAATACACAATTCTTCCCCGTAGGACTGACTTTAAAAAGTAGCTTCACTGACAACAAGCAGGTTTTAATGAAGGCTTAAACTGAACCTTCCCTTCTTTGTAAGTAAAGATAAGCACCTACAATAGGTAATCACTGGGAGAGATTCCTTACTGTCTCATGCAGAAGAACTCCAAACCTACAAATTCTCATGCATCAAGGTTGTCCTCCAACTACTTTCTTTATCTGTGCTCAGATAGCAGTTTAGTGCAGTACCATAAACAACTTCTGAGTAGTTTTGTTAGAATACCTATCTACAAGCCTTAAACTGGCTGCCAGTACTTATTTTCCTGCTTTTGACATCAAAGAAAATGACAGAACCTTCCCAAAACCCGCATCAAACACTTCCTCTCATGGACTAGGCAAAGATCAAAACTGCTGAGTTACTTATTTACTAGCCACACATACAGAGACATGCATAATCTATGGCCAAACCCAAGGTTCATTCTTATACTTCTATGTTTACTCTGGTTTGATGTTTACACAGCACAAGAGAGCTATTTGTGTGATCTGTGAATTGACTACTGTTACTCTCTTTGCTTTCACACAGATACTTGCTGAAAAGTATACGGCAATATGCTATCTAAAAGTGCTGCAAGAAACTTTTTGAAAATATCAAAATGTCTGCTCAAGCACACAAACCTGAGATGCTACCAACAGCATTGACAACAACAAAGGAAATGGACTTCCACCAAAAGATCCAGATCATATACAACATCAAAAACCTGTAAGTCTAGCAGCAGGATGGCATAACAGGGGTGTCAGTGCAATTCCTAGCTATACAAAATCCAGAATGCCTCTTCTCTTCCTTCTACAGGTTTCCCCAAATCTGAAATTAATCTGAGTTGCATTACTATTAACATACCTGAACATAATACGCAAGCAGTATTTTTGAAGTTTCAATTTCTTGTATTCTCCAATAAATAATTCGAAAATAATTAAGGATAAAGTAATCTCTAACACTACAATTTTCTTCCTCAAAAGGTTTTAAAATGCATTCTTACAGGCATACACACACTGAAAGATCTGAAGCCAAGGAAGAACTAATTAATGAATCTCAAAAACTGCCTGCAGGGAGTGCTAAGTAGGAAGAATGTATTTATTCTGACTGTAAATCCAATCTCTGCTCCACTTCTGTGACTGCTTTAGTAGATGACTAAAGCAGCCATGACATTTGCAAAACAGGGCACAAAATTCATCATGGACACAAGTAATTGCTCTTGACCAGCAACTGGCTTTACTTAACCTAACTCTTTGTTGATAAGCATTGACAGAACTTCAAAAATTAAGATTTCATGATGTTGCATATGGCTCCTGTATGACAAGCTTCGTTTTTCTGGGCTAGATAATACACACATGTTGTATTTAATATGAATGCTCCCAGCTAAATAATGCACATGCTATAATCTACTCGCACGCCTCAGAGCCTCCAGGCTGCTTACACTGAAATAACTAAGAAGGCAAGTTTTTAGCTTTTCCACAGAAAATCTAGACTCTGCTTCAGCTAAGCTTTACTAAGCCATGAGAGAGTCTGAAGCCTACTGGTAGTGTCTGGTTTACTGCTGTTATGAAGGACGGTATGTGAACCTCTGATTATGGGAATATTTTTCTGAAAATAGAAAAAAATTCAGTTGAGAGTTTACCAAATGTTAACTGCAGCAGTAGTGTTCCTTAAGCTCTTTTGTATTTACCTTTGTATGTACCTTTGTTTCTTTGTGTCCCTGCCCATGCAGAGGGTTTGGAATTAGATGATCTTTAAGGTCCCTTCCAACCCAAACCATTCTATGATCTATCATAAAGGATGGGCCAAAGTGAGAGGCTCTAATTCTTTTCTCATCACAAGTGCATATTCTATAAAGAGATGAATTGTATATATATAAAGAAACTGTTAATGTGGCATAATAGATGCCTTTACCCAGCAGAATACACACTTCTTTACATTCCTCCCAGCATGTGAAGAGCTTTCTGATATTATGATGCTCAAAGTTACATTCAAGTATTTCCTATTTAGTGTCTGGGGTCATGGAGAGAAGGGACCATTACCCTTTTTCTCCATGATGTGCTTCTTCTGCATATGCAGACTGGAAGAGTATCAGAGGCTTCTCCTGCCATATCACATTCCAAGTGCTTGGCTACCACCCTGCTGCATGGGAGTTTGGCAAATGACCTCAACAAGAGCAGGTTCACATCTCATCTCCAACTGGCTGAATCTGTCAGCCCTTAAGCACTTTCTCAGAGCACTTCTGAGAAGTAAGTCCCCTGTCTTCAGTTTAAATCACGGGTCTGATAATTCTGTGAACTAGCTTGCATTTTTGTTGAGAGATTACTGCTGTAAATGACAGAGCTCACTTTTGGCTATCTGCATTATGTTACTGAGAACTTTGTTTTTCTCTGTTTTGGCTTGTGTTTGCAAGATACAACTTCACTATTACCTGCTGATTTTAATAATATGCTGATTACCATATTATATAAATATGCAACATATCATCCATATTTGGGTATTCATTAGTGAAGATGTGGATGAGATGACTACCAAATTCCTTGTAATTTTATTAGACTTCTCTCTTTCTGCTTTTTTTTTTTTTTTCCTCATCAACAACATCTATTCCTCCCTGTTGGAATCAGAGAGGAAAACTATCTAAACACATTTAATTCTCCTTTTGAAAACTCCATAGATAGTAATTGTCATGTCCTGTCTTTTAGCTAAACAAGCAAATACATAAATACATTTGATGAAGCTCAGGATCAAAATTGAAACTAGTTCGGTAGTTAAAAAGAGAAAACCTATGCCCCTGACAAAATGCCTTCTACTCTTCATCTGATACTTATTGAGGAGCCACTGCTGTTTTCTTAGTCACATCAGAGTATCAGTATTCCATTTTCATCCTCCTTTTACACACTTGGCTATTTTCCTCTTATGGAACACTTCTCTGTTAACTTTCATTATTCATCTTTTTATTTCCTCCTCATTTTTCTTTCACTTTACAACTATATTTTCAAGAAAGATACTATCAGATCACACTGTTCTTGGTCCTTCTACTTTCTAATTTTAAAATCAGCATGTTTAATTTCACCATATGAAAAAATTCAACTACCAGTTCCATTCTGGCTGTGTTTCAGTTCCAGATTCGAAGCCTGTTTGGATTATGATCAGAGTGGGTAACTGTTGCAAGATTAATAAGTAGAAATCATCTCCAAATTCTCAGCATGATCTGCTACATCATTCTGAGCAATAATATATTACTGTACATTACTTGGGTCTATAATCTGAGTAACATTTTTCTTTTTGAGATCTCTCTCTACATTCTCCATAATTCTAAGAAAGTGTGAAATCTTGCAGATTTTTTTTTAATAAAATGCCATGTATATTAGCCATCCACTTCTCTGGCCTTAACAAATATAGAATGCAGCTTCAAAGATTACTTTTCTCTCTTGTTCTACCCTCCTCTCTGAAATACATCCTCATTCCTCACGTCCTATAGAATCACTGAATCATCTGGGTTGGAAAGAACCTCTGAGATCACCAAGTCCAACCCTTAATCCACTGCCACTGTGGTTACCAGACCATGGCACTGGGTGCCACATCAGTCTCTTCTTAAAAACCTCCAGGGATGGAGGATCCACTACTTCCTGGGGCAGCCCATTCCAATGCCTGATCACCCTCTCTGTAAAGATTTTTTTCCTAGTATCTAACCTAAACCTCCCCTGGCAGAGCTTAAGTCCATTCCCTCTTGTCCTACTGATAGCTGCCTGGGAGAAGAGACCGACCTCCCCTGGCTACACCCTCCTTTCAGGGAGTTGTAGAGAGTGATGAGGTCTCCCCTGAGCCTCTTCTTCTCCAGACTAAACACCCCCAACTCCCTCAGCCCTTCCTCACAGGACTTGTGCTGGAGTCCCTTCACAGCCTCCTTGCTCTTCTCTGGACCTGCTCCAGCACCTCAATCTCCTTCCTGAACTGAGGGGCCCAGAACTGGACACAGTACTCGAGATGTGGCCTCACCAGCGCTGAGTACAGGGGAAGAATCACTTCCTTGGACCTGCTGGCCACACTGTTCCTGATACAGGCCAGGATGCCATTGGCCTTCTTGGCCACCTGGGCACACTGCTGGCTCATGTTCAGCTTCCTGTCTACCCAAAGTCCCAGGTCCCTTTCTGCCTGGCTGCTCTCCAGCCACTCTGTGCCCAGCCTGTAAGGAACAGGAACAAAAGGCCCACAGCAATTGTTAACTGTCGAGTAGTTATGGTCGAGCAGAGTGCACTCTAACCAGCACAGCTGTAGAGATTTGCTAATGTAACCCCTATCACATGTTGAAAAAAGCATAACATGAGAAATCTACTCTTTTTCAACAACCACGCTCTAGTAAAAATTAGCACTCTAAGGGAAGTTCTTGCAGTACTGACCTTGTTAGCTGAATTTCAACATGGAAAAACTATTTATGATGCCATTATAAATAGGATTTATAATGGAAATGTTGATACTGTGACATGACTTCCATGTGAAAGACTCTACTTCAACTTGTCCTTGGCTGATGGACACTGTGACAGTACAGTATGGAAATTTACTGGAGAAGGCCAACAGCTGGAATGTTCTGTGTCCTGGAAGGAATAGTTCTTTTGGGAGCAAATTAATGGTTTTGAGCAGAAGAAAGGAGGCAATTAAAACTCTATGGTAGAATTGACCTCATTCTCTCAGATTGTACCTGTAATTAACACACCCATGGAGGCAGTTCAGATAGATGTATCTAGGCTACAACCCAAGAAGCTGCTTGAAGATTGCAACATAGCCAGGATAGCACTGAAGCTAGTCCAGGCTAACATAACTATCTATCTAGCTTTGTAGGCAGATCCTGTAGCCTTTACTAGGCAACTTTAAGTTGTATCTAGATGCAAATTAACTAGCTCAGTACATAATGGAAGCCTGTGAAAATTACAGTGATTGTAACAGTTCTACTTCACCACAGGAAACTGGTTCTCTGTTATTAAGTTAATTTGCTCAAAACTAGTTGCACATATTTTTTCTAAGAAAACCCTTTGGTTATGTAACTCAAAAAGTATCTTGGAGAGACTGACAAAGCATTCTGAAGAATTAAGGCTACTCCTTTGCAGCCTCTCATTCCTTTGCCTTCTCCCAAGCATGTTCTCATGTCCCAGATACAGGCAGGAATGCTGGGGAGTGGGTTGAACCAGTAAGCCTGTTTGGCACCGGTTCTGGATGGGTGCAAAGCATCAGCAAACTGGATGGGCCTCACACTGTGGAAAGATGTGGAAGGCACGTGGACCTATGTCTTGGTGAGAGTGGACAGATAAATTTACAAGTCAAGTTGTGAAGACTGGTATGACAAGAGTTAAAGTGAGAAGAACCAGAATAAAGCTTGAAACTGATACCTTTTCTTTTAATGCACCTTCTGTCTTTGATTAGTAGATACAACAGGAAGGCCTTAGGATAATGCTGTAGGCTCTGGCTTCTCCAGACTTGAGCAGAAAAAGGATGGAAGCAATAAGTTGCAGAGAAAAGATGTCGTAGCAAGAATCCTGACAACAGCTGTGTGAAGATGATGAAGCCGTATGTCAAATAATTTCAGAAAATGAACAGGCTCTTGCATGACTAAGAATAACTTGTGAGCTTCCGTATGTTTTAAGGCACAAACGGATGGCATTGCTGGTAACTCTAATCAGGCAAAATGCTCAGTGTAATTGGATTCTTAAATAAAATATCTGCCCTAGTCCACATGCATTTAGCCAGTACATTCCAGTTAATTAGCAATAGGCAGAAAATGTTTTCCTGTCCATATGGAGCTTCCATTTTGTGACCTAAAGGTGGTGGAGATGGCAGAGAAGAGGAAGATGGAAGGCTTCTTCTGAGCCTACAGCCACTCACCACTGGTCAAAAGAAAATGTCATACATAGTTGCTCTTTAAGGCATTAGAGGCCATGAGAAATTGCCCTATCCTAAGTGTAAAATGCTTTTCTGAGCCTAGTTATGTTCAGCGTGTTAATAGTGACGCTGAAACAGTCATCAAACATTACCGGAAAAAAACCTGGCAAAACATGACAAAATCTTACTCTTTTAATCAGAAAATCATTGTCCTCTGCTTATATATTTCACCTAAAGAATTTTTTCCATCTTTTTAGAGAGTGCTAATTGATAAACTTTTCCCTGATTTTTCTTATACCTCGTTAAGGAGGTCAAAGGCTGGATGAATTGTGTAAGCCATGGTATGTTCACCTGGCAGTTGGTTGGCCTGACAAATAATCTGCCATAAAACAATTCAGATCTGTATTTCCAGACATGAATTGCTTCATGGTAAAGTGCCCAGACCTCTTTTGCCCTGCAGCGAAGTAGTTTTATCCCTCTTTCATTTAATCAGATGTTATTCATTCAAACTGAATGAAAAAAGCGGTATCAATTCGCTGCAGGATTCGATGCACAAACACAACTGTGGCTTAGCTGTTCAGTCTGTGCAAATTCTTACTTTAGCTTACCTCCTGCTAATGTGTTTACAAGACTATATACTAGAGATGGCCTGTGGAATTTAGAATGAACTGGTAAGCCAAAGCATCCATTAACCTCGAGGGAGACTAGAACAATACTCCCTCTTTTTACTGGGTGTCAAATGCCTTTCATTTCTGTTACACCTTTGATACAGCTCTCCCATTAGCCATTTGTCCTTCTCTACCTTTTAACAAGAGACACAAAACAGCATTTATTGTTTTTCTATGAGCAAAGACAACCTCAAACTGTCCCCGGATGACACCTCTGAATGAGGAGATGACTTGGTTTTCATTTGATTACTGTCCTGGTATGCTCTTTTTGACACATCTACGTTGTTTAGTGATGCTAGGAGGAAACAAACAGGTCAGAGCTGGGCCTTCCAAAATTTGTTTTCTCTAGTGATAAAAAGGACTGTAAAGTCTGAACTCTATAAAGACTGCAAAATTTATTAAATCTACAAAAGGTTTAGCCTTGCACGTAGGGCTCTGCAAAGATACCATCCTCACAGCTATTAAACACTTGTAGCCAAATCTCTGCTACAGCAAAAGCAGCAGGGTCTTGCCTGAGACCACTGAGAACAAGCTTCAAGAAGAGAGCTCCCTATAACCTTTTAAGCCCTTACACCATGGCACAGACCTTTTCAATCATACTTGTTTCCTTATATGCAAATATAAGGTAATCAACTACTGGGAAAGCTAAATCTGAAGATTTCTGTGGTGCATCAATATTCCTGATTCAGACTGACACTACTATTATTATTCTTACCTGCTGAATGCCACTTTGCTTTCTACCACTTTGTTTTCCTTTCAGGCTCCTATAAAACTACTCTATAGAGCTAGAATCTCTTGGCAGCTTCAGCTGAATGGCTTCTTGAATATAAAATTTAAACGTGAGAGAAAGTAATTGCGAAGTAAGAACTGCCATGGTACAGCGAGTGACAAATACTCACTGTAATCATAAATGGTGTGCAATACTAGGATACGTGGCCCAGAAGGCTGCTTTTTAAGAATCTGAAATTCAAGAGCTTTATCAAAAGATTTTCAAGTATTTAAATGGACTTATGCCATAGGTAATGCAGAGATCACTCAATTAAGACAGAGAAAAATGCTTAACAGTTGTTTAGAGGGGGGCATTTTTATTTCACTTTTTTCACCCTCTCTTTCTCTCAAGAGACTCAATACACTTCATACATTTATTCAATGCTGACAGCATGCCTGCCTGCCTACTGTTTGGAGCAGTTCAAGCAATGAGAGAAAAATTACACTTTCTCACAATAACTTATTTTCAAGACAATTTAACACAATGGAAAGCCTTCTCTTAACTGTAGTTTCAGAGACTGAGACACAATACATATCATTACCTTTTAGTACTGACAGAAACTTTAAAAAGGTACTGTAAAAATAAGAAGCTCAAGCAACAGAAGAAAACCAGCTGTTGCTAGTAGGAAGCAATAATGGTTACCCTGTTTTCATTCAAACATACAAAAAAGGGTGTTTGAAAAGCAGATATTTACTACTGATTTAGTGAGCAAATGCAAATATTTATCTATTTTATTATCATAAAGGTCAAAAGCTAATGCTAACATTATCCAGTAACCCATAGAATGACACTTGGAAAATATTTAAATAAGCAAGTATATGTACAGGTGAGTCTCCATGTTATCTGGAACCAATGTATCTAAATGATAGATGTATCATTTCTAGAACATATCTAAAAAGACATTGTGAAAACTGAGGGTGGAAAGTATCTCTGACATGACAGTATTTGAAAGGACAACAATGATGTATGAATCTTTTGTTTTTATGCAGCTTATTTGTGAAAATTGAAACTTAGCATCTTGACATCTGAAAGTTACTTATGTAATGGGAATAAATATTTTTTGAAATGTGCAAAAAATTGCTGAATATGGCTGTCTCGAAAACAATGAGGGAATTTACAATTTAGACTCCATAAAGAGGTATTTATTTTTTCATAGCTAGCTAGCTAACTGATAGATATTTCCACACAAAGGACAAAGTAGAATTTAAGGAATGTTTTTTGTTACATCACTGTACATATAAACAACTGGATTTGGGGAGGGGATACAGACTCTTCCCTTCTGTAATTACAATAGAAGTTTCAAATGAAAGGAAAAGAAGAATCCCACACCTCCTTTCCCCAAATCTCAGCCATTTTGTCACAATGCTATTTCATATCCTGTGGCAGGAAGTGAAAAAAGACCCCTAACGAATTCTTGATCTGGTGGATTTCCTGGTGTTAAATTTCACATAATCAGATGTTTCCATTTTTTCTTGAGTTAAATGAAATATCCAGTTCTTGAGTTAAATGAAATATCCATTTCTTTATTTCAAGGGATTGACAACTTTGAGATACTTTCATTCCAAATGGTTTAATTCCCTCTTATTTCTATTTTCTGTCAAGCTTTCTTTTGACAGGGTCCCTATTATCAATTGTTTGCATGGCTAAGCTTACAACTTCTCTACTTATGACTGGTCAGATTAACTGCTGACATAAACTGGTAGTTCATCAGTTGATGGAAGAATGATATAACAAAAAAAGAGAAAGACTTGAGTATCATGGGTATTAGTATGGGCCACTAATACAAGTCCACAGAAGAGGGTTGCACTAAGGTAGTTTCCAACAATGAAAGGTCCATATTGATATAATTTTAACACTTCCTACTAAAAATAGCTCTGTTGAGCTCTACCTACAGTTCTGGAAAGATGAATTTAAATTAGAATGGGTACAAAGAAAGCTTTCAAGATTGATAAAGGGAATGGAGATTCTAATCTGCACAAGGTAACCAGTCCTTTACTTAAGCACTAAACAAATAAAAAAGAATGCTCCAGCCCTTTCAATCCCCAAATACACAGATTGCTCTCTACAACTAAATACTTGGGAATAAAGAATAAAATGCATTCTTTACAGTAACTGACAGTACTGATTTAGTAACAAGCTATAGATAGATAGTAACAAGATATAGATAGTTTATACTAAAAAAGGAATGTTGCTCTGGTTTGATTTTAAGGGTCATGATTTCAGCCTGCAGTCCATTTAAGGATAAAGGGGTTTGTTGCTGAAACAAGGATGTGCAGAAGATGAAAGTAAGTGAAAATTAATCTCAGAGCCATACTGTGTATTAGCATACAAGTGAAGGTAAGTCCTTGAATGGTAACAATATGACTCATCTCATTTGACAGGTGAAAGAAAAGGCAGACGTAGAAAGTAAGGAAATTTGCAAGTGACATTCCATTTTATCTATTCAATCTTAAGCTAAAGAGCAGTACCCATTTTAGGGTAACAGAAAGACATCAGAAAAAAAACCCCAACAATAACCACTTCACTTCTTTTTAAAGGAACTTTCCAAAATGTGTGACAGATGAAAATGGGTTGCAATATTGATACAGGTGACTCAGATTTAATTCTGTGATATCTGGATTATGGGACTGATGTTCCAAAGCATTCTCTAGAACTCAGACCTTAGCTAACCAAGACTGTGAAGAGTTCCCTTGATCAGTAAAAAGCTAAGGATCTTTCCCCTAATAACACACAATGAAAATAACCTGGATATCTGTTGATCTAAGTTCTCTGAAGTCTGTTTTTGATATCATCTTGAAAAAATCATTAATTTGAGGCAAAGTTGTGTAACTTTTTGATACTCAACTGTTTCAATACAACCAATAGTTATCAAATGACTTGAAACGGGAAACAAAATCTCCTTGAGCCACATACACTCTTCTTTACCTATACAGGACTACTGTATCTGTAAAAATGGTAACATTCAAAATTAAATAAACATTTTAACTTATCACAGAATCCTTTCACCGCAAGAAAACAAACAAACAAAAACCAAACCAAACAAAAAAACAAACCCAAAACAACTACCCACAAAAAACCCAATGTATTTTTACCTGGTTGGTAGAAATTTGGTGAAAGTTCTCTGGCAACTGCTCTTGCAACATCACATTCCTGCCGAGCAGCTTGAGCAGCCTGATCCGCAGCATCAGCTTTAGCTCTTGCATGTGCAGTTCTGTACAGATTAGAAAACAGTTTATATGCAGTGGAATCTTTTATGAGTTGCATTGATAATGTGAGAGCAAAGGACTACTGTCCTCAGCTACCATACACTATACAGTATGGTGCACTCTTATGCCCACTTGCTGTGAATAACTGTAAATCAAAGTATTTCAGGATCAACATATTGTTTTCCTCAGTTCTTCACTCCTGCTCATCCTCCTATCACATTTACTTGTAGGTACACAATTTACAGCCCAAGCTTATAAGTAAAATTTCTAAGTTGGAAAAAAAATTGTATCTGATTGAAACCTGGGATTATGATTTTAATACAGAGCACCAGAATGTGCATAGAAGGGCAGACTGTCAGAGTGGGTTGACACTGACTCCTAAACAGGTATCTGTGAAATCAGGTGTTCAAGGGGACTGTGAGTGGTAGCAGCTTTACAATATTTCCAAGTTACTGGTCAGTGCTAATTGCCATGTAAGATTTTTTGAAGGGCAAAACTGAAGTATGTTGGCCCAAAAACCTGAGAGATGTCTCCCACAGTCAGACCATTTTGGAAAGAATGGGATGGAAAATATGTTTGATTCTTCAACAGGCATTTGTATAAATGAAGACTTAACAGTTGTAAACTCTTGTAACTCACTGAATTTCAAATCTAAAACAAAGTAACTTTTCTGAAACCAAGACAACAGTTTGGAATACTTTTGTAAAGTAATCTGCCCTCTGCTTCCACTTTTTTCCTCCTGCTATTTCTTAAAAAGTCTCAAGAACAGCTTGTTCAAATGCCTCCGATTCCAGACTGTGTAAATTGATACTTGTGTTACTGCAGGATTGCATCACTGTTTGTCCCATCTTCCATCCCCACTTCATTTTTTAAACAGTCATCTGTTTAAAAATTCCTGATGGCAGTGATCTCTCTGTGCCTCTACAGCACTAGCACATAGCCTAGAGCTATGAAATGGTTCATCAGAACAGAGGGGAAGCTAAACATGGCAAACTGGCAGAGCTTTTTGAGCCTCTATAGATATTAATAACATTTTAAGCCAGATTTATTAATTCATGATCTCAGGAATTTTCTCGTAAGAGTCTAGTAGAAAACTGACACTCAGTAAGAAAAAAATTAGTTAAGAGAGCAACAGCAGCAGCAACCAAATTCCTGGTGGCACTAATCAAAGCAATCAAATAAACGAAAACTTTCAACAAATTTCCTGTAAAACTTTGGTTTTATTTTCAAGAAATAGAGTGGAGTTCTGTGTGTTTTAGATGAAGCAAAAATTACATGTTAGCATCAACTAGCATGAGCATCAAGAGATTAACAGTATGGCAGACTTAGCATTTCTAAAAGGATGTTTAATCCCATAGGGTACTAGTATAAACACAGACATAAAAAAACCACACAGACAGTTTCATCTGTGGTGCCTGGAGAAGATTTATTTAAGTTACATCCTCCCTAAAATGTGAGCAGGGATAAATGCTGAATGTTATTTCAAAGCTTAGTTTGTCATAATTTACTGGATAAATATCAGCTCTTGCTGCCTTCTTGCAGGTCCCTCTAGGTCTCAGAGAAAAAGATAACAAGCACAAAAACAGTAATACTTTGGACTTGTACTCAGGGATGGGTGAAATAAAACTGTTAATCAAAACAAATAGTTCAACCCCATATATGTTCCGTGAAGCTCATGAATGGTTGTACAGTATGTGCTTGCTTAGTAACAGTCACCAAACCCATTCTTTCTCTATAATCATTATTTTCAATTAGATGAGCTATTCTTAGCTCCTGCATAATTATGTCTATGAAGCATAAACTTAATGAAGCAATCCTAGCACTGGGACATTGCTTTGTGAGACAACAGTGTGGTCTGCACATAGATAAACTAGACACTGATGATCCTTTTGTGATGATAGAACAACTAGACTATTCCCATATAAAAATAGTCTAATACTACTGCCACGGCTATGACAGACATTTTAAAAGCTAATCTACTAAATGACTAGCAACAAGAAAACATCCTGCAAGGATAATACAGTTATTTATTGATGTCTGTAATTTTTTGTATCATTATATCCAAGACGCAAATCCCACATCCTGTCCAAACATACAGGATCAATTAGCTAAGGAAATAAATGGTGACATGAGTATAAAGCTAGTGAAACTTTGTCACATGAAGCTGGGCAAAGCAAGTCACAGCAGGAAGAAGCCAATGGAACAGAAGGTAACTGAGCACTGCTTTCCTTGGCTGTCTTATCTCACACTTTTTTTTTTTTTCCCCTTTCCTGCACTTAATGCAATTCTGCCCCTTTTGTACCCACAGTTTGGAGTTCCAGCGGACCAGAACAGGAGTGACTGTTCAGACAAGAATGCTGCTGAGGCAGGTCTCAGTGGCTCCAGCAGAGCCTCAGTGCTGTCCTGTCACGGAGAGACAACCCAGCAAGAGGAACTAAGGGGAGGGTAAGGCACAGGAACAGTGTTCAACCTCCTGAGCAGAACTACGACCACCCAGACAGACGTGTGGGCATGTGGCTGTGCAGAGATGCTTCCCCAGTGGCCTCTTCAGCAAGCACCATTGATGGCACAGGGCAAGTGGGAAAAGGAAAAACTGGCAGAGCCAGTGCTTTGATACAGAATAGAAGCTCTGTGCTTTGCCTGTGAATACAGGCTCTTCATTATTTGCCTTATTTGCTATTTATCACCTTGGCATTTGGATGCTTTACTGGCCAACATCAGCAATGTGTACTGTATTATCCCAATTTACAACTGTATGTTCAGAGAATTCTTTCCCTTCCTGAACACTTATAAGTGTCAAATAACAAAAACTCAAATAATCTTTCTGTTGCTATTAAATTTCCTTCTAAAAAAATTTATTCTGACTTTCAGACTTCTTTTGTTTTCCAGATTATCTGTTTACAGTTACTGCTGCCTGGCACTACATCTTGTTTCTACTTGTTCTATTCTGCCTTCCACTGTCCCCCACACGGAGTGTTATTACCAGAGACTACAGAGAAATACATTGGTTTTGAATGACCATGTTTATAAGGGAGAGCTCTAAGAGACGAGTAGCACCACTGAAATAGAATCCATTTGCTCCATTTATACCTTACACAGTTTAGTAAAGCCTTCTTTACCTCTTGTTCCTGGAGTCATTTTGTCAATGTAAAGTCTTCAAGTTTTGTTTATTATCAGAAATTATTCAAGGAAATTTAAATCTATGATACACTGAGTGAAAATGACCTACATTCCAATTACCACAATGTACTTGAGAACTGCTTTTTTTCCCAGAGCGTTCTGTATCTTTTGTGGTGACAGGAAATCTTCATGAGAACTTCTGAAAAAGAAAATTCAAAATAGATTCTCCTCTCCTTTCCCTCAGTCAAGAAAGAGACTGCAGTAGGCTTTTGCATGCTGTTCCACATATTCTCCAGGAAGGGTCAATATGAAGTTTCAGCCACGAAACAGAAACTGTGCAGGGAAGTAAGAAGCAATTCACAGACTGCAAAATGCTGTGGGAAAATAATGAGTGACCTGCTTTGCAATGCTGCATTCAGGTTCTCACTCCCTGCAACCAACACTGAATAATTGTTCTTTTAGGTGAAAAGGCAGTCTTTTTGTAAAAAATCATTCTTAGCTACTGTAACACATAGTACTCATTACTACCTTCTGAACTGCCATGTGTTTTTTACATGTGAATCTACTCAAAAGTATCATCCTCCCATTAATATGCCATGTGATGTCTCAAACATGTACCCTTCAAAACCAATATAAAATGAACCAATTCATATTTAGAGGGACAATCTACCAGTTAGCTGATGAGCCCAGAGGTGGTAAATGCAATAATGATAGGGAAGAAAATCAAGCTGCATGTATGGCAGGAATCAAAATGTATTTGCACTAAAAAGAAACCCACAGCTATAGCTCATGCAGAGTGTTGCTCCCAGGGGACAGCTTATGCAGTACCTGTATCTATCAGTCTCTGTCATCAATGAGCAAAGGGTGGAGGACCAGTGGCTGAGTAACTTTGCCATTGTTAGAAGTTTTATTTGGATTCATATCTGATTTTGATAAGATTTTGAAAGAACTGAAAGAATAGGTCTGATTTTGAAAGAAGCCTAAGCTTTCTAGACTGTGGGAAAACTGATACCACTACCGATAACCTTTTTTTCCTGTTTGGTTGGATAGGTAAACATACACACATATCTTAGCTGCACTCAAGAGATTATAACCACAAAGTATGGGGCTTCTTACAAGCAGTCTCCCCTTAGAGCAATACTACAATTAGATTTCTATCTACTTATGTCTGAAAAGTGACTTGAAGGAGTATTGAGGACTGAAGAGCTCAAACAAAATTATCTAGCATTCTGAATTGACAATGCCTATATATAAAATGCCATGTGCCTGGAATGTATTATGTAATGTTTATCTAAATTTAAATCCCATTTAGAACTGTCCATCATCCTCTACATTATTTTGTATTTCCATGTTATCCTTCAATTCATTTGTAATGCTGCCTCATTCAGAGTCAACTGAAATGTAAGCAACATATGTTTACTTTGTTTCATTTTTTAGCTTCTATTAAAAACACAGTGATTCCAGGATAAAGCTTTCCAGGAGCTTGCCATTTCTTAAAATTATGCAAATAATTTCAACAGTTTTCTATTTGCCAAATATGTGAAATACAGTTATGTTCCCAGCAAATAATCTTAAAATAAAAATCTTAACAATGTCATTTATCAACAGATTTTGATACTGTAAAAAAAAAAAACTGAGTAAAGGCTAAACCTACAAAGAGTTCTCAGAGATGTATTTAATTAATGACAACTATGAAGTCTGTCTGAGTAACATCACATTATCAAGGGTTACTACCCATACAGAATTGTCACAAAGTCATTCTAGCTGGAAAAGACCTTTATGATCAAGTCCAACCAGTAACCTAACTCAACCAAATCCAGTGTGCCAAACCATATTCCTAAGCACCACATCTACACAATCTTTTTTTAAACACCTCCCTGTCTGTCTTATAAGGGAGGGGCCCAAAACTGAATACAGTATTTCAGGTGCAGCCTCACCACTGCCAAGTACAGGGGGATAATCACATCCCTAGACCTGCTGGCCACACTATTCCTGATACAAGCCAGGGTGTTGTTGGCCTTCTTGGCCACCTGAGCACACTGCTGGCTCACATTCAGCTGGCTGTCAACCAGCATCCCCAGGTCCTTTTCTGCCTGGCAGCTTTTCAGCCACTCTTCCCCAAGCCTGTAGCATTGCCTGGGGTTCTTGTGACCCAAGTGCAGAACCCAGCACTTGGCCTTGTTGAATCTCATATAATTGGCCTTGACCCATTGATCCAGCCTGTCCAGATCCTTCTGTAGAACCTTCCTGCCCTCGGGCAGATCAACACACCCACCTAGCTTTGTGTCATCTGCTAACTTAATGAGGGTGCAACTGAACCTCTCTTCAAGATCGCTGGTAACGTTACTAAACAGAACTGTCCCCAACACTGAGCCCTGGGGAACACCTCTTGTGACTGGCTGACAGCTGGACTGAACTCCATTCACCACAATTCTTCAGGCCCAGCCATCCAGCCAGTTCCTTTTTAACCAGACAAGAGAACATGTGACCAGTTTCTTGAGGAGAATGCCGCAGGAAGCAGTACTGAAGGTTTTACTAGGGTTCAAGTAAACAATATCCACAGCTTCTCCTTCATCCAGGAAGCAGTCACCTTGTTGCAGAAGGAGATTAGGTTTGTCAAGCAGGACCTGCCTTTCATGAACCCATGCTGACAGGGCCTGATCACCTGTTGCCCTGCACATGCTGCAGGACACTGGCACTCAAGAGCTGCTCCATAGCCTTTCCCTCCACCAAAGTCAGACTAAAGAAGCCTGAAGTTCCCTGGGTCCTCCTTCCTTCCCGTCCTTGTAGGTGGGGATAAATTTTTACAATCTCCAGTCAAATGAGGCCTCCCTGGTTGTCCAGGACTGGTGGTAAATGACAGAAAGTAGCTTGGTGAGTAGTCCCTCAGTACCCCTGGCTGTAACCCGTCTGTCCCCATAAACTTGTGTATGTCTAAGGGGTGCAGCAGGTTGCTAACCATCTACTCTTGGATAATGGGGCTTCATTCTGCTCCCCGTCTTCCAGCTCAGGAGACTGGGCACCCTACAAACAACTGGTCCTACTACTAAAGAATGAGGAAAAGAAGGCATTAAGTACCTCAGTGTTTTCCTACTTCTTGATTGTTTCCCCCAGCACCCAGTAAAGGACAGAGATTCTCCTTAGTCCTTCTTTTGCTGCTAATAAAATCTAGAAACATTTCTTGTTATTTTTGACAGCTGCAGCCAGATCGTTTCAAGTTGGGCTTTGTCCTTTCTAATTTTCTTCCTGCGTAGCCTTGTATCTTTGCAATCCTCTTGAGTGGCCTGCCCATTCTTCAGAGACCATAAACTCTCCATTCTTCTTTGAGCTACAACCAGATCTCTCTCTGTTCTGCCACGTTGGTCTTCTTCCCCACTGGCTTGCCTTTTGGCACAAGGGGGGTCCTGTTCCTGCATCTTTTAAAACTTCCTACTTGAAGTCTGTCCAGCCTTCCTGGACTCCTTTGTCCCTCAGGACTGCTTCCCAAGGGACTCTGTCAACCAGTCTCTGAAACAGGTCATAGTCTGCCTGCTGGAAGTCCAAGAAGGCAATTCTACTGACCCTTCTCCTTCTCCAAGAATAGAAAATTCTATCATTTCATGGTCACTACGCCCAATACAGCCTCCAACTGTCACATCCTCCACAAGTCCATCTCTGTTGACAATCAACAGGTCCAGCAGGGCACCTTCCCTGGTTGGCTCCCTCCTTTCTGAAACTGGAATTTTCTAAAAGACAATCCCATCTTCCTAAATTCTAGATTTTTCTAGAAAGCAAATAATATTACCAATATTCTTTTTTTTCCAGGTATGAAGCTTCACAACTTTTTAACCTTTATTTCTATCTATTGGAGGCTCTTTTCTGCAAAACCAAGCTCTGATAAAATTGCTATAGACATCAATAGTACTTCCAGGAAAAGATGAGCTGAAGAAGAACAGAAAAATCATTCTTTGATAATTTTCTCCTTGTCCCCATTTTTCTTCCATATTCTTCTGCTATTATGTATCAGTAATGAATGCTGCTTAATGATGTAGCATCCATGTCTTTTTTAACACTGCAAGTGAGAGACTGGCATTTATCAAGTGTGCTAGTCATCCTCCTCGTCTACTTTCAGTGGTAACACTGCATGAAAAATACTATTCTGCTATGGCAGGATTAAAAATACACATGTGTACAACTATCTAGAGATACCTAAGAACTCCTGGCTCCATCAGTCTCAGCAGCTCATTGCTCTAATATAGCTTGGAAGAGAGAGTAGATCACTGAATGCCAGCAAGAAATGGGAGTCTCAGAGAGAAACACAGAGAGGAAAAAGACTGAATTACAGATATTGCAATACAAGAGCTTCAGGTCACTGAGAAACTTAAAGTGCTCCTAAGCTACAGATTGAATTGACCAAATGAGATTTACGTCCTCCATCAAGAAGTCTGAATTTAAAAACTCCTCAAAGTACTTTATTTTAGTTTCAACTAGACACTCCTTCATGAACTAACTTTGCCCAGGAACTGGACTACAGTGGTACTTCCAGTAAAGTCTCATGTAGTAAAGTGTAAGCAGATCTGCTATGTACACACTGTTGGCACATTGAATTCTATCACCTTCCTTAATAGATATGATTCTGAAAACTCCTCCTTCACACCCTAAATCCTTTTCTCCGATTTTCCCACTCCCAACTCATACTAGAATAACTAAAACCAAAAACACTAACCTTTAGCTAACAACTCCTGCAAAACCTGAGGAATTCCTTATAACTGGCAAACAGCCAACTTGATTTCAGTACTTGAAAAAAGTAATGAGGGTAATGGGGGTAATGAGTGGACAGCCAGATGTCAGTCTTGGGTATAAATAACAGCCTCGAGCAACTGCATCTACATCCATACAGACTTACAGGCTAATAGCATATAATGCCAGACCTCATGCCTTAAAAAAGCATAGATTTTGCCAAACACTTCATACATATGTAAAGATTATGGGTCCTATAACTTATCTAGATTGCTTTAACATATTTTGATTGTTTTCAAGATTTCTGATTTTGTACCTTATGGCAGCATAACTAAAGAACAGCATAAATTACATGGCATTTCTAAGGCACACCAAAATGGATTAAAAGCTAACTCTGACATCTCGAAGCATAACGAAGAAGACATCAAAGAAAAGGGTTGATACGTGCTTTTTACCTTAGGAATTGTTTTTTCCTCCAGAGTTGTATAATATTTTTCTTTTAAAATGTCTCAATACAAGCTAAAATGTACTATGGCTGGGCAGATTACACAGCTTCAGCATTCAAAAAACCCCCAGAAGGACACTTTTCTGTACCCTAAAGTTCAGTGATACCAACTCCAAAACACATTCTTGCTGTACTTCATAATCCAGTATCCATAAAACCTCTAATGGAACAATCAGCTCATCTATGTCTCAAGAAGGAAAAGAAATGCCAGGACCAGACAGCAACTGAGGTTCTAAAAGACAAGCTTTTTAACTTAAACTTCTTGAGCCTCAGATCAACCCATTATTGAAGAAATACTGAGAAGCCACTTGTCATGGTATATACAGATACCTGATAGTGGAAAATGAGGAATAAAAAATGGGAAACAGAAGTGTTTCAGATAAAGAAATAACCACTCCAATGATTAGAAGCTGGATTTGGGCAACCTTGAAGTGTTTTGGGTGTATTTACACAGAAAAAGATGGATCTTTTTAAGTCTTTAAAATCGTATTATGTAGCGAACTAAAAGCCCTCTTTAATCCACTTACTGAGAAAAAAAACAACAAACCAAAAACATGGCTTTTTGTTTATAGGAAGTGAGATTAGATGATTTAGGGACTGTTTACATTAGTTATTCCGGAGATCTGACGTAAGTGCTCTGATCACCTCATTGGAGGCACCCTTCTTACTCCATTAAATTAAGAAACTTGAACTCTTCAGTTTGCTCCTCTGAGCTCTTTGGATGTTAAGACTCCTGCAGCAGTCAGCATGAACATGCTCTGCTCTGCCTGCAAATGTATGAATAGTCACTATGACAAACACAAATCTGTGTGTTTCTTGAGGAAACCATCATGTCCTTATGTCAAGATTCAGAATCTGTTTGCATTCTCCTTTAGATCTCTGTGGTCCACATCAATAAAACCAGAAACACGAAGAAACTCAGAGATGCCAAGGTTCCTGTTAACTTACAGCAGTCACATGTGCACTTAGCAGTTCAGAAAGATTTTAGGTGAATGAAGGATAGCATCCCCAAAACAAGTTATTTTGAAAAATTCACTTTTAGCAATTCAGATAAATAATTCAATTTTCCCACTGTCTTTCAAGCCCTCCCTCTTGGTCTCCATTTCTCTTGTTGGGAAAATGACTCGCATACAGATGTCTGAAATTAAAAAGTAGTTTTAAATTGCTGCTAAGTATCACTAAGGTAGTTACATTTACATGGCACTCTTGGGTAATTTTAGGTGTCTCAATAGCCTGGCATTATTATTTGCACACCAGATAATCTGCCCCTGGATAATGGAGCTGGCTCTTCATGTGATGTATTTAAATTTTATATGTCATTTTACCAGGAGCTTGAAGGAATGTAGTTTTCCTTTCATATTAATTGTACTTGACCTCAGCACTGGCACAGAAATCATGAAGAAGGCAGAGTCTTCAATTTCAGCAAGAAGAGAAGCGCTATTTTAAGCAGAAAGCAAATTTTCCCGTGGGGAAACTTGCACTTTGGGCAAAATACACTTCTGTATACTATGCTCATAGGGTTTTCCCCCCATGTTTTCCAATTGTGTTTCACTGCCAGGATCTTTTCATGTAACTAAGTGCCAAGTACATCTACAGAAAAGTTTAAATCTTAATATGCATTTTAATATCCTAGTTTATAGGACAGACTAGTAGGAAGTGTCCTTAGTGAGCAATATATTCTTACATGTTTCTATTCTTATATGTTCCCTGGCCCCATAATGTTAATTCCTGTAGACAGGAACTTTTTTTTTTTTTTTGGAATGGGGTAAAGAAGTATCTGGAAACAATTTGTTGTTTCTGATCACCCAAGCCAATTATATTGGTTGACTGAAGACAGCTTCTGAATCTAGCTGGAAGCATTTGAGCTTCAGCTGCTCTTGATCTCTTGATATATATTCATATATATATATATGTGTATATATATATATATATATATATGCTTCTTCTCTTCCCTTCATCATAAAATACCAATTTCAAGGAAAAAGAATCCCATGTATTAAGGGTTCTGCATAGGGAAGGCAAGTGTGTTCAAGGAAACAGGAACACTTGGACCATTATGCTAATTTGCTTAGGGAATTGCTCAGGTGCATTTAGTGCATTGCAGTTCTCCCTTGCCACATATTCTTTTTAAACTATTTTCTACCTGGGACAAATGAAATAAAATAGCAGTTATGACAGCTACTATCATCAACACCAATATCTGACTCTGCATGTAAGAAAGCAACAGCAAATCATCATCCCAGGGTTACAGTTAGGTGAAAAATGAGAACACCTTTCAGGAAGTGACTAGGAATTATTTTTTTATCAAAATGGATTGTTTTTTCAATTTAAAAGATTCTGAGTGCTTTTCAGTGTTCTGATTTTTATCACCTTCAATTACCTGTAAAAAATAAAACAATATGAATAAAAAGTGTCCATTTCTAGAAAACTATAATTTAAAATTATTTTTCTTAGAATAGTTCTACTTAGAAAACTTTTGGAAGTTCTACTAATTAGTAAACTTATACAGGTAAACTATGTGAAATGCAATCCTTGACAATATCTGTTCTTCTAAATCTCTCATCTATACAGAGTTGATGTTTTCTTAAGGGTAAGATCTTTTTTAAATATAGGGCAAAGAAAGTTGACAGTGTTAAAGACATTTTAGCAAAGAAAACCAAAGGATTTGTAGCACAAAATACAAAACCAGCATCTGATCTCTCTTCACATCATAATATGTATTGCAACACACTGGTTGAGTGAAAATTTCATCATGGGAAATTACAGCTATTTTGTGAAATGTAATTTAAAATCCTGTGTCTTTTGCTGTCTTTAAAAAATACAATATCAACTCCCCAGTCCTAAATACATCTAGGAGTATGGTTCACGCTTTTCCTAAGTGACTTTGCAGTCTGTAATTTACTAGATTATAGCTCTATTATCTGAACCAAAAGACTTAGTTACCTTGCTTGATGGAGGAAAAAATACTAAGAAAAAAGTCAAAACTTCATGCTTAGTAGCTTGGTGCTTATTTGTCTTTGTCTCTTCCAATAGCTGTAGCACACACATTTATTTCTGCCATTTAGTAATACTGATTATAACTATAATTATTTGTAATTTAAATCTTCATAACAAATGAGAACAGAAAGGATACCCTGACCACAGAATAAAGTTTTAATTTAAAATGCTTTTGGGGAGGCTTGAAAAACTATCTAGAACATAATGGCAAAAAAAAAAAGAGGTAATTTTAAATGAAATATAATAGCACAGCTTATGCATTTATAAGTAAAAATGAATGCAATGTAATTAAAATTTTTAAATAAAAACCATACTGACATGAATTCAAATAAACTGTGGCCATGTTAGGCTTTTTATCAGTCCTTTTAATATCTTTGGAAACAAAACTGCAGTATTTTCACCCTTTTAAAGGCATTAACTCTGTTTAAATTTCATCTTTGTGTCCTTAGAAGTCTGACAGCCAAAACTGAATTGGACTTCTCTCTCTTCGCATGGTTCGTTTCTGTTCCCCGATCAGGTGCCAGGTATCTAGAAAAACAGAACTGGTGGAAAAATGTCTAGCAAACCATTCTGAATTAATTCTTCCACTTTTAATTGTTACAAGTTCTCTGGCGTGTTTGAAGATAACTGTTAAAAAACTCACAGGAATACCTGAATAACAGAAAACACTGATATATTCTATTTGAACAGCTTAATTTGTAAAAAGCCTAAGCTGTCAATGAAAGACAAGTGCTCAAGTGTATGGATGGCTTTATGTGACTTGACTTTTCTGCAGGCTCGTAGATATGAATCAAGCTGCTTGTATTATACATTAAACATCTAGAGCTGGAGGAGGATAAACAAGCAAAAGAAAGACTTTGATGATGCTTCCATCTGTAAACATGTCATTCCTCTTACCTGAAGAGTACTGGAGATTGAAAAGAATGTCAGATGACTTTACACATAGAGCAGGAGAGAGCTATTTCACAGGTTTTTTTATCTCCAGCATGAAGGAAATGCTAAACTTGGGTTTATGATGAATGCAAGTAACAGCTTAAAAATAACCTCTCATTTCTACCAGAAAATCTGAAAATTGGGGAACATTGCTCTCTGTTAGTTCCCATAGGACTGAGGATCTTGCCTAAATGCCCATAAGGCTTTTGTGGCATCCAGAGACAGCTGAGAGTTCACAGCAGCCTATTCATTCCTGCTCAGAATGGTCCTTAACTGCTTTGTTCAGCTGAAATCATGCAGATCTCCAGGGTAAGGCTGAGGATGCATTGTTGTATTCTTACATATTTAGCAGTAACCACTCGTGAGTGTGACAACTTAACTGCAGACTCATGAAGTTTACTGTTTTGAGACTCTGAGCAGAGGTAGTCATGGTCTACTTGGACCTCAATTTTTTCCCTCTATTATGGGCCTTAGCTAGAGCTCTGACATTCTAACCCAGCCTCTTCTAGAAAGGAAGTATTCTCTTTTCTTTGTCACTAATTGCAGAATTTTAATGTAAATACTACTGCATGCCTCGATGGAGGAAGTTTCCACATAATCTATTTTAACGCCTTATTTTCCTCTCTTTGCACAAACACAGATTTATCAGTCTTTCAGATGTAACTAAAGGTTGGTATTTTTTACTGACCTTCATGACTGTGACACTTCAGCACCTGGTAACTCAAGAACCTGGTCTCTTAGGCAATACTGGGCCTTCCACCTCCACAACTTCCCTGGGCAACCTATTCCAGTGCCTCACCACCCTCAGAGGAAGGAATTTCCTTGTTCATAGTTTATCTAAATCTACCCTTCCTCAGTTTAAAACTGCTACCCTGAGTCTTACCACAACACTCCCTTATAAAAGTTAACCCCTATCTACCCTGTAGACTCCCTTTAAGTACTGGCAACATGCTAAAAGGTCTCCTTGAATCCAGACTTCTCTGGGCTAAAGAAACCAAACCATGACTTGCCAGGCTTTTTATCAAGATAAGTTGAACTTTCCTGGAGTCTGTACAGATTGACCTTCACTTGAATATGTACCTTATTTCATGAATTCTATGGGGAAACATAGAGGTCAGTAACAGGGAAGGCCTCAGTCTTGCCTCACTTCTGCTGAAACCAACATTGTTGGGGACTTAAAGGAGGAATAGAGGACATTTTTTAAGAACCACTGAAGAGCAGGAAAAATAAGAACATGCTTCCTTGAAGAATTTATTATTATAATATCTCCCCCATCAAATGATAGTCAGAATTTCAGCTCTATTTACTGATGAACTGTAAGTCTACTGAACACTGAATGTGACCTCATATTATGCTTAGCTGACAATATTTAATAAAATGCAAGGGTTCGTTCCATATAGCAGTCTTGCTGGTCTGGCATGAGCATGCTCTGGCAGCAAATGAAGTCTATGAAATATTTCTAATTTGAAAGAAGAAATCACTTGATAACATGTAGAGACTTACTCTGGAATCCTATTAAATAAACATTTTCACTCTCTGTGAGACAACAGTGAAAGGCACGCTGAGATAAACAAGAATTTTAATAGAAAGCACAGTATTGAAAAGAAGACTTGATAAAAGTACTCTAATGGGTTAGTTTGCAAGGATTTCTGTGGAGCTTCTTCAACACAACTTGATATGTGCTTTTAGCAGTTTCTTTTTTCAAGTGAGTCCAGCCAAAAAACGTTGCGATTTACTCCTTTTCTTGAATGCTAGCCTGTCTAATAGTAATGTTTTGAGTATTCAATTTGTTGCTGAGAAAATAGGATATCAAATGACCTCCCTCTGAAGGGTCTACACGGAAACTAGATTTCTAACAGACAATCACTATGGAATTCCACAGGCAGAAATAGAAAGCTCTTAGGAGTTCTTACTTCTAGGATTTTCATGTACTTCAGTTAAGAGTTCATGGGTGCAGAAGAAATTCAACTTCTCTAGGTTAGTTAAGAGAGCCATCACTGGGGAGAAGAATGATACCCTTTCTCATGTTTAATGAGTCTGAATAGCAAGTGAAACTGCAGGGCTATTCAATTTCACAATATCTGTACAGAAAGTGTATAGATCATAAAATAAATAACTGTACTTTAGTTGTCTCTTATCACCTAGCTATGCAGCAAAAACAGAAGTGGATTTCCTTATCTTAAACATATAGTACATTTTATAAAGAGCTGCAGCATCATGGCAAACTTAAAGATGCAGCAACCTTTACTGATAATCTCAGGTACATCATGTTATTTCCATAAAAATGCCAGAAACAATGAATCAGTCTTATACTTTATACATTATATGATCAAATCAAAGATTACCAGCCTACAAATCCAACAGTACAGGGAAAACAACCATTCTAATCTGCCTTGAGAAAATATATGGAGTTTCCAGTGCTACCTCATCTATGGATCACATGTGAAGCAAGAAGATCAATTTTGTTTGGAAAACGCTCCATAGAAAAAAAATATCTTTGGAGAATGAAAGTAAACAAAAGATGTCTCTGGCATGGAACACTGAAATTGAATGGGCTGGTCAGTAAAAATGATACTTACAGGCCCAGCCATCTGAGGTCCTAACAATTAATCTTGACAGAATAGGGCAAGATGGAGTCTGAAGGGTCACATTTTCTAGTGTGGCTTAAAAAGAGATCGCTACTTTCTTGATAAATCTATTTGGTTGTCTCAGAAGCAAGAATATTGTCAAAGAAAAAGGAAGGCTGACTCCCATGGCAGCATCTCAGAAGCATTTGGCATAAAACTCAACAATTATGGAACAATTCTTTTAGCAACTGTGTTCGTGTTAGAGAACAGATGTATCAGTCATTCACTCTTCAGGGTAAGAGGTCTCAGTTCTTTTGGCAAGTATACAGCATCAAATCTACACACTGAAGAACCATGAGCATTTGAAGCTACACATTTCAGGCTCTAAATGATCACGATTTCTAATGTGTCTGTTTCTTCCTGCAAAGCTACTTGGCTAACAATAGAGACTTTTGTTTCACTAAATTGAGCTCTTCTCTGTTGTCATGGGAACAAGGTATCACCCCACCCTGTATAAAATGATTCCTTGCCAGCAAGACCTGGCAGTCAGCCAAACAGCTGTAGCAAAGCTGAGGTATAGTTTTCCCACAGTAAGGTCAAATTGTTTGGGTTCTTTGTCCTTTGGGATATTTTTGCTTTACAGAATCCCTCTGTACAACTACTACCACTTTAGAGGCTCAATTAGAGTCACTATAAAAATACTCACGCTCTTTTTCTTGCCTCTCCCTATAAATTATATCTTTCGTTATCTGGTGTTCACTACAGTGTTTTCATTGATTTAGGCAGTCATTCATAAAGGTGGAAGACCACCCTGCATAAATATGAAGCAGACATGACATGACTTTCCAGATGTTAACCACCCACATCTGCCTCCCTCTTCCAGGCCTCCAGACACATTAATGATGTGACATGCTACCCAACTCTTCTGCATACATACTCCTCAATGGTAAAGCCTTAGAGCATGACAGGAAGAAGCCTCATCTCTCACTGGTGCAGACCAACATCTAAAAGACTGCCTAAAAAAGGCAGCAGACTGGAGGACAGCTGACTTGCCAGCTCTCAGTCAAGCCTGAGTATCAATCCTCACAAGACATCCTATAAGCCGGTGTTGGGTAGAACAGTCATCATGGGGGGAACAGCCCCCTTTTCACTGAGGAAGGCAGAGGCCAGAGAACCAGGTTCTCTTCCAGGAATGTTCTATGGATATACACAGCAGTACATGGTAATGCAATTTGTGTTTGGGCTATGTGCTATCTCAAAACCAGTGAGGGATCAGATTAAGTGGCTCTGTCTCATGATCTGTAGCTGGGATCAATATTGAGACCCATACTGGAGTAACTATAGCACTAGTGGTGCTGTCATTCTGAAATTTTTATCTCAGCAGGGTGTAAGAATATCAGTATGGTGCTAACTCTTTATTATTCTGTGACATTTTGCTCTGGCAGTTGGGCATTAGTCCACTGAGTGCTGTACTTATGGGACACTAATTGCTTATGACAGAAATGTTGGAGATAAGTTCAAGGTTTGATGAGACCAAGACTGATGCAGATGACAGAGTTTCAGTCATGAATCTCACACATTGTGCATTCCAAGAGATACAGGCAGGCACGTGAAATATCTGAATACACAGTTTCCCTAGCAAAAGAATCACTGACTTTTAAAACTTGTGCAGGAAAGAGTATGTCAGTTGCAAGATGGACTAAGTATAAAGCATGCATATTCTAATCTGCACAGTTTAGCAATCTCTAGGCAGGGACATCCAAACCAAGGAATACAGAATTCCAGATGAGGACACAGAATTCCAGATATTCTGAAGGGGTTTGGAAACGTCTGAGCTGAGAACAAGTATCTTCAACACCCACCATATTCTCTCACTGACAGCAAGAAGGGAAAAAAGGAAACCTTTTCTGGCTATCCTTATGACACTACATGGAAGCATGAAAAGGCTAAGCCAAGTGTAGATCTGGACAGTATGTTGATGCCATGAACAAACAGAACAGGCCCCTAGATTAACCTGCCTGAAGCATAAACACACCTGAAGAAGAAATGCCATCTGGCGAGACTGGAGCGTGGTGTACTACAGTACTGCATGGCCATGCTGCTTCTGGGAGAATAAGACTTTGCCAGTGTATGTCAGGAGGTGAAATCAGCCTTGTTGGAGGTGGGATAGTTAAGCAAAGTAGAGTCCACCACCAGCTAATTACTTTTCCTCCTACATTATCTCTGTGTTAAAGTAGAGAATTGTATCTAATACAAGCTTTAAAAACTTTGATAACAAGTTTGGAATTCAAATTTGTCTTTGAAAAACCGTAGCTTCAATACGGTTAACTTTTGTGTTTTTTGTTGTGGGTTTTTCTTTTTTTAAGGTGTTATTTATCATTTCTAGTTTAAACTGCTTTTGGCACTATGCATGTTAATTGATAGGAACAGAATCATTGGCAGGCACCAACATCTTGTCTATTTTTCCTTACATGTGGCAATGAGAGAACACCGTCTCCTTATGTAAGATATATATATCTTAAATATAAGATAATCACAATTCTAAATATTATTTTAATTTGTACTTTTTTGCACAAATAATAAATTCAAATATGGATGTGTTTATAATTGGAGCAGTATTTCCTAATTGTTTCAACATATCATAGGCACAAAGTCTCTTTACCAATGCATGCAGGAAAATTTAGTGAGTTTAGAACTAGTTATTTGAAGTAAGGGCTACTAAAAGAAACAGAATACTGGCTACAGAAAGCAAGTAGAATTTAGCAAGATTAAACAGGGGAACCTCTGCACACTTTCACACATTTAAGTGGAATGAAGAACAGTAATCTCAGGTGCTTTTATGTGGCAATTGTGGTTTTGGTTTGATTTTGTCTTTTATTGAATGTATTTTTGTACTATATCAATGTGTTCATGGTTTCAGAAACAATAGCAGTTGAAGCATTAAAAAAAGCCAGTTATTACAGAGGGAAATAATACAGAAATACTAGATCCCATGTGCACAGTCCTACTGTTCGGAGGATTCTCTTCTCTGGCTGGCATTTTGCCTAAATAAATTTTTTCCAGGTCACCACATTCCTGATTATACTCATACAGCAAGGAACATACTAGATCACCTTAAGACACTGTGTAGAACAAAAATTCCAGGGAAAGCAAGACTATAGTTTCATGTGTGTTTAAATCTGAGGAAAAACACAGAAGAAAGGACTATCTCTTCCTCCACTCTCAGTCAGTCATTCCTTCACCTTCACCAGTCCTTATGTTAGCAGCACATTCCTGGTACTGGTTCACTGCTATGGTCAGCTAAATTTATTTGAAACTACAGGCTCCTGGAAAGAAGGAAGAGAGGAGGTTGAATAACTAAAGACCTTGGAATAAAGAGAACTCAATTGTTTTTTTGGCACAGAGGGCTACTGAGTCTTGGGTCACTCTGCTCCTGTACCGTGAGGAATTATTTCTAGTTATGTAAGAAATCCTACACTTAAGAAAATATAACAACAAAACAAGAAGCAGCTGCTTCTCCTCATGAACAGTTTTTGCTCCAAATAATGGAATCATTTGTGTCCCTGCCCTAAGAAAAAGGTTCATGGCCATGAAGTCTTTCTGTGAATACAGGCAAGGGCTTCATGCCCTGTTTGGTGTGGTTGGTCCTTTCCTACGTGCTCAGTTTATACCATCATACAGACTTGGTGATGGAAACTATGCAGTGAGATAGCTCATGAAACTAAGACTTACAAACTAAAATACCATACCTCACAAACTCAGACAAAGCAAACAGATACAGCAAGAACTCTAATGGCTGTCTGGACTCAGGGAACTTTACAATATGCTTTCTAAGTAACTTCTCATCCTCTGCAGCTGGAAGGACATATGGGATTCCTCATTTTCATGGAATACTTTCTGCCAGGCTACTTAGTGCACTACGTTTTGGCCAGAAGGTTTAATCCTGTGGTGGTCATGTAGTTAGTTAGCAATTCAATAATTCAAGATCACTTTATCTGAACTTAAAATGTGCTATGATTCCCTTCTTACTTAAAATATCAATTCAGTTCTCCACTGAGATGGTCTTTGACATTATTTAGCAAAACATCCCTCACTGCAAATATAGGTCAAGAATAACTAAGGGAACTCTGCCTATGGCAGCACAGTATTTTAAGACATAAAAAATACTTTTTCACATACAGAACTCAAAAAGACTACTGCCAAAGAAACCAAGAATCATATTTACATTTTCCTATGTGATAATTAAGATGCTTTTACATGAAATGACAAACTCAAGTACAGACTTTGAGAACAATTCTACATTGCGCAGGTCCTCTTGAGAACCATGAAACAGGTAATAAATAGAAAACTTCATCTGAATCAGGTATGATCTTTCTTCTTTATTGATCATGACACACAATTTAAAACAGGCTGGAGTAGTGCAGATTAAGTGTAGGGGAAAAAGTTCACCAAGAAAAAATAAATGAAACAAATTGAAATATGCTGAAGCATGAGTAAAATCAAAACCACAAGCGTTACTCAATCATGGTCTAGCAATGCAGGACACAACTTAATATGGTTTAATTTTAAGTGCTTCAAATCTTACATGAACAGGAAAGACTGAACAGGAAAGACATGGGGCCACAACAACCCCATGCAGTGCTACAGGCTGGGCACAGAGTGGCTGGAGAGCAGCCAGACAGAGAGGGACCTGGGAGTTTGGATTGACAGGAATCTGAACATGAGCCAGCAGTGTGCCCAGGTGGCCAAGAAGGCCAATGGCATCCTGGCCTGTATCAGGAACAGCGTGGCCAGCAGGTCCAAGGAAGTGATTCTGCCCCTGTACTCAGCACTGGTGAGGCCACACCTCGAGTATTGTGTCCAGTTCTGGGCCCCTCAGTTCAGGAAGGATATCGAGGTCCTGGAGCAGGTCCAAAGGAGGGCAACCAGGCTGGTGAAGGGACTCGAGCACAGATCCTCTGGGGAGAGGCTGAGGGAGCTGGGGCTGTTCAGCCTGGAGAAGAGGAGGCTCAGAGGAGACCTCATCACTCTCGACAACTCCCTGAAAGGAGGGTGTAGCCAGGGGGGGTCGGTCTCTTCTCCCAGGCAGCTATCAGTAGGACAAGAGGGCATGGACTTAAGCTCTGCCAGGGGAGGTTGAGGTTGGATATTAGAAAGTTCTTTATGGAGAGGGTGATCAGGCATTGGAATGGGCTGCCCAGGGAAGTAGTGGATTCTCCGTCCCTGGAGATATTTAAAAAGAGACTGGATGTGGCACTCAGTGCCATGGTCTGGTAACCGCAGCGGCAGTGGATCAAGGGTTGGACTTGATGATCTCTGAGGTCCCTTCCAACCCAGACAGTTCTATGATTGTAATGAAAAATACTTGAGTTCAACAAAAATTGTCTTTCCAAAGCAGCGATTTAAGCTCAAAGACATAATTTTAAAAATCATGTTTATTGTGTTATACCACTGTATACCACCTATGGCTCCAAGGCTTGCCATAACATCTGGCTCATTTCCTCAAAAACATTGTGGTGATGCTAAGACAGGGTATCGCTGCCTTCAGGACAATGTTTTTATGTCCCACACACTCATTCTGCCCTCTTTCTTAAGACAAATCTGTTGTGTATATGCACAGGACCACATCCAGACCACATTAATCTGTTTTACCCTTTGTTGATTCTGTAACAGGTCACTCATCTTACTTTAACTGCAAGTGCAGGCATGTCTCTGCATTTGAACCATGTGTACTGATTTACACTGCAAGGAAAAGCTATCCTGTGAAATTTTACTACAACTATTCTATTTTCATCATCTTAGCTGACAAAGTGCATAACTGACATCTTATTCAGAGATTTACCGATTTTTTCACATATTTACTGCAAGAGCTTATAGTCTTTGAAATAATGAAAGAACCCCAAATCAACTCTACACATCAAAAATAAGCTTCCTCTAAGAAATCCACTTAGAAGTTCTTGGCAGCTACACGAAGATTGTTTTAATGAGCACACAGATTTATGTACTACAAAACTAGAACTATCTTGCTTACATGCACAGCCTCTTGATGCTGATGTTAAGTCCCAAGACAATAAGTATGTAGCAAAACAATATTACCTGATTTAAGAAAAATTAATAAAGATCATTCTTTGCTTGCAGCTATTCACTTGATGTGGGAAACCAGGTTATAGCTGATGAGATGGAAAGAATGATCACCATAGCAACAATTTACCACTTAACAATGAAGGGGGAAGGGCTCATCATCTTTTCTTACTTGCACATCTAAACAGTACTAGTTCAAAATTCTCAAGTTCAGCTACGTATTTTTTGTGTCAGTAAGATAGCAGTGAAAAAAAGTATTAGTACTACAGCATTATATTCAGCATCATACGCTAGTCCTATTGGCAACAACAAGGAAATCAGTATCAGTAAAGAAAACAATGAGATTTTTAGTTAAAAATCCTCTTTAGTAGCATAAGCTATTAAAACAAAGCTTGTTTCAATGAGTAATAAAATGTCCCAGTGAAGTGGTAATGAATAAAAATATAAATTGCTTGTTTCCAGCAATGTAATTTATGTATTAAAGAAATTATACATGATAATATCAACTTAGTTTAAAATAATTCTTTTGGTTAAGAGACGAAAGATTACATACGTACCACCACAACAGTATCTACTACTGCTCTGGCTAATTGCTTTGCTAATCTTTGTAGTTATTTGTTGCCTGTTAGAAAAAGGATGTCTATAGAGGAATTTTAAGTGTTTTCCCTGCTCTGCACACCAGAACACCTCAACATTTGTAACATGCACAATCTTGATCTTGCTTCAGTCATCTTAAATATTGTCCATACTTGGGTATTCAGCCTTTGAGGCAGACACCAACCTCATCCACCCATCTCATTGTTTTACCTGGGTAGTTTTACTACATGGACACTTTACCCTCCGAATGCCTTGGTAAAACAGAAAAATTTAAGCTGCTCACATTTTACACTACATGAGGATCAGAAGCAAACCATTATGAAGCTCAGAATGCTCTGGTTATGTATGAGGAATAAAAGTCAAACTGGTTAGAAACAATGCTTAGATCTTCTCATAGTAAATGAGAGAGAATCTGACGTACAGACTAGGTACCAGGCAACACCTTAAATACCAGGAAGCTTAAACTCACCAAAAGCAAATGCTCTGAGACATATTCAAAACACATTCTCTCATCTGGACTTAACTGATATTGTGATAATGAGTTTCAGGTCCTTAAAATTTTCAAGAATTTAAGCCCTAAATTCATGGCTTATGGTCAGTATTCAGAAAACATTGCCAAAGGCAGAATTTGCAGTACCACACATCCTTTGTCTCTCTGATGTAATTAGGACACTGGACTGTGAAGTGTGAGACCTGAATTGTGGGTGCCTGCTCCCAGTCTGAATCCCTACTTCCTACATAGCAGCAGAATGACTTAAGTCACCAAAAGGAAGAGCTATTTTGTGGAGATCAGATACTGCCTTTTCGGTTGAAGATGGGTCACTCTGCTGCCAGGATTACAGAAATAGTCATTACAAAAAGAAATGAAGAAAGAACAGAACGTGAATTGAGCTTATATTAACATGCATAATTTGGGGGAAGAAACAACTAAACAAAATGAGTGAAAAAACCCACAATACAATGCTGCAACAGAAACACTCAGGATCTACACAAAGCATTACTGGGCACTAACAACTATAAGAGATCATTTAAGCATTTTTTTCCCAGCAAATTTTTTTAATGCACCCCATACAGTATCTAGGACATGTGACAGAAAACAGTAAAAGAAACATTCTCAATCCTGTGCTTAAAATATGGTTCTGCTACAGAACGAACAGCTCTAGGTAAACTACCAGCACAAGAGATTTAAGAGGAAGTATGCAGAGCAGTAGGGCTTTTGACAGAATATTATACTTGATAGTTATACCTAAAAATTATCCAAACCCAGCCAAAAAACGTCTTTAACATTACCTATGATTCACAGGGAGTACAACTCAAAATTCAGTTACAAGAGAATGCAAATCTGTGCAGGGATGGCTAATTACTCTAGAGACAGCTCAAAAGAGTCAGGAATGATGCACCCAAGTACAGCAAAAATGGAGTTCTGGAACAAATCTCCCTAGAAGAAGGAGGTGCCAGAGTAGTGCTGGTGATCAAAGTGCCTTAATAAATAAAGAAATAAAAAGCTAACTAGCAGTACTATGACAGAAATATAGAGGATTTTTATGCACAAAAGGTTTAATCACCTTCAAAAGCTAACTAAAACACTACAAAAAAACACTAAAGAGAACATAGAGCACTCTGGAGTGTCAGTAATACGGCTGCGTGAAAGCACCCCAGGGGGAAAGGGATCAACAGTGCTCAGGCTGTCACACAAACACTGCATGCAAATAAGTCATTATCTGTCATGGCACTCATATGCAGAACACTATAGATCCAGATATGGCTGCAGCATAACAGCCGAGATCTTCCAGAATAAACACAGCCACATTAGCTGTGCCTGAAGCCGGTTTTTCTCCTCCAGCACAGGGGCAGGAGAGGCACAGAGCTGCACCTGGCCAAGGGACACAGCGGGGCCTCATCTGCCCATGCAGACACGGCTCCTTCCTGCCTAGCAACAACCTGCTGCCCATCCCTTGATAGTCGGGGAAGACAGAGAAGGCACAAGCGGTGAAAAATGCTTTTCATGCTCTCCTACTGCTGCTGAGCGATCGTTTATGCCGTACAGTAATGGTGTCTGAATGCCCTGCAATAGCAGGGGCTGTGTCACCAAGCCACCTGGCAGTAGTGACCCCTCAGTCCGCTACTTGGCTGGATGCACAGAGGTTGCTGGACCACGAGGCACAGGCTCACCCAGTCTGATGTTTCCTATCTGCATTATTTCCATCCAGTAAATCCCTACCCACTCTCAGCTGTGTTTTGAGAACCCTGGGGAAACAGGAGTGGGCTGCTGTCAGCAAGACAATCCATCCAGCCTGCTCCCAAGCCCTCTCGTTCAAGGACACTGAGGAGCCAGCTGCAGATGGGCTGAATGGTCACCCCCACGCCCCAGTATATCCTTAACAACTCTGAGCTTTCGCATCGCCAAGACTCCTGCACATGTTCTCACAGTGACAAAGGTAAAAACTTGAAAGTGAAATACAACCCTGAAAGAGAAATTCCTGTGGCAGATCTTCTTTCCCTCACCCCTTCTCACCCTGCATTTTCATGGAAGGACAAGATGCAAAAGAGAAGAGAGATTTAGAGGAACAGGTGCAGGTTGCAGGACCAATCTTATCAGGGTCTGCAAATAAGCTAACAGAAATAGCGATAGAAACACAGAATGACAATGCAACTATCTTTCAAAATGAACACATTTAAGACAGCAAAAGAAAGTGCTTCCCCCATTCCCTTAGTTATTTAAAACCTGTAAAAGAGAGAGAGCTTGCAAAATAGCCAGCCACCACTCACCGAGGCTGGAAGAGACTATAAAGGATGGCAGAGGAAACAAGGCTCCAAAAAGGAAATGTTACCCTCAGAAATACTATTTGATAGAAAGGCACTGGATTAAAGAAGTAATTAAAGAAGTAATTAGAAACTGTTGAGTTTGTGTGAAATGCCAGGACAGAGCAGCAAAAATCCCTACAATAATTTGTCATGCACTTAGCAAAGCCCAACAGCAACTAACAGAGTCACAAGCATAATTACTAGATGGTGCTGCAGCTGTTTGTTTTAAGTGCTATAAAACTGCTCAGAGACTTAAGGAAAGAATCAGAGCCAAGGAGCAGATTATGAATCTAATGCTCCTACTAATCAGGAACATCAGTATCTTTAATTTTGACCTGTTCATTAGGGATAGAAACAATGTACTTGTATACAATGAAGCAACTAAGGTGGTATTTTTGAGAGGGGCAGGAAGCAAGGAAGCTTCCTTGTTACCCAGGATGTGTGGAGTTGCTGACACTGCATTGCCTCTGAAAGGTCTGTTAATAAATATTTGCTTAGTATATTGTAACTTGAGCATAGGAGAGAAAACATATCCCTCCATATTAGCACATTATAGACAACCCTCATAAACCTCACAAACTTTTCACAGCACAGAAGAATATTGCTTTTAGGAGGAATAGGTTCTTCATTGAGAATATATCTCCCATATATATTTAAAAAACAACAACCCAAGTTTCTTAACTATCTTTCCTCACAGCCATTATGGAAAGTACCATGAGGTTCACTCCACACCAAAAAATACTGCAAGAAAGCCAATTATTCGGACAATTTTTAACACTTCTTATCATAGAAGTAATAGGATTTCTTTTGGTAAATTCAGCATTGCCAGAAAGAGGGGAAGCATTTAAAATTGAGCCAGTTTATATGAGAAAAGAAGGACAAGTCACCATAAATCTGGAGTAATTACATCTTCAGAAAAATACAGATTTATATGGCCTATGCACTCAGGATCTGTCCCTCCCATTTACTATGGGATGTAGTTTGCAATGTGTGCAGCAGCATATTGGACTTGTAGTTCTCAGGCCTGGTTACACAAAATAGCACTTGGGTACCTATAAGGAATGCTCTGGAGTCTCAAAGCAAAATTCGTTTTTAGAACCTCAGAACTCCATCCACCAAAAGCTTAAAAGTTTCAGAAGAGATAATATATCTGAGATGGTGGTAAAATGCGTTGAAAAAGATATTTCTTCGGTTAAATTATTTTTATTTGTAATACACAAAAAGATAAAGGAATGTGAACTTCAGTTTTGGAAGTAAAAACCCCTCTCAAGTGGGTTTCAGTACAAAAGCTTTCAAAGCGGTTAATTTAAGAAGATGAAATCTCACATCTGGCATCACAGACTCTGTCCTTCTGGAGCTGCAGGACGAGCAGCAGACAAGCAGTAAACACTGGAAGCTGATCCACACATGTGTCTCTTTGCTTGGTTAACATATAATTTGATCCAAAAGATAAATCAGAACTAATGAACAGTAACGTCACAATCATCTAGGAAAATTTTGAATTTAGAAATCATTAGAAGCATGAACTATATAAAAGTAAAGCATGAAAAGCAATGGGATGGTGAAAATACATCCTCATCATAGCAAAGTTAGTTATTCTATCTCAGCATAGAAGTGCCTTTCCTTGATTAATAATTAAAAATGACAGTTGTTATTCTGGATATCATATTATGCTAATAACTTCCAAATTCTAATATTCCCAGCAGAAAGACTGAAAATTAAGTTGTTTTTGTTTTGGTTTTGTTTTTTAAAGATTAAAACATTCTTGGGTATTTTCAAATATGCTTGTTTGGCTTTTTAGTCAAAACATTTATATTTAATTCTGAAGTGAGTGGGTGGGGTCAGGTAGATCATCCAGGATGAGTCTTCCCTCTTAGAAGCATTTATTTTTTTAGTTACTGTTCTGTACAAAACTAGAGTAAATACATCTCTAAAACACACTGAAGTTAAGCTATTTCTCTATCTTGATGCATGCCAAACACACCTGCCACAAAATGCATTGAAAGTTGGCAAAGGGTAAACATTTTTAACTAAGTACAGTCCCTAACCTAGGATGACGCTCTAAGTAAACTTCAATACAGACATGATTAACCAAACTTCTACAAAAGCTAATTATGTTGTCTCATTTAGCAATTAAAATACTGCTACTGAATGGGTAAAAATTTAAAGTTCAAGCATTAAGGTTTAGTTTCCATAAGATATAATTAGTTATATATATTAAGAATATAGCAGAATCTTACTATTGTATATAAGCAAATACACAGGTGCTGCAAAGCATGTTTTGCAGAATTCTAAACTGCTTCAAGTTATATTTTTGTTAATAAGACAGTCTTCACTAAATTTCTGTAGTGTGAAACGAACAGGATAAAAATCTTTACAGAGACTACAGTATCATATAATTTCAAATTTTATGTCTTCTTTTAAAATCTGCTTAATTAATATGGTTACAATGAATAAAGATTTTCAAAACCTATTTTCAGAAATAAAAAGATGAAATTCATTAACAAAATCCCTCAAAATAAAGCATTCCTGAATGACTAAGGAATTTTAATGTCTTTACCGTCCTGTCCTTCACAGTCACTGCAGGGCTATACAGCTTCTGTATCTTTATGGACACATCCTACCAACTTCCATGCAGAATACGCAGGTGTATGATACTGCATCCAACTCAATAGTGGAGGTTGCAGATACATTCTAGAAAACTAACAAGAGTATTTTGGGAACAGCAAAGATGTGTCAAAAAGGAAGTCTTAAAGTATTCTTATTTGCTCTGCAAAAATACTCTTATTTTGAGGGGAGTTAGCCACATACAAGAACTATTAGATCCATGGCAAACATCATTTCACTGGGTATCTACTGAGAACCCTCTATACATGCTCTAATGGCAGCCATCCCTATCAGCTGCTTATTTTTCAGTACCATTATCAGAGATGGATTCAGAGGGCAGTAACATATCTCTGTTAAATACATTGCATACAACAATACTATGAAATTAGGAATTCACATTAGAACATTTAAACCAGGCTCCCGAGTTGAAGATGGATCTCTCAACTAAAACTGCAGAGTGTGTTTTTTAAAGCACTGCATTAGGTATGACGAGAAAGTGCCCTGAAACCAACCAACTTCGGAAAAAGGAAACAGCACTTGCAGGGCCAATAGGATTACATGCCTCACCCCCTATCAGGAATTGGTGCATTTTATTTTTTTGTGATGCTAAGTGGTGTACAAGAAACTAACACCTCCAGCAAGTATAGGATTAGAGTGCACACAGGTGAGCATTCTTCCCTCGACAGTGATTCAAGTCCCTTTTTTGTCCTGACAGGGAAGCAATTTTTGAAGGAAAGAAACCTGACTTTTCAGTTGAAGCTTAGGGAAGAGGTAACAGGAAGAAACAGGAAAAAAATAAATCCAAATAAAGAGCCTCACTGTGTTTCCTTGGACTACAACAGATTCAAAGTCACAAGAAGACTCCTAAACTGCTATAGTTTCTCCACATCATTCTGCAGACAGTGTAATGGAAAACTTTTATAAAACTTGAGGTTCCCATAAGAATTTTGATCTCCATTCCTCAGCTGACTTCCTGTACAGCAGAGGAACAAGCAAGGGGTAAACACTGATGATGTTGTTTGAGAACAGAAAGACAGTAATGATGGGATACAAAAAAATGAACAAGATACTAACTTGCCAAAAGTAGAATATTGGGTGGCAGAAACTACATACAATGTATAGAGAAAAGGTAGAAGTACACTGGATCTCATTTTCTACAGACACATTTAGAATGTCTTTTTTGCATTTACAGTAAAATCAGAACAATAAATTTCTCAAGACTACATGTGTAGCTGCATGTGTAAAAGCAATCTGGGGTACACATATGAGCTCAAGATAGATGTAAAATGACTACTATGAAAAGAACTAAATTCAGTGCCACAAAAAAAAAAAAAAAAAAAAAGAAGGAAAAGGTACATCATCCATCCGTCCATTGCTTCCTTCTTCCCTCCCCAACTTGTAATAGATAGTGGACAGAGACACGCAGGAGTAACAAGAAATGAAAAGTGTGTATAGAGAAGAGAATTGCATTTTTCACTTTGGCATTTGTCACTTTGGTTGACAGAAACTTTTGCCTAAAATCGGCCTTGCAGTTCAATGACTTGGACTTGAAAGAAAAGGAGGGATTTCCAAATCACTGATTTGTCTTCATAAGCAGGAATGGTAAGAATTTAATGTCTGCTATTTTTCAGAAATCTGTTTAAGAAGCCCATGCATGCACAGACATTTACATCCATTCCTACTATCAGAAACTATTTGCAGGTGAGCAGTTTGATCGTTTTGGGACATTCCACAGCAAGCTAGGCACCAGCAGATCTCGAAGATTTTTCAGTGTCCCAATAACTTTATTCATAAAATCTTCAAATCCCAAAGTTCTGCACAATACAGGGACAAAGCCTTACATTCAGACTCAGTGTAACAGGAAAACTGATAGTGAAACAGTGTAAAAGGTATTTTATTCTGGGTTTTTTTAAAAGCCACCTACAAACACATATGGTGTAATACTATCCCCACAAGGGTCACTGGGAGTCGAGCCACTTATTTGAGCACTATCAGTGCCTCAGAGCAACGAAAGCAAAATCAGTCAGAACTTGTTTTGTAATCTTATGAATACTTTTAACAAGCATTTTTAAGTGCACAGCAGTCCCATAAGGCTATCCATATGCATGAAGTTTTCTGGGTTTTTTAATTTATACTGCCAAAGAGTGTTCATTCGTTGTAGACTACTTGGTGTGAGAAGAAAGAGAAAGGGCAGTGCTCTTATTTCCTCAACGCTGAAAGCCGATGCCTCCACATACGTCTTTACATAAATACAAATATAAATACATTTGGCTTTCTAGGGCTTTCAGCTCACTTGTATGACTCCTGGCATAAACTAACTGAAAAGGTGGAGGGCTAAGTTTTGAGCACAATCAGCAACTGAGCAGACAATAAACATACATCTCTGTGCAGTGCAGAGAGCCAATGATAGCACAGAAAAGATGGGCCACTCTATCAGCTGTTAGCGGGCTATATTCCTGTCAAATGCTGATAAGCTCTACTCATGCATTGCCTTATTTAGTCAGACTTCTCTGCTGACACACCAATGCACAGTAACAAGTGTCTATGATGTTTCCAATATAGAGAGGCTTCAGCTTCTTCTCTTACTAAAAGCGTAATAAATATTAAATGGTTTAGTGTCACTTTCTAAGGCATAGTGAAAAAAAAATCTTATTTTCTCATTTAAGGAAGCACTACCAGTACCGATACTGCATTTTTAATACTACTCAACTAGGAAACACGATGCAGACTGAAAAAAACTGGTCATAAAAAAATAGCACACCTTTTTGTAACAAAGATACTTACACTGTTTTGAAGACTAAGGAATTTACTGGAACATCTGAGAAGGTAGTCAATGAGCTTGTTGTTTGGAAATTACTGCTATAAGAAGGCTCGTAAGTTAGCAGTTTAGGTCTTTAGAAGCATTTAAACCTGAAGATAGAACTTTTCACGTGCTTTAAACCTACATATTTACCTGCATACGACTGCTGTGGTAATCAGGGTAACTTTTTCACAAGTACCTTTAGCTACATTTATGCTATGGTATGATTTAAGAGAACATTTTTGCTAATGCTAAATAAAGGACATCTTTTACCTTCAGAACCACTTCACTGGTCTCACACTCTTGTAAGTAGTAGATTCATCCTACTTTTTTGAAGATAAGTAATAGGCTGCTGTACTGAAGTGTCATTTCAGGGACTTTGCTTTCTGTTGCTTTCATTAATGATACGATTATCCATTAATTCATATACTGCAAATATATGTAGAACTAAACTGCTACTATCAAGATAAATTAGCAGAGAACATACTGCTAAAGTGTGCATCTCTGAAATTTTTTCATCATGTTTCACTTCCTTGCTAAGTTGTAAAATCAAGTAATCCGTGATGGGTCTCTTAAGTCATTAGCATGAATTAACAAGATTCTGCTGTATATTATTTCACAGCTGCTGCCAAAAGGTCAGCTCTTGAATACAGGAGTCACACTAGATGTCACATATTTAGCTTCTATTAAAAGTCACTACCTGTACCATACTATGTAATTAATCATGTTAGCTAAAGCATTCAGCTTATATCCTACTTTTTTTTGCTCTATGTCTTTCACTGCTGCAGATGTACACCAGTATTCACCAGATTTTATCCTTGAAAGACTGAACAAGTCTGCTCCAGAGTTGGAAGCTATGAGCACAGTCCTGGTGGTGAGCTAGTCAGCTTGGCTGGTCAGAGCTGGGGAGAATAGGCTTTTTGTTTCCCACCGTGCAGCACAAGTGCAACAGGGTCACAGCCCTGGAGAAAACCTGAGCTTGCCCACTCACTACACAGTCCTGCTCTCTTTCATACAACCCTCCCGGAGCACTCACAGCTCCAGGTCACGTAGCTCTAACATGGTGCCTCACCATAACTCATTTGCTGAAAGGTCACACTGAAGTTTGTTGCATGCTTGGAAAGTAAACTCACATACCCAAGTTCTGCAGTGCACCAGACCCACTGGACTGATGTCCAGCCTGTGTCCTGAGGACATAGACAGTTCACTAGACCAGTTCATGAAACCCAGGGCTGGCTCTTAGCTGGACACATAGCAGCACACAGGCAGATTGCTGACTGAATCATTCTGGAAGTAACAGCAGCCCACTCCTGATCATCATCTTTCCCTGAGCTGCTGCCCCTATCACAAAGCAATCTAGCTGCCATTACCAGAATTTCCCAGCACATGCCATGCTCGCTCCTAAAGATCCTTTGGGAAAAAGCACAGCAGGGAGCCAGATGTCTCAATGGCTCCAGCACCCTCTTTTCCTTAGAAGCCTCTGTCATATTGCACATGCAATAAACCACCTAGCATTCCCTGCCACTGGGTAAGTGGTACAAGCACCTAGCCAGGCACTACGATCTAGATGACCTTCCAGAAACATGCACCAAACGAGTAGAGCTGAGGGGAAAAAAAAATACCTTGCTTGTTAAGATGCATTTATCTGGTTAACTAGTATACTGAGAATCTTTGCAATACAAAAGCAGCTACACTGCAAAAAGTAGTAAGAAGCAGCAACCTGTATAATCAGCTATTTCCATTGCAAACCCAAGCAATCTGTTAATTATTTTCCTCACATATCTGTAAACTAATAAAGCAAATTGTCTAGTGGAGCAGTAAACCACTATACTGTATCCTCATGTCAGCTTTTCAAAGTACCCTCCCCATCCCAGCCTTTAATTCTAGAAATATGGATATCCTCAGCAGCTGAGCTGAGCTACCTTTCTAGAGTAAATTTTGTCTGTCAGCCTTACCTATATTGAGCTGGACCATACTCAAATCTCAGAGGTCTGGGACAGTGTAAAGCATGGCATAGCATTCAGCATGAGGCACATAGCCCACAGAACGTGACATATGGATTCATTACAGAAGCCTCATGGTTTGCAAAGGGAAAATACCTAATCTCAGGAAATTCTATTAGATCCTTTGCAATTCATAAAATAGGCCCAGAATTATTATTTTTTAATTTTCTTTCCTGGAGATTATGAAATGTGGACACCTAAGACAGCATACTGAGAACCTCAAGGTTTTTCTGTCTCTGCACCTGATTAAACCTTGTGGTTCAGCTGAGAACTTCTAGTATCTTAGCTTTGGCCTTCAAGCCCCTCAAAAAACATGCAACTCACAAAAAATACTGTTCCATCAGTGGTATACTGCTATTACTGGAGCCACTGTGAGTTTTGCTGTTGTCAGCATGGCTGATGTCTCATATTTCACCAACTGATTATGTGAAAAATAAATTAAAACCTGCCAGGTTCAGCTCACACCTTCCAAAGCTACACTGTAAATCAACTATCAGCCACTTAAGTGTTCTTCGATTAAAACTCTAGAGAATGATGTTTTGTCTGCTCCTAAAGAGAGTAACATTGCAGGAAGTATTTCAATAGTAAGGTGAAATTTTTAAAAACTCTTGACCAACTTTCTTCCCCCTCATCTGCGGAGCACCAAGCTGTATTCTCTTTTCCAGCTTGTCTCAGCATTAGCTGAGTAACAGCAACAATGACTTGCTGATCAGAGCATGTAAGGCCAACTCAGTCCTTCAGAAAGAAAGTTACAATGAAAAGCAGGAAAACAAATACCTGTCACTTCTGCCACAGTCTAATCATATTTTTTTTTTCCATAATTGACCTCCAGGATTAATGAAGCAACTTTAAGAAGCCCTTTGAGGTCATGTAAAGCCCTTTTATTTCTAATTATAGCGTGGAAGCATTTGAATGTTTTCATAGTAAAACTCCACAAAATTCTCTCTATTCTGACTGTAATTTTTAGATAATTTAGAAAATAATTTTCTCATATTAAGAACATTAGTACACTCCAATGCATGACAAAGATTCCCCCTTACTGAAATTCTTCTTTCAGTTAGAAATACTAGAATCTGAATCATGCCAAATTTCTTGTTCTTCTTATCAAAGAACACTGGTCTTCTGCCTTCCGCTTTAAAATGCTCATGTTTGAACTCTCTGTTTTATTACCTAAGCTCACATAATCCTCCTCTCAATATTATTTTTTTTTAAATCTACAAAAATCTGTGACTATTTTGTTTGGCATAAATATTAAGCCATATTTCAGCAGCAGAAAGGCAGAAGAGAGAGCCATAATGCATTCATACCATTCTCTCTAGTGGCTTGCAATGGCACACAGGCCAACATCCACAGGCAGAAACTTGTTATTTCCCTTTGAGAAGAAACTAGAGACTTGAAAACTAGGATTCTGTAGTGTCTATACTGCTATGTCACAAGGAAAAGAGAGAGAAAAAAATCTTGTTTATTCTTACCAGCAGAGTGCTTTTGAAGATGATATTCTTGGATTTAAACAAAACAACACAGTTCTAACAACTCCCACAGGAAATAATGTTCTCATTGCTCCTGTTATTATTAGTGTATATATTCTGTTAACACTTGCATGATGACAAGTAGCCTAGGTTCCACCATTTCGGTCATTTAAGACACACAGAGTAAACAGGCCCCAGTGTCCACACAACTTAATAAATGAGGTGGAACATGTGGAGAAAAATATTCCAGACAGAATGGAACAGAAGCAAATAGTGGAGCAATAGCAAGATATTAAATAATAATAATTAAAAAAATAGTAGCAATTTCAGCTTTCTACTCATACCCTACAAGGCACATGACTGTAGAGATGAAGTCTGACAAGGGTCTGAAAAAGGCACAGACTCCTCCCTCTCTCTTGTAAAGAACACAATGAGTGAAAGCACAAAAAAAAGCTTGCCAAGGAAAGTTTGAACCCTTTGTGTCCATACTCCTCCAGAAACAGTACCTAAGCAATACCAGCATTAAGATGCTGGTTTATACTACAATAACTGCACTTTTTTGGCATCGAATAAAAGGAAAAAGGCTGAAGATCACGCCTCGGTCTGTAGGCATTGTTTCTGAGAAACACTGAACAAGTTAATGGGGTAGATCAGAGTATTTCAACAAAAGGTGCCCAATTACCTTTCAGGATGTTCTCATGCCCTTTAACCAGCTGATTTTATGTAGAGTCTTTTCCCTTGCATGCAAAGGGATTGCTCTGATGGCATCATTTCCTTTTTTCATGCATTCAGTTTTTTTTCTTTTTCATTTCAGCCACACAATAGAAAAACAAACAGCAGGAAAGGATGTAACAGTAGACTAAGGTGACACTTTGTTGACCTTAAGATACAAGCAGATTTGTCTTGTCACATTCACAAAGACAAAAATCTTGCAGCCTTGTCACTGGGAACCCAAGCACAGGCTACAGTTCCATTGCAATGTGTGAGCTTTTTGACATAAAGAAATTTAAAAATGTCAGCAGACTACAAAGTTATCTCACCACAAACATCTTCTATGGGCATTTCAGTCAATTATCTATAGGTTTAAATTAAGCCTCTATTTTCTTCATTTACCCATGTAAAGAGAATTTGAGCTACAGCACTAACTCACTTCTAGACCTATTTACAAAGTCAAATAATGAGAGATAAATGACTTTAAATCTTCAAGATAAATTCAGAAAAAAATAGTGAAATTACAAAGATTTAATTAACGTAAGGTAAGATAAACAATTTTCCTCTTTCTCTCTCCTTGCAGAGATCTCTGGAATAGATTAACTCCAGAAAATCCCTTTGTTCAATTGATACAGAAATTGCAGACAAAAAGATGACACTTAGACCTACACCTGGTGACTGTGACCAGATCTTCTGTATATATTAGGAGCTTTCTAGAAAAATCCCATGCCAATGGATATGACCTAAATTACTGGTCATTAAAAAATACTCCTCTGCCAAAACAAACCACAAGCCTGAAGAAAACACCAGACATACTACCCCAGACTAACCAGCAAGAAGAAAGAATATATTGTATTAAAAGCAGCAGCAGTTTCAAATTTTGAAGTGACAATAGTCACCAGAAGCTTTCAGTAAATCCTACTTTTAGCCTTTTGAATGAAGGATGTCATATAAAGATATATTTGAAACTCTGAAAGAAGAGCTGATGTAAACCAAAAACTTTTTTCACTGGATGTACTGTAAAAGGCAGATTTCTAAAATGCACCACAGCATGAGATCAGCATCCAACAGAAATCGGATGGTTATATAATTTGGTGGTTAAGCAAAGATATTTTTAGTGCTTTGCTAATCCATCTAATGCATTTCTTTCCAACAGAAGAAAATGCATTACACTGATAGCAATAACAGGGTCAAAAACCAGGGATATTGACACTGAATTTACATTTGCTAGAAAATAAATACATATCTGAAATTATTCGCAAGGCTAATCACTGACGGGGAATGGGTGACACATACACATAAATAATTGAACTAATTGAGCTAAAACAAACAAGGCAATCTTTCACAAAAAATGCTTCAAACAGCAACCTCATAATGCAAAGCAAGCTGATGACACATCAAGATAATGAAGCAAACAGAAAATTAAGTGTGTAGACAATTTTTGAGTGACATACGAAATACATGCTACATGGGAATCCTGAAGCAACTTCTACTTTTTCTGAAAAAAAACAACAGCCCCCTTTTTTTTTTTTTCTGTGAATGGACAGTAAAGCAAAGGGATACTGATACAGTTTCATAATAGCTCTTAAACTCAAGGCTTAAATTTTAACTCTCATCTCCTTTTAACTACAGTGGTGCCGCATGAATGCTAAATGCTTATTCTATTAAGTAATACATTCTTGATACCACATTTAAAATTTTTCACAGAAAAATATTACTATGAAAACCAAGAAAAGATGGGTTTACAAAGCTTACAATTTGGGACAGTAATAGAATCTTGCTTTTTATTTCTTACTTACTTTATATTTTACTTCATATTCAACTTGAAATGAAAAAAAAAACATTTATACTGAAAGCAAGGGAATAGGAGGGGGAAAGCACAATAAAGATTATTCTAAACAATAAATAGTCTTGAAAAAATTATCTGAATTAAAAGACTCCTTACTGTCATCTGAAACAAAATGCAGTGTACTTTATGAGAAGGTTTTTTGTACTCCAACGTTTCATTTATTAATAGATGGAAAGGTCAGATTTGTGTACGAAATGCTTGCTTCCTTAGTTGACTTGCACCTAATCAGGTTCACTTTCCTCACTTGAAAGTTTTACTTGCAAAATGAGACAATTCAGTATCAAAAAATAGAGGAAAAGATAATAATATCTTGAACAATAGAATAAACTTTACAAAGGAAAACGTAATAAATGGCTTGGGGGTCTGACAGCTGATATCAAATGGTTTTAAGTTTAACAGTGAGTATATAAAGTAGCTAATCCAAGAGGAAGCTGCCACCAAAATTCTGCAAAGTGAATTTCTATGTAAAACCAGAACTGTTTGCTTGAATGGAATAAGGAATGGTTATCCATTCACTCAAATATGCATTTTCATGTACCAGCAAATTCAAGGCAAACTCGTTCTTTTTGACCAAAGTACCTTTTCAAGTATCTGAGTAGATGCACCTAAAGCAGTAGATAATTCCTTAACTTGTCAAGGGCTTTGAACAACCAAGAAAGGTTTCTCAAGATAGTTTCAGCTGACTTTTTTCATACTGTCCTACAAAGACTCAGTTGGGATGTTCTTTGAACTGTCAATCAAAAACGCCTCCATTATTAAAAATAGCAGATTAAATATATTGTGAAATAGCAAATAAATGAAAGGATTTTTGCTGCGAGGAAGCTAGCTTACACGCTAGCCTGTATGACACCTGCTCAAACACAGGGAACAATGCAACATTTCTGAGGACTTTTTTTTTTAACACTGGTCCAAAATTTAATGGTGTTCTTATCAAATGGATTCCAAACTGGCTTTATTCTTGTGGGAAACAGAAAATATCTAGGTGTATAACAAAGTGTCAGAGATATCCTGCAAGGCCTCTTTCTGTCAGCAGTAAACTCACAATTTAATTATTATACAGAACTCAAGACCAATTTATAGCTTTTCAGTCATTGTAAGTGCAAGGAGTGCAATGAATTCAAACCAAATATCCATTATACCTCAAAGTTGGAATGTATGAGAGTATTGCTCAAAGTCATCTATAGCATATATATATATATATAACAACAATAATTTGAAGAAAACGTTGAATCAAATTTCGAACAAACTCCTTGGTGAACTTATTCAGAAACATCATTTTGACTAATTGTTCTCTGCATTCATTGTCTTAGTCTCTGGACTCACTGGTTTTTGCAACCAAGAATACTCAGCACTCAATATCCACAGGGCTCAGGGGAGAGCCCAGGGCTTTCATAAATCACAGAGTAACAGAATAATAGATAGAATGGTTTGGGTTGGAAGCAATCTTAAAGATCCTCTAGTTCCAACCCTCCTGCCATGGGCAGAGACATCCTCCAGTAGGCCAAGTTGCTCAAAGTCCCATCCAACCTGGACTTGAACACTGCCAGGGAGGGGGCAGCCACAAATTCCACGGGCAACCTGTGCCAGTGTCTCACCACCCTCACAGGAAAGAATTTGTTCCTCACCTAAATCTACCCCCTTTCAGCTTAAAACCATTACCCCTTGTCCCATCACTACATGCCCTTTTGAGAAGTCCCTCCCCAGCTTTCCTGCAGGCTGCTTCAAGTACTGGAAGGCTGCTATAAGTGTCCCCAAAGCTTTCTCTGCTCCAGGTTGAACAACCCCGGCTCTCTCAGCCCATCTACAGAAGAGAGCCACTCCAGCCCTCTCTGCTGGGGAAAGGTGTTGGGAAAAAGGTATGAACAACTAAGGGACAGAATTTATGAATGTCAGTGTTACAGAACAGAAGTATGAGGTACAATTGCAAAGAAGTGCTGCCCAACACTCACTGATCACCCTTAACCCTAATTTTGATAAACCCTTCCACAGATGCAAGGAAACCTCACAGGTAGGAAAAGTATAAGTGGTAAATGGAGTTCAATTTAAGAGTGATACACAAAACATAACAACCCTAACTTCGTCCATGAAGTAAAACTTTTTGAGGTGACTGCAGGAACTGGAGAAACATCTAAAGGGGACAAAATCAATAATCAGTCTGTTGTTGCAGATGTTAAACATTTACATGTTGTTTGAGGGAAGATAAGCTCATGAGGAAAAATCTACTTCTGGACACTATCCACAAAGAGACTGAGCCTCTGCCTCCCAGGACAATAAGAAAAGTGAACTGTAGGAGAATGAAGAAGCAGAAAACATTACAATGTACAAATAGAGTAGTACTAGAAGAGGAAAATAATAATTAGTTAGGCAAAAGAAAGCAAGTCAGTGTAGAAAATACAGACCAGTATCTCTTCGATATATAAAATAGAAAAATGTATTAATGTCCAGATAAAAGAAAAGATAACATATCACTGATCAATCAGAATTCAAACAAACAGCATGACTCAATGAGCTGCACCAGTTTTCAGAAAATCAATTATTTCTTGGGAAACATAATTAGATCAACATAGGGTGCACTAACCAGCTCATACGAATTACTTTTTCTGCTGTAGTTGTTCACTGAAAAACACTCTACACTGTAGAATACGGATCAACAAAGTTATAGTTAAATGAGAATACGTTTTCTTCTTTGAAGAAGATTCTGTATTAATTGGTTTAGTCTTCAAGCAAAACTTCAAGTGAATTACTCAAGCTCTGACGAGTAGTACTAGTCATGGATTTAGTAATACTGCCTACAGTAGACAAACAATAATTCTGGTTTTGAGAATATTTTTATAGCAAGCAGTAAAATTAAGTCTAAATGGTTTTACACAATGGTTCATATGTGACTAAGCAATACAAATGATCCAGATTTTCTGGCATTTTTTTTTTTTTTAATGGAGATTTATTTCCATCACAGAAACGCTCCTGAAAGTCAGTAGAGACAGATGCGGCTTGCAGTTTAGCTTTGGAACAATTGTAATACAGATCAAAACAGATGCTGTGTAAAAACTCAGATAACAACCTGTGTAACATCTTATCTTCTTTGGCTAAAAAAAATATTACTATTTTGCTAGTTTATCTCAGTATCACTAAAAAAAAAAAAAAGAAAAAATCATTAGTGTTTTTATATACATCTGATGAGCTTCCACTGTAAGATTCTTTCAGCTCCTAAATTAAGTGTTCTGGAAGGTGGGCAAAAGAAACATTTCAAGAAGGTTTGCACATTAAAAAAAAAAAGGCTAAAAAAAAGAAGGTTACTTTAAAACTAGTGGTGCACAGTGTTGGATCATTTATGTTTTGAAAGAAGAGAATATTTTCAATCTAATATTAGCCATCTACTGATTTTAAACACACTAGTAAAAGCAACTCCGGGGTAACAATGCCTAACACAAACACAAAGCAAGACTGGCTATATTTCAGAGCTGCCTTTTTTTCTTTGTTTTTTTTTTTAAAATATATCCCTACTCAGACTTACAACTGTAGGTAGGTGTACTTGGATATAGGTAATTTGATCAAAAAGTCAAATATTAGGGGCTTCCTTAAATTGTTGGAGGGATAGTAAAGAAGTAATTTAACTTATTTTTAGACATGTAATCTTACCACACTAAATACCAAGAAAAGAAATCAAATCTGTGCAGCAATGTTTACAAAATTTGTATATTTTAAACAGATGTATTATTCATTCCCCAGCAAGTAGCAGTGGAACAGACCAAGACTATATCTTTCACCAATGCGTTGTTTATGAAATCCAAGTGAAAATGTGCCCCATTGAAGTTAGTGGTATAACTCCCACAGGATTCAAAGAACATATGCTTTCCTCTGAAGAGTGCAAAATTAACATTGAAATTACCATCCATAGTAGCTGAAGTCTGGTTTTAAGTTTTGCCACAGCATTTTAGCTGTTATCTTCAAATCGGCTATGGAATAAAATGATTAAAACCGATTTTGTTTTGAACCCGAGGCAGCTCTTTGTCCTAAAGCAAGCAGGATTATATAAATACCTTTGGTATTTGTTGGACTCTATTCCTAAACACAATGTTCATATTTCAGCTATAATAAGTAAAGCATCTCAAAGATGCACGAAGCGCTCATTGGTCTCGCAAGTGTCCAGTTTAGTTTCTTGAGTAAAGTGAGATTGGTAGGGTCAGCTCAACCCATGATACAAAGCTGTGTGCGTGCACATAATTCAGTGTCATTTGGAATGACTGGCAGCTGCCATCTAGTGTGAACACAAACTATACTCCCACATGCATATAATTCCACCTCTCCCTAGAAATCACGCTTTGTTCAGGTCAAACACTGAGTACTGGTCACACAAGGCAATGAACGCAACAAAGCAACTGACCAATAAACCATCCAATGCTCCTTCCTGACGGTTCCACATACTTCATGTAAACCCACCACACGTAGCCCAGCATTCTGAAACTTACTCTGAATTACAGTCATGAAAAACATAAGCAGCGTTTTTTTACATAATGGTTGTCCTATGCAGAGGACAACGGAGCCGTGCTGTTCAGGAGCAGGTGCTGCCCAATGACACGAACCCAGCGCTAAGTGCTCAGGCCTAGGCCAGGCCTCAGGGTACATGATTGCTCTCTAAATCAAACTTGGTGCTGAACATTACAGAAGCCTGCCAATGGTTCCAGAAGGCTGCTATGGCAGCGAGGGAGAGCAGAGATGGAGTCAATCCTCCTGCACCCTCCTCCTGCAGCTCCTCCACCAACTCCAGGCTCCTCTGCAGCTGTGCAGAAGAAAGCAGGAGGCTCACTGCATGGGATCACAACCGGAGTTTCTCTGGTTTCTTTGGGATAATAAAGGCTGAAACCAAGTCAGCATCTGTGGACTTGGACACAAACATGTTAAAATAAAACTGAGCTGTCTAAAAAAGCTACTCTGAAAAAGAAATCGCTGCAGAAGAAGACCCCAGTTAATGCCCCTTCAGTGCTCCCCCTAAAAGGTCTTCCTGACTAAAGACTTGCTAGTCACTGCTATCTGAGCACAGAGAGCTAATTAACAAGGAGCAACTGCATGATGTTATTAGTTGCAAGATATTAATTTTACTGTTATCTTGATCTCAAGTCCTTCCACAGCCTTTTGCCAGTTTTTTTCCAATTGTTGGGCACTGCCATTTTCCCAGACCGCAAGGTCTCCAGACAGGGTCATTTCTTTGTGCAATGCCTAACACAAAGGCACCATTATCCTTCACCAGACCTCAGGTGCTCATGTAATGAAAACCCATTACAATACTACTTTTAAGGTGGTCAAGTTCTCACAGCATGTTATGTCAGTATACCTTACCTAAAACTCACTCACAGCCTTGGCATCATTAAAAGTACTTATCTTCTGTGGAAAACAGAATATAAAAGATCCAATTCTTTACCCTGCTTGTCTTATGACCTGGAAGATCAATGGACAATATGGAAAATACCAACAAGGAAGTGTTATTTCCTTTGATAGTGTCACACACTATCATCTGATTCATACTGCTTACTCTTACTATACTACTTTTACACTGTCCCTCTATGTTCCTGCAAAGTTTTGGGTTATTTTCCTCAGAGAGTCAACACTTAAAAGGAGAATTTCTAGTTGACCTCTAGCTACAAAAAATCTGAAAGGAGAAGGAAACAACAACAATAAAAAAGTTGTGGCTCTGAAAGATCTATTCTGAATCTATATACTATATATCTATAATACTGACTTTCCCAGAGGAAAAAAAGTTTAAAAAAAGTATACAAAGGGTTGTGTGTCAACAAATATCATCTCTTCTGCTTCCAGAACTACCTATTTACTTAAAGGAGTGATACATTAAAACCCACATAGTGATACTGATTATTAGAAGGTAAGTTTATTTTTAAACTCTAGAAATTAATTAAAACAATCTTAGAGTGTATATCATCGTAAGTATCAATGAAGACAAAGTTAAGATAGTACTCTAAACAGCTCCTCTAATAAGAACTTCAGAGATTTTCATATTAGGAAAGAAGTGCTCTAATATAATTCCAGTTCATATTGAGCTGCAGAGGGATATCTCTTTTGAATAAGATATATGACAGCAATGAAGTTAAAAATCCATGTAATGAGAATTATTTTATATCCTCAAAACAAGTTTCTATTTGCCTCTTGGTTGAGTGGACATTTGGGGCTTAAACACCTTCCAAAGGGCTCTTCCAGCATATCACACATGCTTGAAATAGCATAGGAAATTTTTTTATAAATTTTCTGGGAGACTGCCTTCCCTTTCAGACACCAAAATCCAAAAAAAAGGCATATAAAGTAAACCTGACTGTGTTAGGCACAAATGGGTTAATGATTTGATCTCATTACTGCCTATAATAATGACTTTTTTTAAAAAAAAAGCCTTTTAATATTTTAAAAGGGAAAAATACTGAACATACTTCTGAGATTCCTCAAATTCTGTGATTTTTACATTTACACCTTAATATTTTGTTGTAAATAGAGCTAGGTAAACTGAAATATGCAAATAAGACTGTTAAGCTGCATTATAATTTTAAAACCATTTTTATTCATTGTTAATTTCTAATCCATTTTGGATACAGATCTGTGTAGCAGAGGCTGGTAATTATTTCCCCGATACAGCAGCTTTCCATACATCACATGATTTTGTGATCTGGTATCTTTTGGGAATTGCTGCTATTAAAACACCTCAGTACAAATGCCTCAAATCCCAAAGGCTGAGTCAGGAGAGCCAACGTAAATTCAGGTTCAGAGAAGCACCATTTAACCTAACTTTTAGATTTTTCTTTGTACACCACAGTGCTATTTTAGATAAAGAAAGACTACACAGATTACTTAGGAGGGCTTTTGGACATAAAAAGACATGAGGAATATAAAGCAAATCAGTAGCTGGTCTTGTTGATAACTGGGTGGACAGGTCAACCAGCCAAACTTGTCATGACCAGCAGAGAACTATGAAGAGGAGTATAGCCTGCTTTCATTTGGCTAAGCAAACATTTTGAGAATACAGAATACAAGAACTACAGCACACCATGGAAAGCTGTACTGAAAAGGAAGGTAATCTGGATGAGAGCCAGGGTTGCTGTATCTTTGGAATGGAAAGCTGTAGATTTGGTGCGCCCGGGGCTGAGAAAAGATCTATCTTTTCTCCACAGTTCTTCCACTAATGGAATGGAAACCTACAGTAAGCACACACTACTGGTGACATCTGCCAGGTCTGAAACACAGAAGGTTTTATAGGCCAGCATGCAGTGAGGGTATGCCACATGGGAAGAACCACCTTTGTATTACACGTTAGAGAAATGAAAAAAGGCACTCCTTCTGGACTTTTTTGTGTAGCAGTAGTTGTTAGGAAACAGACAAGATCACCATCCTCACATTCATTTAAGACACCACAGGAATGCTACTGTCTGAAGGATTAATTTTCTTAATATATTAGTCTGGTAAAAAAGCAGTCACAAACAAATACTGGTTCTTGGGTTTCAGTGGGACAGAAGCTTTTCAGTATGAAACTGTACCAATCATGTGAGGCTAGAAATTAACAACTGCTCGAAGTGAAGTTTTTTCCTCAATGCTCTTCTAGAATCTCTTCCAGATGATCTGGCTCTTAGACAGTCAGCACTATTGACTCTGCTAGTATGACAGTCCCTTAGTTCACATAATGCCATGGCTTTGCCCCCACTGGTTGACAGTAAAGGCAGTTCTGAAAACTTTAGAGACAAGAAGAACCATGTCATCCATACTAGATGAGCCCAACACATGCCCATAAGTGAATTTAATAGTTATGCCTGATACTGCCTGACCAGGTACCAGCTCTCTTTGCCTTTGCACTAACTGTACTGGCACTGAGACAAAGGCTACTGGGAGAGAGAAAACCTAAATCTTTCATCTTCCTATCCATACTGGATAGGAGAGTGAGACTGTTTCTGAGAGATTCTCATTGCAAAAAAGAACAAATAATAGCCCATGGTCACAGCTACAAATGATGCTTTCTGTTGTTGCACTTTCAAAAACATCTTTTCAAGAAATAAACATTGTTTTAATGGACTGTTCCAAAAGAAGCAATTTGAGCTCTGTCCTTCATCTGAAGTGGAAGAAGCAGCAAACTAAACACTTTGGAGACACCTTCTCAAAGAAGAAGTGCATACACTGTGCTTGTAACCTCAGAACTCAACTTTTTAATAGCTTCAGTACAGATGGAAAGTGGTGACTCTCCTTATCCACACTTCCCGTTGCCTGAATTTTTTCAGAACTAGTTTATAGTGACAGATTATGATTGGCACACAGTAATTCCTTCAAGTTCACTATTACTGCTCTGCTAATATGGTAGGCTGCCATATAATGTCTTACATGCATTTACAGAAGTAACTGAGTACATGCCACCCTCTAGTTAATTAGGTGATCAGTGCTCAGAAAGGTTCTTTAGCTGCATACGCTTAATTCTTCACATTTGTGTTTCAGCTCCTTTTTGCTGTTCAAGCTTTCTCACTTAAGCAGTTTGTCTTTTCAGTATTCTTTATGACTATCAGAGAAAGGATAGTCGCTGAGCACACACTACTGACCCCACTATATCAGGAATCAGTTGTGCAGCTCTAAATGTAATGTTCCTAAAATAGTATGAAGATTTTCTTTCATTGACATCTCTGAGTTTTTTTTGTTTGGTTAGTTTTTTGTTTGGTTGGGTTTTTTTGTTTTTATTTTGTACACAGCATATTTCAAGAAAAGCCTGCCTGAGGGAAAAAAACTAACAGCTGAGACACTGCCACAGAAACTTACTGGAAAGCTTTAAAAATCAAACAGCTTTTTAAAGATCTTTCAGTCTTAATAGTAAAACCTATCAAAATTGCATATACTGATTTAATTTGTAACAAATTCATTTCAGAAAACTTTACTTGGTTACTCATTTTGAGATCAAAAGTCAAAATTATGTTTTCTCCCCACTACTAATACCCATACAATTCTCCTCTGTCAAACACTTGGTGGGGGGTTGGGATAAGACAACCAACACTATTTGAAGTGGTAGCCATAAGATCCAGACATATTCAAACTGCAAGAGAAACATGCTCCAAAACAAAAGAGTCCTCTGCCCTTTTGGCAGATGCTGACCTGGCAACCAAATAAACAGTTTATAAGCACAAGAGCCTTGTGCTTATAAGCACAAGACCATTATTCTTACACTATTCATACCACAGACTTTCAGATTCATCTTAAGATGCTCAGTATCAACTGGGCAACTTCAGACAATCTCAGGTTCTCCCCAAAAAATCAACACAGTAAGCATAACTGGAGCATGTTTAAAGGAAGATACTCAATCTTCATCTCTCATCCCCTACAACATTCTCTACATTTCCTTGCTAGTTTTATTTTCCAAACAGGTTTAAAAACATAATACAGCAGGTCTTGTGTGAAAGCAAAAACGTACAAAAATGGAACATTTATGACTATCTTTACTCAAATGAGTTACAGTTCTAAGCTTCATATGTGAAATGCCACTAAAGTCAATGGAACTACCTATTTGGAACTGAAAGGTAAACAAATACTCACAAAAAACAATATTTACATCTTTGCTTTTGTCAACAATGAGCTAACACATTGTATCATATTTTTGTTTCTGAAAATGTACTGATGCACAAATATATTTTGCAATAACATACCTTGAAGTTGCAATTTCCACTTTGGTTCTTGCCATGGCAGCTGCTCGCTGTGCACCCTCTATAGCTCTATCCACCTTTTCTCTAGTTTTTGTATTTCGTATTGGTATAAGCTGCTTTCTTATTCCACGGACCAAAACATTATTTTTATATTTTCCTTCTTCTTTGGTGCCATCTGGAAACATGGTACATCCATACCCGTGCCTCCTGTTATTTAGCCATTCTCCTTCATATTTCATACCATTTGAACGCTCACTAATACCAAAACCACTGCGCTTGTCATTCTTCCATTCACCCATATAGGCTTCTGTAGTGGTAGCATCAACGTGGTCTTCCATAGGGGAATAATCACAGTCACCATCTCCAAAGCTAATTGTAGAGTTGGCATCACTAGAACTAATTCTGCTCATAGTAGCATCACTCCTGACAGAGCTCCGTTTGCTGGATATCGATGACCTAGATTCAGATTTTCTAAGTTTTATACTACCAAGAAGGGATCCTCTTCTGAATAAGCCTCCCTTTTTCTTAATGCCCATGGCTTCTGGATCACTGTGGAAATTGAGCACAAAACCTCCTCTTGTTCCAGCTGGACTGTCTGAAGTGACATCGTGTAGAACAGTGCCATTGCTCTGCTCACTTCGAAGTGAAGCGAGGGATGTTCGGAGGGGTGAACGGATCACAGTTGCCATTCCATAGGGCACACTCTGACGTACACCATAGCCATGTCGCATCCCTCCTGTCCATTGCCCCTGGTATGTACCTTTTGAAGTAACAAGGAGAAATTAAATTTAGGAAGCTGCAGAAGACCTAGCATTCTACATCCAGTATGCTACAGGCAATACTATGCCAACAGTTCTGTTTTGGGGAAGAAGAAACGCAGAAAAATCACAACACATGACACTGTACATACATCACTTTTCTTACTTGTTTTTCTTATAAATTATTTTTCTGTGCAAACTCTTTGCTTTCCCAGCTGAAGCAATTTATTTTGGCAGCTGAGATACTTTAGCTACAGTCATAAGTATCTTTTTAAATGCATCTGTCCAGAGAAAAAAATTTTGAGAGAAATTTCTAAAGCAGGCCTCTCTCAATATCCTTTAAGTCAGCCTGATGGGGAGGCGGTCAGCAGAAGCAGAGCCACATGATATTCTGTCAGCTGGGAAGGGAAGGAGCAAGACACTCACAGCTCCTTGCTTCCAGCTGCTCACAAGATGACCAAGTTGAAGTAGTAAATGTTCTGTTACCCTGACTTTAAGGTGACTACAGGCCTCCCCCTGCCAGAACTTTGCCATATTTGACAGTCCACTAAACTGTCTTGTCTTCAGATGGGGCTTTGGGTCCACTGTTATAAACCTCTACACTAAAAGCATTTAGAAGTTTTTCCATGTACTTGAATGGAAGAACAAAACCTCATTATATCTGATTCATTATGAACTGTTGGTATCAACACTATTTGGTATTCCCACTTTTTTAAACACAATGCTGCTTTCCGCATTATGTTGTGAAAGATCAGAAACATGAATCCTTCTTTTTTGCCTTTCACTTGTTCTGCAGTACATAAGAAAGACAAGGCAGTAATAAACAGAATATTGCACATCATTCTATCATCAATATTTCATTGTTGCAATTGTAACTGTTTTGTAATTCTTTTGAAAACAGCAAGATGGTATTTGATATGAGAAGTCATGGATGTCCATGCAAAGCTGCATATGAGCCAAACCCCAGAATCATCAGATTACTAATGCAGACAATTTTCTTCTTGTATTCTCAAAAGTCATTTTCATTGTGATAAGATACATAGTCCAGTGTCTGGTTTCTGAAAGACATTTGCACTAGATATTCCAAATGAAGGTACCCGGAAGACCAGAACTGGCAAATACAAGATGATTTGCTTTCTAAGATCATTTCACTCTAATTCGTATTAAACTGCTTTAAGCTCCTCAAAATAAAATCACCCACCTAGTGCTGCTGCTTTTTTAAAAAGCTATTTTGTGTCTGAATATTCTTACAGAGGGATGAATAAGCAATCTTTACGACATTTTCAATTTTGATCTACTTTATTCAGAGCACTTATTAAAAACTAATCTTCAGAGAATTAATATCAAATGTCAAATTTGGTGATTGACTAAATTTTTGTGAAGTACCTGCAGGTTTTTAGATGTAGCTAAAAGCTTCATTTGCTTTGAGATTCAATCTCCTTTGTATAAGCACACTATTTTGGTAGTGTACACATCAACTATCTATCTATTACTGCTTTACTGTATTACCTCTTCTGCTAAGTTATATTTCAACATTGACATTAAATTAAATTTGCCAAATGTGCTTGCTTTATTATATAATACTAGATAGGTTCCACAACATAGCTATTTTGTGTTGGAAGAAAATTCTACCAAGTGGAAGGTTTTTGTTTTAACAGATGGCTGCTGACACAAACAAACAACTTTCTTAGTTTCTTTCTCATGCTCTGTATCCTGGATACCTACTGCTGCACTGGTTGTAAGGGTGCTGAATCTAGAAACATGATTATTTTTAAAAACTCAGCATATGGAGAAGAACAAATAGAAACAGCACAAAGCACTGGTATGATGTGTTCTGTAAATACTGCAAAAATACAGCCACGTTGTAATTTTTTTCTTTATCAAACAAAAATTTCCCAGAAATATACTAATATTTTATGAGCATAAATGATTACATTTTCTCTGTAATTATATCCAGGATCCCCTAGAATTATAATGATACAGTGGAGCAAAGAATCTGACTACGTCTACTTACTGCTACATACAACAATCTGTCTAACATTCTGCACCAGTTAATTTAATTTAAAAATAATAAATCCAATTTTAATTTTGATTATATCACAATATTACATTAGAGCAGCAACTTGTAATTATGGCTCTCCGTGTTGCTATTTGAGAGTCAGAACTGAAGAAGAATCGACTTACATTAGTATGGAATTCTTTAAGAGTACAAAAGGTCAGGCTTTTATCTTACTAATATTTAAGTAATAAACATGGAAAGCTAAAAAATACTTAATTTAGGACTTGTATTTTTCCTTACTCTGTAGGCAGAAGTGCAAGTGGTCACTGTTGCCCATAAGGGCATTAAACCAAGCTCAACTGATGTGCTGCTATGTACTTGTCCGTTTCTAATTTCTACTGGGGAAATAAAAATCAACCCCAGCTTAACAGAGAAAACAGTCAATGAGGAAATGGAAGATTCATAGTGAACTGTTCCTTAGAAAGTATCAAAGATATTTAGTTTGAATTTTGTGCAGTCTTGAAGCTAACAAATCTCTCTTCTATCATAACAAATCCGTTAGGGAAAGGCTTCCCATATAAGTGCTGGAAAGCTGATTCATTTTCCTAGATTTTTTCAACTTCCATTTTAAACAAAAGTAATATTTTAATGGCATATGGAGGGGCAGTATCAAGAATGCAGATACAAGAGAACTATACAGTGATTTGATTAATGATATCAGACTTTAACTGAATAATCTTCAACTGAAGTAATTTCAGAAAACTTGAAATGAATATTCATAGAATCATAGAATTTTGCAACTTACTTAATATTGCAACTTACTTAAATACTACAGCCTATAGGACATGATTAAAAAGCTTTTCCCATACATGAGGATACAAACATATAGATATAAAGGCAAAGGATGACATCAACAAGCATACCTTTTCCATTTCATCTTACACTATAATTGACTATTCAGAGAAGTTTCAGTAAGGGTCAACTTTTACCTGAAATTAATACTGTAATTACCAAGCTAATTTAAAATAATATTTATTCATAAATTAGTAATATTGCTCAGCATGAATTTTTAAAAAAACAGGCTTAGTATACTTTGTAACTGAGGAAAAATTCAGCCACAACTTCTACTGACCATCCACCTGGTGTTTAATTGGTTCCCTTGACAAGGTGTTCATATTTTGAGCTTGAGAACTATTAGAAAGTGTATTTTTAAATTTTTGTTGGCAAGTTGCTGCGAAGTATACTTTCAAAATCTATCCCCTTAGAGTTACACTGCGTCCTCCTTCCAAAAAAATCTCAGTATCTTTTACTGCTGTAAATCTCATTGCCTCGTTGGGGGAAGAATTTAAAACTACGCTGTGTGCAAAAGCGGAGAGACCAAGGACCCAGTAACTACTCACTTGCTCATATCCATTACTTACACCTTCTGTGATTTAACCACTTCATTGTTACATCAGGATTTTTGCATGCTTTTCCAACTCAGATGTTGGGTAAGAGTACATATATAGAGAGGAGACTGCTTAGAAATCAATGCACATATGTACTGTGGATGACCTTTGCTTAGGACTCATTTGCCACTGCCCTCTGCAGAATGACAACGCACAACCTCACAGCAAAATGCTCGCTAGTGTTTGTGGAACCATAAACTCCTGACTAATTTACACATCCTGAAGTTTCAAATGGCCTCAGTCCCTCCATAAAAAATGCACCAGGCTTGCAAAATTACGACAGATTCAGCAAAATTTAGGGAGTTTAAAGGAGGTACAACAGTTCAGATGTATGAAACACTGATGGGCCACTTGAAGGCCCAGCATAAGCACATACAAACAGAGAAACATAGTTTATAATTCACAGTGTTTTCCTCAGAGATCTGACAATTTTAAGCATTTTAAAACAGCATGACACAATACTCATGTCGTGCAAAATGCTGTGTGCAGAACACTGAGGAACGCTGTAAATGCTTACACTCCTTTTCCCTCCCTCAACTACACCTCCTAATACACCGGTGCTTTTTAAAACAACATACTAGGGAACAAAACAAAACAGCAGGGAAAAGGCCTGGTTTTTAGTGAGTTTGAAACAAACTGGCAATTGACATAGTCTAAACAGTTATTTCCCTATGCTAGTACTCTCAGGTCTCAATAAAGGAAGAGCTTTCCTTGAAATACTTCTCAGTATGTTAAAAACACATATGTAAATCTGGTTTCCTTTTAAAAACATTTCAGACATTCTTATGGTGTACAAATACGGCCATTGTTCCAGAGTAGGAAAACAAAAACACATCTGCAAGCATCTATGACGCCACTGCTGAGCTTCATTCATGAGTACTTCCATTAAAATCAATGGGACTTCACACCCTCTGTTTATATGAACTGAAACACGTAACAGACTGGAGCCATGGTAACAGATTTCAGTTAAAAGGCCTAAAAATCTTACAGTGTAAACGACATACTTCATTTGCTGTTTTGGACAAGAGATTTCCTGGAGGTTCTCAGTCTGAAAATTTTGAGAATTTACCTCCCATTATTAATACTATATTGAGATTTTTTAAATTCCACAAGAAGCCTAAAGGAAAAAAATAAAAGGAACTTTAGCTTGAGAAAATCACTCCTCAAAAATTTACTGGAATGGCAGTTTACTTCTCCTGGAGAAAAAAAAAAAAGAAAAAAGAAAAAAAAAAAGTATTTCCCACTTCAAATTCACTTATCTTCAGCTAGCCATAACAAGTATAATAAAAAATGAAAGTGTGGTGAAAGTGAAACTAAAATTCTGATTTCTTTCATGTTTGTGGTTCCTGGGTTTTCTTGTCTGTTTTTTTGTAGTTGGTTTGTTTTTTTTTTTTTTAAACCTCCAAACACGTATCTCAGCTGACTTTGAGCATCAAAACTTTCCACACCAGGAAACAATTTTCAGACACCTACAAGTAAGTATAAATAAAGAGATGCAAAGAGCTTGAGGTACCAAAACCACAGTACGTTTCATTTTCTGAAGGAAATGAATCTTACACAACTCACTATATTCTGTATTTAGGAAAAAAACAAAACAGGACCAAACTGTAAATGCTACTTCTGTTTAAATACACAAATACCTATATCTCTAGCGTGATCCTGAAAGGTTAACCACAAATCTCTTACCAAAACTCCTTGCGGAATCCAGCAACAGCATCAGTCGAGATCTGATACATGGGTTAGTCCTTCCATCGCACCATGTGACGATCAAAACCTCTGATTTTGGTAAACTGTTTCTCACATGTTACCTAAGCAAGCTGCTCAAAGCTTAAGCGAGCAGCATTTCTGTAAAAAAATCCAACAACCCTCTAATCCTAAAACTGGGACTAGTTTTTCACATTACAGCGGAACAAAGTAAGTTAAGAACAACTCCACAAAAGTTACAGGTGACAATTCCACCGTTGCCAATGACATCAAAGCAGCAAAGGAAGAATTCAGAAATAGTAAGTGTATTTTTTTTGTGTGTTTTGTGGGCCACGACAAAGGTATAATAACTGTGCCAAACCACCCAAATAAGCTCCAGTCCTAAGTGACCTTAGTGAAGCTCCGGACTCCTCACAGCGGGGCAGGCTGCCCAATCCTCTCCACACACTCACCCTAGGAGCCCTAGAAACATCTGCTTTTTTGTGATGGTGTGACAGGCCTGTGCAATTTCCCGACACAGCTCGTAGTTAGGGCAGCGTTTCGAACTACACCATATTTTAATGGAGTTATGACATGAGCGTGGACCCACGTTCCATCGATTTTGCGAGAGCTCCATGCCCACACCATTACCCCCAGCGTGGTGTTTACGAGCCGGGTGTACCGAGTGAATAAAGCTGCTATCGCTGCTAGCAGAGGAACCAGGCACAAGGGCTCTCTTGTTAAGTTCTTGCAGTGACAGACACAAAACAGCGCAGGGGGAGCGAGGCGGTGACCTCGCTTGGCTGCTCTCTGCGAGACGGGCACTGCCGCTCCCGGTTATCGTTATCGCGGGCGGGGAGCCCGGCAGCCGCCTCGGCAGAGAAAAAGGAAAGCTATCTGCAGGCAGTCGTCATGCAAATTTCTACCACTTGGTCGGAAGAAAGCGGCAAGCCCGGCACCCCAGCCCGTGTCCAGGCGTGCCCATTACCGTTCGACCAGGGCCGAGCGGCTCCTACGGGAGCGGGCGCCGGGCACCTGTGGCGCTCCCTGGGCCGCCAGCGGCGCTCCCGNTCCCAAACCACCTAGGGACAGTTTTCTTACCTGGCTTTTAAGTTACCAATTGGAAACCCATAAAGTGACCTCTGAACCATAAATCATAGAATGCTTTGGGTTGGAAGGGACCTTAAAGATCACCTGGTTCCTACCCTGCTGCCAGGGACAGGGACACCTTCCACTAGAAAAGGTGGAAAACCATTCAAAACCAATCTCAGAACACATAGCCACAATTTCCAGGCATCTTCCAGTCTGCTCCATGGAAGGGGGAGATTTCTGCCCATTCCTGTGTCTCTGCTAATTACTGGCAACCCTCTCACCCTACCAAAGCTGATCAGTGCATTTAGAAGCTTGAGGATGCTTCTCACAGCAGTGAGTTGATCTGAGCTCATCCTTAACAGGGGTTTATCTTATTTAATGCCATTATGTTTCATTGAAAGGCTTGGGATAAATTGAAATACAGATGTATGCTCCATTAGGTAAATGGTGAGTTTGTGACCTTTGTGGCCCTTGGTTCTGTAGCCTTAGTTATTCCAGCCACGTTAATAGACTTTAAAGGTTGCATGCCTCTGAATTTGAACTGCATTTGGAAATTTTCATGTTAATAAATCTGGCTTGTGAATAAGTAAGTGAGGACAAGTTTTAGTACTTGGGAGCTGGGAAATATTTACTGATTTTGAAGTTAAACTTAGTAGTGTTATTACTCTGAGTTTTGCTCAGGGCAGAATGATTGCTGTTTTATGCACCTCCCAAAACGTTGTCATGTTGCTGCATGGCACAGTCTGGTTGTGCTTTGTGGCTTTTCCAAGCCATGTAGGAAGCCCACCTTTCTGAAGGGGCAAGCCAGCAGTACCAGGGGTGAGAAAACCCGGGGCACAAGGAACGTGAGTAGTATCAAGGCCTTTCAAGGTCAGCGCTGCTGGGAACTTGGTAGGGAAGCGCTCATTAATGCCTTTAGCCCCATGGCTATTGGGTGACTGAATAGCTCTAAATCCTGCCAAGCACTCCCTTGCCAGATATTTGATAATCAGATAAAAATGTAAGGGCAAATGACAAGAGAAACATGGAATTTTAGAAATAGCAGAGAAAAGTCTTGGGGAAGGGATTGAAAGCTGCTGTTGTGGGACATCTTAGCTTTTTGTTCTTTCACAGTTGCAGACTGTGGGAGAAAATCTGAAAGGAAATGTTCCTCTTCAATGGGGATGTTATTAAAAGCAAGGAGAATGATTATCAGTCGTGGGGTGTGATACTATCTGGACACATGATTTGGAGAAGTGGGAGAATTGCAGTGGTTATGCTAGTAGCAGTGAGTAAAAGCAGAAACTTCATTGAAAAGATCTGAACACAAATCACCAGAAGTTAAACTTCAGAGATGTGTGCCAAATTCAGCCCAGCTATAAGCAGTTTTCACTTAAACCTAAATTAAATGACAGTGTTGCACATCTTAAATATAACCATATAATTTGGGTAAATTTTCAAGTGTTTTGCTTCAGAACATTGTTCTGTGTCCATATTTATGCTACAGTCACACAGTTCAGTGCTGAAGTGTCTCTGCTCTTGCAAAGAGTGAGTTGAGCACCATGACTGATACGTGCTCTGCCATCAGAGGAAATATGTGCTATAAAGCCCAGTTTCTCATCCAAAAACAGGATTTGGGATTTCTTGTTCTTCTCACAAATGCAATGTACATTACACTGCGCACGCATTTGGAGATACACATGCAAAGAGAAAGCTTCCCCATCTTCTAATGGATAAGGTGCATGTCTTTGATCTTGTCCTGTTTTTGTTGTTGCTCCATAGTTTTGAAGTGTGGAAAACCATACAAGAATGTGATTTCTGTAGCACAGACATTATACAGGCTTTCATGTATCTTTAGACAAGGATATATACCTGTGTGTGTGTGTGTGTGTATATATATATACATATACATATATATATATTTGGCTGAAAAGAAGCATGACCTCCCTCACAATGTGAGCTTTTGTAGAAAGCCATTATCAAGAGTGGAGAAGTCTGAAAAAGTTGTATTTGGTGGGATTGATGAATCAGATTCAGTTCTGTATCCTCTCAGTATTTTTTTAGCTCATCAGGTTTTTACACCTTCCACATATTGCGTTACTTAGTCAAGAAAAAGACTGGAAACAACAGTGGTGATGGCGTGTGTGCTTTGAGGTATTTACTGTTTTCACTCTATCAATCTCTTTTTTATGTTTTCTTTCCTCTGACACAAGATAAAGTCCTATCATGTTTTAGGGGAATATCAGAAGATTGAAATGGTTTATGTGAACATGGAGAACTGCCCTTTGGAAGTCACCATGCCTATAGCTGATCTTGGTATACAGTTAAACCAATGACTGAGGCCCCCTGTTTACACTTGGATGTTACTCTATGAGCAGATTTTTATGTGGTGTTGTTGTTTAAGTGGAGCTGCTGAGCTTTCCCTTTTAGCTGTTGTGGGGTTAGTATTGTCTTACGCGGTGTTTGCAGGTACTGTGTGCAGGGTCAAGCTCTCTACAACTACCCGAAAGGAGGCTGTAGCGAGGTGGGAGTTGGTCTCTTTTCCCAGATGACTTTCAACAAGACAAGAGGACACAGTCTTAAGTTGTGCCAGGGGAGGTTTAGGTTAGATATTAGAAAGAATTTCTTCACGGAGAGGGTGATCAGGCATTGGAATGGGCTGCCCGGTGAGGTGGTGGATTCTCCGTCCCTGGAGATACTTAGACTGGATGTGGCACTCAGTGCCATGGTCTAGCAACCGCACCGGTGGGTCAAGGGTTGGACTTGATGATCTCTGAGGTCCCTTCCAACCTGGCTAATTCTATGATTCTATGATTCAGAGATGTAAGTCCATCATACGGGTTGTTCCTTGTTAATTTTTATGTGCTTATTTTTATGAAAGCGTTTCCTGGACTCTGCTGTATTACTGCTCCTCTTCCAAACTCACTGTGTAATGCAAACTTCAGGGAGCTTGAATACGTCCTTAATTTTAAGTTAAATGATAAAGGTTATGCTACATTTAGTTGTGTAAATGTCTGTCTGCTTGCTAAACAGACCCTAGCAGGAATAAGAGCAGGAGCCAGTACTCCAGGGATGTCTTGTGTTATGCATGGGGTGTGAGCTTGTGTGACCCAGGTGCCTCCTTGGGCTTTGTTTTGAAGACGCTGTAGGCCAGCAGTGGGTGTGCTGTCCCTTGGTCCAATTGGGCTGTGGGGAAATTGGTGGAGGAAAAACATTCAGGGAATTTTCTGAGGCCTACAAGATGAGCAGGGAGTTTTCTGAGGCCTGTGAGAGGTTAAATTGCAGTGTAGCAGGAAGGATGCTACGATGAGTATTGATTTCTTCTGTGCATAGAACTCATTTTGCTCCAGCTTGTGAATTGCCTTCATGAGCTGACAATCCATTAAGGATCACTTTGTGTGTCTCTTCCTTCATTATTGCTTCTTTTACTGCTTTCTGCTTTACTGCCTTTAAAACACATTGTCAAGGCAAAAATAAAATAGGTAAGGGAGAAACTCAAATAGAAGCAGAGCAATTTGGCTCTTGGTAAATTACTTTATTGCAAAAGTATTTTATAGGAGACTACCTATAAAGAAAATTTCAAGGAGCTAAACATATAATATTAAAATTATTTTATAGTGGGGTAGCTCACCTATAATGATTGTAATTTTGTGTCACAAAATAGGCCTTTTGTTATAAGATATTTCTTTTGGAGGTTGGAAGAGCTAAAACTCCGGTTTTATGTGGACATAATTTGGTCTTGTCCATTATGCTTGGCCAATCATTGCTGCATATTCTGAAGATGTGCCAATAATACCTTCCCAGATGCAAGGCTTGGTTTTGTTCATGTCCAGGAGGGTTGTTTGTTCCTATTCTCAATAGGCATGGAAATGCTGTATTTCTGAGGATTATTTCGTTTGCTTTTTAAAGGCAGTAGGCAAGGTCTGTGAAACAGGTGCATTGGTAACAAAAATGTAGGGTTTTTTGCAAGAAAACCTGGTATTCCCTTAAGCAGATAATTGCATTAATTAGGTATGGACACTGCATTTTTAGGAAGGGTTAAAAAATTCTAGACAAGGCTAAGATGAGCAAATTAAGAGGACCACTGTGCTTCCTTATGAAAGGAAATGTATTTTGTCCTCCAGAAAATTTTTAAACTTTTGATAACTTCCCAGGTGTCTGTTTTGTTTCCTTCTCATGTTGGTTTGTTTGGTTCCCCTTCTGTTACCAATCCCTGAACCTCAGGGATGGTTACTGGCTGTATAGTGACTGGGGATCTAGTGATCTCTGCATTTTTAGGACAAAGATGTTGCTCTTCAAAGTGCTTTCAAAAATAAAATGTTCTGGGGGACTGGTTATTAAAATTTAATTTAAGGGAGTTAATCACACTAGCAGGGTGGCTTTGACATTGAGGGATTTTCTTTTTGTCCTTCTCCTCGCCCTTCCTACTTGGGCATTTGGGTGAAGATCTGATTCATCCAACTTCTGCAGCTTCTGGCAGGTCCTGAATTCTGCCAGGAACCTCGGCCTTGGCTCCTGCCAGGAGTTCTCCTGTAGACAATGACCTCATTAATCCATCTCCTGGCTCTCTCCATGCAGCAATGCTCAGCTGTGTCTGCCCAAGAGTGACTCTAAATGCATTAAACAAAGTTGTTCTGTAAAAGTGCTTGGCCAGACCCTTGATGTTTGCCTTTCCTTTCAGTTACCATTTTATCACTGACTGACCAGAAGACCTCAGATCAGTTACCTGAGGGGTGATTTTCTAGTTGGCATCTAGTTTAAAAAATAACAATTCCTCAGGTCGTTAAGCACCTTTTGGAAACGTGGCTGCTTTTTTGGAAGACCATGGAAAGGGTACCGAAGTAAAACGAATTATTTTTTTCCTTTAAAACATATGGTGCCATCTGGTGCACTGCCGGCCTTCTGCCCCATCTCAGGAGCAGGGAAAGGATGAGCTGGATAAGGCTGATCAGTTCAAGGTGAGGTTTTCTGGAAAAGACTTCAATCTGTCTTTTCAATATGTTGAACAGATGAATCTGGGGTTATTAGTAGACATAGAAATGAATGAAGTCCTCAAAAATCCTCCCCTCAAATCAGGAAAATTTTAGTTTGGTGAATTATTTTCATTGTAATTGATATCCCAACTTCTATAATAAGCTAAAATCATGTTATCCTCCTGAGGTAATTAAACATTGTGACTTCTGGACAATGGAAGTGGGTATAAGTGTGGATCCTTTGAAGATAAAATGTGTTTTTAAGAATACATGGAAGATAAAACAATCTCGGCGCTTCAATCTGCTGTATAAACTCGGCGCATTTTTTTCTATATTTTCACTGACCTGACAATTTTCTGGATTTCAGTTTTTGTTCTTAGTAACACCTTTATTTTTTCTTCTTGTGTGTGGGTTGCTAGGGTGGTCTTTTTTGTTTGGTTTGTTTTGTGGGGTTTTTGTTTTTAATGGGGAGGGCCTTCTTATTTTTATTTTTTGGCTTTTTTTTTTGTTTTTTGTTTTGTGTTTCTTTGAGAGTTTTGGCTTTTATCAGTGTTTACAACAGCATTCACTTTTTTTTATTTGTTTAGGGTCAAATCCTTGGCCATGTACATGGAGCATCAAGAGACACAGAAATAAGAGGTTTGTGCCATTTCTGCATACCATTGAGTGTCAGGGGAGCTGGAGACACTGGCTCCATGCTCAGGTCCTATGACAGCAGATGCTTTATAAATTTATTTGTCCTTTATGCTGGTTACTCAAGCACTCAGGTGGGGAGCTGGGATTAGCAGGGTCTGTATTTCACTTGAAATCCTCCTGAGACTTCTCTGAAGGATGATTATTAAGCAGCCACTCATTCTCTCTCTTTCCTTTTCTTCATCTTCCCTCAGTCCTCTGGTGTTTCACCCTGATGTGTTGGATGGTGGGGACCAAACCCTGGTCAGTTTTGTGGCAGTCATAATGAACACAGAGTTTTTGAAATCTATTTTCTCCTTTGTTTTTCTCTTGGTGTGTGTTAAATGTAAGAGTTTGTACTGTGTAAGTATTCATCTATCTTTTGCAGCATCTCAGCAATGAATTGTTTGGTGTGCCTTTGGGGAGCTGGGTAGTCTCAATACTCATACTGGAGGTTTTGTTGTGTGAGCCAAACCAAGTTTTAAATCCCAGCTTTCCTCCTAAAGGCATTGATCTGCCATGGCTAGGTTAAAAGACTGGTACTCTGAAATATGGGAAACAATAGTTGGAATTTTATGCACATAGGGCACAAATATTTTAATTTTTTAAACGAAAAGCTCAACATAGGAGCACAAAAACACTACACCAAGAATAACACAAAAGAGTATCCATGGAGGAAAGTACTTTATAAAATGATTGGGAAAATCTACCTGTTTTACCAAGATCCCTGGTAATAAGAAAAGTGAAGTCGTGTGGTTTCACAATGAATAACAGCTTTCTCCATAGAAAGTCAGGTGAGCTCTGTGGGGTTCTCCTTTGGGCTCTTACAAGCATCACCTGAGACTTGATGGGGAGAAGAGTGGGAAAACTTTGTCCTTCAGGGAGGATTTTGTTTTCTGTGACTTAGTGCTTTAACCTAGGCACAGGAGATCTGGCTGCAGCTCATTAATTTATCCTTGTCCTTGAGCAGGGAAGTTAAAGACATTTGGAAGTGAACACAGTCACTGGCAATCAGAAATCCTGGGCCATGCCTGGTTTCATCTGTCAGGGGAAAAAAGGTGCAGAGTCATGTATGTATTTATTTATTTATTTCACATATTTTCGGTTTATTCTCCATGATGGAGGAAGTAAACTTGCCCAGAGAGGTTTTGGAGTCTCCAACTTTGGAGGCATTCAAGACCCACCTGATGTATTCCTCTCAAAATATTTCTAGTGGATCCTGGTCTAGCAGGGGCATTGGGATAGATGATCCTCTGGGGTCCCTTCCAGCCATTCTGTGATTCTGTGAAACTGTGGCACAATGGTGTAGAGATCAGTGGAACTGGACCACAATTTTATCTATTGACTTTAGGAGCTATCTGCTGTACATATATATATAATGATATATTGATATATGATATAATTATATATGATATATATATCTATCATATATATAATGCTAATATTTTTCATGGTTAAGCAGTGAGCCTTTTAAAAAATAATAATACTGTAAAAGAATTGAATTAGAAATCAGAAAGCTCTGTAGCTGTTTTTGATCAAGCAGAAGGCTCAGCTGTAATCTGCAGGATGATTTCTTTTAGTTTTCATGTTTAGAGCATCTATCATGAAAAAAATCTGTGATTGCACATAAATATATACTGATAAGCATGAAGCGTTTTTTCCCTCTAATCATTTTTATTTCAAAGCTTTAAAAAGTGATTTACAAAGTAAGAATAAATGTACTAAATTTAGCTTAAAAAACAAGACTTAAATTCTAAGCATCTGAAGATGGTTTTTTGAGTGGAAATGAGCAGTCAGCTGCCATTGGTTTGCCTTTAAATTTATTTTCCTAGTAGTGTGGAACTATATTTATTCTGGATAAAATATTGTCACAGAGCAGGCTCCTGTGTAGCCTGAGTAGAGACCTCCACTTCTCCAACCTATTTATAATTCCTTACTCCTTCCACCTTCTGGTCCCAGCTTTCTGCAGTGACCAGGTTGCTTGCCCCGGGCAAAAGGTGCCATTTGCCCTACTCTGTAAATTCATCATCTTTGTGTGCCTGTTGCCTGCAAACTGGTCATCTTTGTGTGCCCATCTCCTGCTTTTCTCCAGCAGGCTCTGCCTTTGTGCATCACTTCTGGGCAGCAGAAATTCCCTTTTACCTGTTCTTGTGTTTGGAGATGTTCCCTCACTTTCTTGTGGCCACGGTGTCCAGGGATCCCCTGTGAAACCAGCCAGCACTCACAAGTTCTGAGTCATGGCAAATCTGTTGGATTTCTGTGAAGCTGTAGAGCTGAGGAGAATTAATAATTATGTTGGACAAATGTATGTGCCCTGGCATGACTTTTTTTTCCCAGACACCAGAGAAGTTTGAAATTTCAATTTTTCCCTTTCTCTGAATAAATTTTTTTTTTTTAAATAAAACATAGATTTGATGAGCCTGCTTGGGATGAGGATTAAGCATTCTGATGTTTTCAAAACATAAATGTTTTAGCTGGAGTTGCAAAACAGCTACAAAAATGCTTCACTTTGCTCCCCAAGGTGGATTCCCCCCATCAGTTCTGAGTGGCCCACTTTCCATTTGGGGAAACTAGTTTTCCAGCAATGTATCCAGACCCACAGCTCCTCTGCTTGTAATCCATCTGTTGGTGTCTTGTGTAAGGTGTGTTGTCTTATGGCAGCACCTTTTCTCCAGAGAGGCCATTGGCAGAAGAGGAAGGGGCTGGAAGGTGTTGGAAGACAGGAAGGTGCATTTTTATTGCTTGCAAAATGATTTTAAAATCAAATATCCTAATTCTTGTTGTATGTATTTCAGATCCATACAAAGAAGTTAAAATATTGTGGCTTAGATTATCTGATAGATGTTACTGTGGGTTCATTTCCTGCCAGAAGACTCAAACTGATGGAGGAGTTACTTGTAGCTCTGTTAAGGGAAAACATGGATTTTACTCAACTATCCCTTAGGTACTTTGCCTAGAGAGCTTTAATTTGTGTTTTGCCAGATCTTCCCATCTTTCTTCTCACATGCAGGGCCTTTGTGTTAAATGTTTGTTGTAATAAGAGAATACAAAATTTGCTAAGAAAATATGATATAATAGTGAAGTCATTGAAGCAGCTGATTGTTGTAGACTTCTGTTCAAGCAGTCCAGATAATTTAATGAAGAAAAAAATCCATCCTTCGTGGAGTGTTTTACAGGGATTTCAGCATCCTATCCCCAGCATATATTTATGTTCTAATGAGACAAATTAAAAGGTTTTAATTGCTAAATTATCAAGCTGTGTTTTCATGGTTTTAATCTGTATGATTTAGTTTTGAGACAGGGACTCCCTGATAGTTTGGCGTTGTTCTGCTTGAGATAATAATCAAATCATGGCTATTTTAGTACAATGATGAATTCAGTTGCAGATTAGTGTAGCATTTAGCAGTAAAAATTTTAGTTTTACAAATTTGCAGTCTCGTGGTCAAACCAAGCTCCTGAGGTCTAAACACCAAGATTTGAGACACAATTAATGTGATGTCTGTAAATGCTTTAGGCTGCCTTACTCTAATGTGTGCAACTCTTAAATTTTGCAGTCCCTGATAAACAGAATTTTTAAAGTATAAGAAGATCCTAACATAACAGAAAGAACACTTGGGTTTTTTGTACTGGATGAAGTCTTTTGGAGGTGATTACCCTCTCAATTCTGTGTTCATCACCCCTGTAGCACAGGCAGCTGGCACTCGAACAGATACTGCCCCAGAAACTCAAATATAACACTCTTTTTTCCATTATGTATGGATAAGTAAAACCTTCAGGTTGATATAGTCAATGACATTTGTTAAAGTGACAGATGTTCCCATCTAGTAGCCCTCAGTGAGGTGACCTTGTTGTTTGAGTGGGAGTTCCGTGTCAAGTGCTGTAATTATTGAACACAGAGAAAAAATGCCTTTATGAAGGATTCAGAGGGATGTTTTTACACTTCGGGTTGCTGTTCATGTCATGGAGAGGCTTGGAAAAACCTAGGTTTCAGGGTTTCATTCTAACCTTCCCTAAATACAAAATTAATAACTCAAACTCTGTAGATGTAAAAAAACAAAAATGGTGGAGATTGAACAAGGCCCAAGACTCCCAGTTTTTGAGCTTTTTCCTTTTTCCTGGATGGTCTGGCTGTTATCACTGGGCCAGCCTGGAGAGTTCATTTGCTGAGGGTCATCACTATCTACATGCACAGAGTGTGCAGGGTAGAGGCTTTTGGTCTGAAGAACTGAAATCTCCAAACATTTCTGGGTCCTCAGTCGAACTTGTAGTGCCTGGTGCTCTCTTCACCAGGCATATGTCAAAGCATTTATTTAGACATAGCTTAGTTCAGGGAAGATGGTGGGAGTTTTCTCAGCAAGCTGGTTTCAGCTTGGCTTAGCTTTAGGATGAGTATATTTTCTTGGGGCAAAGTGGTTGAGATGGTTCAGTCTTTTTTATTGGTTTCTATGCACACGTTTTGAATTTCCTATTTGTTCTTTGTCATGAAGATGTTCTGAGTCACCAAAATGTTTTCTTTGGGCAGGTGATCTCCCCCTAACTCTTCCTGTTGGAACACGACTGACCTTCATTCAGTAACTTAAACTGATTTATCATCTGCCCCTCAGCCCCTTTATTTACTAGCTGGTTTTAGACCTGCATTGCTTGTAGTACCCAAAAAGTTCAGTGACAGCCCGTCCTGCAAGGCAGTTACATATGGTCTCAAAACAGCCCCCTCAGGCTTGCTAATTACATGCTTACTAATTTTTTGTAGGGGAAGTAACTAAACAGCAGTTTCCTTTTCACCTTCTCCTTGTCAATTTGCAAGAAGCAAAATCATAAAGAAAATCTTAAAATGCTTAGGATTACTGAGATGGATATTTAATTAAAAAATTTGGGACAGTGTCTTGAACATCTCAATCTTTGTTATGCAGACTTCTTGCAGGTGTTATTCCCAAAAGCCTTTCAAAAGTAGTACAAAAAACCAAACCTCTCAGTGTAAACTGTGTGTGGTTGTGACTTGTTGGTTGGTTGTTTTTTTTAGTGGTCAATTCTTAGTTTCAGCAAGGAGTTTTGGGAACAAACTGGAAGTGTAGTGCTGGGGTCCCAATAAATACACTGGGTTTTGTGTCCAGTGTGGATCTGTGGCTCTTCAGTATTTGCAGTAATTGAGTTTTTAATTAAAAAAGGTGGGTGACAAACATTTCACTAGAAATATGCCTGTATTTACTACATAAATACATAGAAAATGCAACAGACATGACTGCAATAAGAAGATTATGGTTCCAAGGGGTAAAAAAAAAAAGGAAAATCAATATTTAACCACCTGTGTTTCGGTGCTCAAATAAACAATGGCCTTTATTTATTAATTTGTTTGCATGATGAGGTTGGTCTGGATTATTTTTTTGTTGGTTGGTTTGTTTTTGCACCATTGGTCTTTAATCTTTCCATACTTTCATTTCTTGCCAGCAAGCTGGAATTAACAGAGCACCTGAGATATTAAGTGAGGGTTAATGTATCAGCATTAAGCACTGCTCAGTTCTCAATTTACATTGTCTGCAATTTCAAGGATTTTTTACTTCTTTTTTTGCCACAGCTCACTTGGAAGTCCAGGTTACAAGTCTCAGGCTTGTTTACACATGAAGATTTTGCCTGTATATTCAGTTTTGTCAAATTAACAAGTCTGTTTTCATAAGGAAATTTTAATCCATTTCTTGATAAATGTTTTAGAGGCCCTAACATACTTGGTGATGGTATATTACATGGAGTCCAGCTTAGTTCTAGTTCTAGTCTGTGTATTTTGTCCCATTTATTCTTCTACTTAGCTTAAAAAAGTAAATATAGTATAGGAAATTTTCATAATTTTTTGTTCCTTGCAGTTTTCTAAAATTTAATTTAAAGTGAGTTGATTTATTTTATGAAGCCCAAATTTATTAAAACTATCCTGAAGATAAGCTGCTGACACACCAGAATTTGAGGATGCAGATTTTTACTTGCCCCAGTTTTTATCTTGAGGCATATTTTTAGTGCAATGAAAACATGACAATAACGAAGCATTGTTTATAAAATACACTCCATTATTTTAAATATGTGTTAAGTCCAAACTTACTTTGATGGATTCTCATTGTTTAAGTTAGGAAACTGCATTTGGCAAGCACAACATCTTAATGAATTTCATTCAGTACAGAAAAATTATCATCCAGTTAATGATCTGCAAGTTTTTTTTACTAGCAGAGACTGTGGCAAATTCTACACATTCTCATGTCAGCCAATTGCTGGGTTTTTTACTATAAACATAGGCTGTAAGTAGACCCTGAGAGCACGTTATGGAACTGTTATGATGCCCAAAAATTTGAGTTACAGTGAGGGGGAGAAAGGCAGACCCCATCCATCCGTGTGACTTCGCAGAGAAAGAAAACCTAATTGAAGAGTCCTCTGCCCTTAGCCAGGGAAATCTCTGGTGTAGTTTTGCTGCTCAGGTTTGCTGCTCTTTACAGGCAGTCAGCATGACCTCCTCCTTTTCTTTTTGTTGCCTCTTTTCCTTTTTAAGATAGAGGTACAAGATGAGCATTTCCACACCCATTTTATCCCTAAATTCCTATCAGCACATTGATTGTGAGCTGTGTTATTATGATACAATGCTACCTTTAACATCACCTATTATGTTAAAACCATCTCATTAATAACTAAGGGAAGACCAGCATCAGAAATTCTTCATAAAAATAGCATGGCTTGACTCTGGTATGCATTTGGGCACCCTTGTGTTTCTCTAATATTTCTTCTTGGTTTTACACATTTAAGGATGGAGGTCTTTCTGGTTACTAATTGTGTAAGGTAGTTGGAAGATGGTTGTACAGCAGATGACTCTGTGGGGCTCAAAGATTTTGCCAAGCATGTTAACTTTTGTAAATATTAAACACCAAAATGTAAAAGCTGGTAGGAGAGCAAGACAGCTCACAGAAAGGAGAAAACACACAGAGTGTATCTTCTAGAGGTTTGGTTCTGGTGGGGTTTTTGTATAGTATATTCCTAGGACATTTGGGTTTAGTTTCTTGTACTTCACATCTGGAATTCTGGTTTATGAGCTCTTCTGTATGCAGGTATAAACGTATAAAATAGAGTGGTGAGAATCCATCAAAAAGGTAATGCATAATCTATCCAGGATCATAAAAATAGGAAAATGAGATTTCGTCTTGCTGTAGCCCAGCTCATTTGCTGAATTCCCCTTTGCTGCTTCACTGAGATGTGTGGATCTGGCTTGCCTTGAGGCTGCAGAAGCAAAGTCACGGGGCTGTTTGTCAGCCCCTGTTCACAGCTCTGCAGTGGGAAAGGGAAGGACACTCTTGCTGGCATTTAAGTACTAAACCTTCAAAATAATCATTCTCATATGGATTTATTTTTTGAAAATCGACCTCTTTTTCTATCAAGTATTTGTATTTGGATAGTTTTCAAATGTTACTTAAAACCTTTTGGGAAGATGCAATTTGTTCACTCTTGTCATTTTTCATTTCTTTCCAGTTTCCCTTAACAGGCATGACTTTTCTAATTTCAGCCCCCTCCCCCAGATATGGCCAGCTGTGAAAAATTATTTTTCAGCATCTCTACATGGCTTTTGGCAGACCTTTTATACAGTCTTTGTGTTATGGGTTCCTGGGGGGATTGTAGCTACATCTGTCATGGGATTGCACTGCTTGTGGTGTACCTGAGTATTTATCTCTTCTCTTCTCTTCTCTTCTCTTTTCTTCTCTTCTCTTCTCTTCTCTTCTCTTCTCTTCTCTTCTCTTCTCTTCTCCTCTCCTCTCCTCTCCTCTCCTCAGTCCTGCTGNCTTCTCCTTCTCCTTCTCCTTCTCCTTCTCCTTCTCCTTCTCCTTCTCCTTCTCCTTCTCCTTCTCCTTCTCCTTCTCCTTCTCCTTCTCCTTCCTTTCCTCCTCCTCTTCCTCTTCCTCTTCCTCTTCCTCTTCCTCTTCCTCTTCCTCTTCCTCTTCCTCTTCCTCTTTTCTCCCCCTTCTCCCCCTTCTCCTCCACCTTCTCCCCCTTTCCAACCTGACACAACAAAGAGAAGGTGTTTCCAAAGTTAATGGTTTTTGCTGCTGCCAGGACGATGGCTCTGGTGGTTACTGTGCTGCAGCAATGCTGTTTGTGATGAATAATCTCTAATATGTTATTTTAATATAATACATAATATAGAAATTCAGGCAACAAAGAATGTACCCCTAATCCTGCTCTACAAGATGCTGCCTTCAGGATGGAGAGTGATTCAGAATCCCAAAAGGAGATACAGCCTTTACATGCACTGTTCCCACAAGCATCCTGTCATCTTTCATGTCAGGCTCATTAGTTGGGAAAGAGCTCCCCAAGTTTTTCCCCCAAAAAAACTCTTGCCTTTTTTGCTAAATGAATACCATTTCTCTGAAGCAAGCAGTTCAAGTTTTACAGCCTTTTCAAGGTAACCTGCTAGTGTCTAGTGAGCACTGGGTATTATGGATTAGATACAACATTTAAAAAGCATCCTCTAGTGTTTTGCCAAATGGCTTCAGAGCCTGACACATCTCTGGCATGTGGATGGGTGCCAGCAAATTTCTGAACGAGGTGATGAAGCTTGCATATGGAAAGGGACTTGGAGCTTTCATGAGACAGCCCTGGATGAGTGCAGGCGGTGGAAACCTCTTTGCTGTCATCCCTGCACGCAGGCTCACGTTCCCCTGCTTTGCTGCTAAATCATCTTCTGTTAAAAACCTCAGTGCAGGAATGGAGAAGAGAGATTAGGATAATTATTAATAATGAGGCCTCTGTCCACCTCGCTTCCTCATCTGGAAGAAATTATCTCCTGCTTAAGTTCAAGTGTGTTAACTGGTCTGCAACCAGATGAGCCCTTAATCTTCAGACTTCTAAAGTGTCCTCTCCTGCCTTCACATTTTCATCATCTTGAGGCTGCTTTGCATGCTTTAAAGGAAAAAAAAAACAAAAACAAAACAAAAACCCAACAACCTACCCCACTTGCCAATCTTTTAGTATGAAAGATCAGGAGAAATCATTATAGGACTTTTGTAGCTGACTTGTGGAATAAATATTTACTAAGGGTTGATCCATTTTAGGATGAGGATCCATTTTAGCACACTGCGAGTCCTACTTTGAAATGTAGCATTTGGGTATGGGAATGTTACAGTTCTTTCCACAGATAACTTTACTGGTGTACCAACATTCCTCCTCTAAAATACTTTTTCAGCTGTGTCCAGCTCCTCTTTGTATTGCAGCCTGTGTATTTATCAGATAACACATTCAGTATTGGGAAAAAAAAAAAATTATCATGCTCCCTTAATCATTGGGATGTAATCTGCTAGATTAGGAGAACAGATTGTGACCCAAAACTGTGGATAGCCAGGAGGCCAAACCATCTAATTCAGCCAACATGGATAAGGGATGGGTCTGGTGTGAAACTGCAACGTAAAAAACCAGGATGCCATTGGCCTTCTTGGCCACCTGGGCACACTGCTGACTCATATTGTTATTGTCAACCAACACCCCCAGGTCCCTTTCCAACTTACAGCTCTCTGACCACACTTCCCCAGCTCTGTAGCTCCCCATGGGGTTGTTATGACCCAGGTGCCAGACCTGGCATTTGGCCTTCTTAAACCTCCTACAATTAACCTTGGCCATTGGTCCAACCTGTCCAAGTTCTGCTGTAAGGCCTCCCTGCCCTCCAGCAGATGGACACAGCCACCTCGTTTGGTGTCATCTGCAGATTTACTGAGGGTACACTCAATCCCCTCATCCAGATCATTAATGGATCCATTAAAGAGAAGAGGCCCCAGCACTGAACCCTGGGGGACACCACTCCTGACCGCTCACCACCCAGATTTAGTTCCAGTCACTGCCACTCTTCCAGCCTGACCATCCAGACAGTTTTTTATCCACTGCAGGCTATTTTTATCCAAGCCAAGTGCCATAAGTTTCTGAAGAAGAATGCTGTGAGAGACAGTGCCAAAAGCTTTACTAAAATCCAGACAGACAATGTCCACAGCTCTTCCCTCATCCACTAGGAGACTCATCTTGTTGTAGAAGGAGATCAGGTCAGTCAGACAGGACCTGCCTTTCATAAACCCATGCTGACTGGGCCTGATCACTTGGTTCTCTTGTCTGTATCTCTTGTGACTGCTTTTGTAGATCTTGATACCAATTCATTGCTACCCACCTGGAAGACCAATAGTAGGCAGTAATCAGGTGTCACCAGGGCTGGAGGTTTAGTCGTGATGTCCCTTGTCCTGTCCCCAGGGAGGCAGCAGACTTCCCTATGAAGTGGGTCTGGTCTGCATATTGGGCCCTCTGCACCCCTCAAGAGGGAGTCACCCACAGCAATGACCCTTCTGTTATCCTGTTGGGAATGTGTCAGGGGTGTGTGGTGTAGGGTGAGTTGGCCTGGATGGGAGTTTTGGCCAACGTGGGGTATTCTCAGCCCTGTCTGCCATTTCCTTGCACAAGGCCCCAAACCTGTTCTGCAGTGCCACTGGGGGTGGTGAGGTTCTTGAGGTAACACACCTGCTCTGTCTGTGGCATCTTTGCTTTAGCAACACAGTATAAAATTATTTGTGTATTTTGTACTGGTCTTGTCAAGCGAGTTAATGTTTTTGCAGTTAAAAATTAAATACATCATATTGCAATTTGCCTTTTTTTTTTTTTTTTCATCAGCATAAATGGCATTTGAAGTTAGTATTTCTGTAAACAGACATCATTCTGGAAACTCACGGTCAATTTAATGTTTCAAGAATGTGTTTTTTACTATGTTGTGCCCAATTTCTCTTGGTACTTTGGATTAAAGCTCTCTAGTCAGTAACATTTATGCCGGGGAAGAGTTTGGTCTGCTGGGACAGGTCTGAGTCAAGCTAGAGAATAGTTTCCAGGTAGGGCTGTGAACATTGCACAGTGCTTTGCTGCTGCCTGCTGGGGTGTAAGGGCACATTAGGGCAATTCAAGCTTCTAGTCTGCATCTCTTACATCCTCAGGTCTCAGTTTATTGGAACCTTTCTTATTCAATGTTTCTAACGATTCAGTAGTTAAATAACAAAATAGATCACTTGTGATGGGGAGGGATTAAAGGAGTTAATGGCTATATTTGCTTTCAGAGGCATGTGTGCCTTCCATCAAAATAAATTATTCTCTCAGGCTTCTGAGGAGAGTATTAGACCTCACATCTTCTTAATATATTCTAAAGCTGTGTGACTGAGAGAAGTGAATTAAAGGATTTTAAATTTCTAATTACTTCAGATGTAATTATTTCCTCCTTTTTAAAATAAAGTTGGATGGGAAAAAGTGGTTTAAAAGGCAGAGAGAATGGGAAGAAGAATAACTGTTATCCTGTGAGAACTGCTGCAAAGAACTGAATTAATAATTTTATTTTGTGCATGGCAATTTGCTGTAGCAGGACTTCAGAGATACCAAGTCAACACTGCATTTTCTTTGAGAATCAGACAATGGTTTGGGTTGGAGGGGACCTTGAAGATCACCTAGTTCCAACCTTCCTGCCATGGTGAGGGATAGCTCCCACTGGACCAGGTTGCTCCAAGCCCCAGCCATCCTGGCCTGGAAGACTTCCAGGGATGGGGCAGCCACAGTCTCTGGGAAAACTGGGCCAGTGTCTCACCATCCTCATAGTGAAGAATTTCTTCTTAATATCCAATCTAAATCTCCCCTCTCCCAGTTTAAAGCCATTCCTCCTTGTTCCCTATCACTCCATGCCCTGTAAAAATTCCCTCCCCAGCTTTCCTGTAGCTCCCTCAGGTACTGGAAGGCCCTTGTAAGGTCTCCCTGGAGTCTCCTCTTCTCCAGGCTGAACAACCCCAACTCTCTCAGCCTGTCTTCACAGGAGAGGTGCTCCAGCTCTCTGATTATCTCCATGGCCTCCTTTGGACTTGCTCCAACACTCCATGTGTTAGGGGTCCCAGAACTGAACACAATATTGCATCTTGACTTTTCTGCTGCTGATCCTTGCAGCAGCCTCAGGACGAGCACCCCGTGTTCGAGTGTGCTGCAGCCTGGCAGAGGAGACCTGCAGAGCTTCACCCCAGGTGTCAGACAACTGCTGCCTGCCCACAAGGATCTGCTCAGCCCTGCTCTGCCTGCAGGGAGGTGAAACTTCACAGTGAAACTTCACAGAAATAACTAATGACAGTGCAACTAACACCAGGAAGAATTATTCTGAGTCGCCCTCTTAGTAAGTTTATAGCTTGTGACATCTGACTGGGTCTTCGTGGCAGCCCTGAAGATTTATCATCACTGCCTTTTCTCCCCTTTATATCTTGCAATAAATTTAGGACATTCAGAGCTTCTGACTTCTGTCTGCATTGCTGACAAATGTCAATTTTACTGAATTTCCCAGAGATGCGTTTACTCACAGATCAGTGGTGAATCCACCATCATCTCTGCTTTGACCTATTAAGAGCATGCTGAAACTATTAGTTTTAGAATAGAAATTTTGTAAGAAGAGATGCTGTGTTGGCTTTAGGTATTCCCATATTCTCAAGGCACTGTCAATATTATCTCTAGATTGCAGAGCAGCTCAGTGCTGAGTAAGGGCTAAAAACTGTTAGATGCTGCATTTTGCTGCCACAGCAGTAATTGAAAATCTGTCTGCTAGGATGTCTTCCGCATCTTTGTGCTTAGCTTTTGAAAAAGGGAGGTAAAAGAAACTGAGTTATGGGACTAGGCACTCCATTGAGAAATAGTACAGAAATGACTTGAGGTAAAAACAAAGTCTACTTCTTGCTACCTGTTAAAATTGAGCCAGAGGCTGTAAAGGCTAATTTCTAACTCTTCCATTTTTATGCCATTTATGAATTACTGTCCTCAATTAGCCTGACAGTGGAGGTTAACACAGTCAGATTTTCAGTGCAGCCTTTACTATCATCCAGAAGTTCAAAAGCCTCTTTCTTCCCAGGGCTTTGGATGTACAGGAAAATCCATGCTGCCTTACCAGGTCACAGAGATTCGCTTACGAACCTGTGTCCTTTTCATCAAAAACCTCTTCCATGGTTACCCCAGCTGTTGAGTGAGATTGTGGCTTTCAAATATAAGGCAAATAAACCTGAAGTATTGACAGTCCCTTCAGACCTCGATGTACCTGAGGGAGCTTCAGACCTCTGTATGTCAGTGTTCCTAAGAAGGACTGAGTTTAATCTCCAACCTGTGAAATTTCCAAAGAAAGAGGTCTGATTCCCACTAAGCAAAGCCATACTGGTATCCTCCCACTGGAGTTGGACTTCAAACTATTCAGGCAAATTAGTCAAAATTTGAACTGGGCTTGAGCTAATTAGCTCATGGCCCACGTTGGGCACCAATAAATCTGTCAGGGTTTAACACTGGCCTGGCAATCAAACCCAATGCCAGATGCTCTCTGTTCATCCCCCTCCCCTCCCTGATAAAGGAAGGAGAGAGAATAAGGGAGAGAGACTTATGGGTTGGAAACTAAACTACACAGCTGTAATGAAACAGTAATGATAAATAGGAAATATTACTAAATATATACAAATACACAGGAAAAATGATCCCACGTTCCTCCCCCCTCTCCCCCAATAACTCTCACGTCACCCCCGAGGCTGCAGGGCAGCCCTGGGAAAATCCAGGCTGGACTCCTGGGGTCAGCAGCAGTCGGGAGCTGGAGGCAGGAACACAGGGATTCAGGCTGGCATGGATCAGGACCACAGGCAGAGGAATGGATGGAATCCTCCCAGGATGCTGAAGCAAACAGGGACAGGTGAAGGAGAAGGGGAAGCAGGAAGGGGTTTGACCCTGGTGATCCCTCAAATTTATACTGAGTATGATGCGTATGGGATGGAATACTCTGTTTGGTCAATTTTGGCCATTTGTCTTGTCTGTTCCTCCCCAGAGGAGGGGTTCAGGTGTGACCTCTTCACTCCTTTTCTCCTTCTGGAGGGCAAAATGTTCCTCAGAGCTGAGCAGTGGCCTTGGCTCTGCACACCAGGCTCTGGCAGTATGTTGCTTTGTTGTGGGAATTACAAC
>JAAWXA010000005.1:6119349-6185442 GCA_038090715.1 Florisuga fusca | reverse complement strand
ATTGAATTCTTCTGTGCATTCTTTTTTCTCTTGAGTCTTCTTCTTCAAATAAAAATCTCTTCCCTTGACTTTCCCATCTATATGTATGTGCTATAAAAGGGGTCTTCAGAGTCAGCTGCTGATACTGATGAGCATGTAAGAAGCGTACATGAAATGTGCTTTTTCTATGGTTGGGTTCTTTGTTTATTTCTTTTTCTCTAGATTCTAGTTTCTTCAAATTTCATGGGATGGCAAAAAGTGCATCTTAACCACTGGGTTAAATTCCTTGTGAAATTTCAGTTGCAGTCCTAAATTGTAAAATAACCAGAGTCTCCCAATAAAAGAAATCTAATAATTATTTTGATATGGACAAAGTAACTTATGTCGTTTTAGCTTTGTTTGAAAAAATAGTTCTATGCAGCTCTCAAAATCCTTTCTGCTGTGGCTTTTTATATGAGCTCCCTTCTCCTAAGCAATAGCAGGAAAAAAGTGTTTGTGGGAAAATAATGGAAAGTGTTGGGGAAGCTGAACGATTGTTTGCAAGCAGCTTTTTTCCAGTTAGCTATATTCCTGGTTTTCAGTTGACTAGTTTTCTTCCCTGGCATTCAGCTAGACCCACATATGCAGAACCTAAATAACAGGGGTGACAGAATTTCTCTTGCTCAAGACTTATTCTTTGGGAAATAATTTTTCGAAAAGGAAGTGTTCTGCTGTATGGAAATGGAGATTTCTAGCTGGAATTCTGTACTGTGACTTTTTTTTTTTTCCTTCTCAGTGTTCAGTTCTTATTTCTTGCTTAAGACTTCTCTCCTTTCTAACTACCTTGTTCTTTTCTGTGTTTATGCTGCTGCCCACAGCTAGTGGAAACACATTATTTGGAAACTACAAGTCACTGGAATAAAGCAAGGTTAATCTTCAGTGTTTTTCTATAGCTCAGTGTAAGCAGCAGTGTTTATAACCTGCTTCCAGAAAAGCAGAGTTAAAGCTTTAGAGGAGTGAGAATGAAAGCATAAAGTACAAAACTAATAAATGTTGCATAAGGGGTTTTTTTCCCTTTTCACTGCTACATCTGCAGTCTTGGCTCACTACAGCAAAATGGCAAAAAGCAAAATGTCCATTTAAATAACCTTCTTGCAACCACAAATCTGTATTTGAAAGCATTTCCTTATGCAGTTATGAAGTGGTAAAATAATGGTCTGAGCTGTTTAAGTCAGTGTGTCCTCATCTGGGATAAATAATGATTCCTCCTGAGACAAACTGTACTGGCAGGCTGTGAACCTGGCCAGGAGATCCTGGTACTTCTGCTCATGTAAAGCAGTAACTTATTTTGGAATAAGGAATCATTTTTGTATTTGCAAAGGAACTGGAATATCTGGTATGCCCTGCTCTGCAAAGCATCAATGTTACAGGGAGGTATGGAATTAATTTGCCTCTTACAGAGGGGAGTGGTGGCAGAGGTGAGACAATTTCTTTAATTCTTTAATAGTTTTGGCATAGTGGAGAAAAGAAGTTGCGACGTGCTGTCAGCACTGAATAATGCTTGAAAAACTGTGCCCAAAGATGGAACCTGAAGCACCTGAGAAACATTCCTGGTGGAAGCTGGGAAGAGGGCTTCCAAGCTTGCTGGTGGTCATTTGTGTTTGTCATCTTGATATTGCTTGTGTAGTCAACATTCCCTTGTCAGAACAGCACTAAAGCTAAGTGACACATCGGAGAAGAAACTGTAGCTACTGCCAAAGTAGTCCTTGTGAGCCAAATCATCAACTTATTTTTAACTTGGACCACAGCAAAAGCCCAGATGTACCCATTAGTATCTGTCACTGTGTCCCACTGTAAGCTGTCACTGCAGCTTAAGGTTAACAAACAAATCCCTCTAAATATTTGCTTTTTAAAATACTCGGTGTGTGATGGACTAACTAAGGTGACAGAGCAGACTTAGGAACATCACTTGTGCAAAAGAAGGTAAAATTGCTTTGTCCTTTGTGGTTCAGAAAGAGAAATGAAATAATAGAATCATAGAACTGGCTGGGTTGGAAGGGACCTCAGAGACCATCAAGTCCNTGTGTATAAGAGACGGAGGCTGCAGGGCAGCCCTGGGAAAGTCCAGGCTGGACTCCTGGGGTCAGGAGCAGTCAGGAGCTGGAGGCAGGAACACAGGGATTCAGGCTGGCATGGATCAGGACCACAGGCAGAGGAACGGATGGAATACTCCCAGGATGCTGAAGCAAACAGGGACAGGGGAAGAAGGGGAAGCAGGAAGGGGTTTGACCCTGGTGATCCCTCAAATTTATACTGAGTGTGATGTGTGATTTATACTGAGATGATGGGATGGAATACTCTGTTTGGTCAATTTTGGCCATCTGTCTTGTCCATTCCTTCCCAAAGGAGGGTTTCAGGTGTGACCTCTTTTCTCCTTCTGGAGGGCAAAATGTTCCTCAGAGCTGAGCAGTGGCCTTGGCTCTGCACACCAGGCTCTGGCATTAACTATAAACATTGAGTGTTATCAGTCCCAGAAGCAGACACTGCCTGAGAAACTTGCTGTTAATTCCAGCAAGTGCAGCTACTTACAAGAGACTGAGCTGAAAGCAAAAGTACAAGACAGAAAATTACTTTTATCCTGTCCCAAAGCAGGACAGTTGGGCTTGTTTAAGCCTGGGAGCTTTCTGCTGAAGGACACTCATGAGGATGCTTCTGGCTCTCCCCACCCCCTGCTCAGACACAGCAGCCAGGCGGGGCTGCAGGCAGTCCTTCTTCATTAAATTATCTGGCAGTATGTTGCTTTGTTGTGGGAATTACAACTTGAGGTGTTAATTGAATTCTTCTGTGCATTCTTTTTTCTCTTGAGTCTTCTTCTTCAAATAAAAATCTCTTCCCTTGACTTTCCCATCTATATGTATGTGCTATAAAAGGGGTCTTCAGAGTCAGCTGCTGATACTGATGAGCATGTAAGAAGCGTACATGAAATGTGCTTTTTCTGTGGTTGGGTTCTTTGTTTATTTCTTTTTCTCTAGATTCTAGTTTCTTCAAATTTCATGGGATGGCAAAAAGTGCATCTTAACCACTGGGTTAAATTCCTTGTGAAATTTCAGTTGCAGTCCTAAATTGTAAAATAACCAGAGTTTCCCAATAAAAGAAATCTAATAATTATTTTGATATGGACAAAGTAACTTATGTCGTTTTAGCTTTGTTTGAAAAAATAGTTCTATGCAGCTCTCAAAATCCTTTCTGCTGTGGCTTTTTATATGAGCTCCCTTCTCCTAAGCAATAGCAGGAAAAAAGTGTTTGTGGGAAAATAATGGAAAGTGTTGGGGAAGCTGAACGATTGTTTGCAAGCAGCTTTTTTCCAGTTAGCTATATTCCTGGTTTTCAGTTGACTAGTTTTCTTCCCTGGCATTCAGCTAGACCCACATATGCAGAACCTAAATAACAGGGGTGACAGAATTTCTCTTGCTCAAGACTTATTCTTTGGGAAATAATTTTTCGAAAAGGAAGTGTTCTGCTGTATGGAAATGGAGATTTCTAGCTGGAATTCTGTACTGTGACTTTTTTTTTTTTCCTTCTCAGTGTTCAGTTCTTATTTCTTGCTTAAGACTTCTCTCCTTTCTAACTACCTTGTTCTTTTCTGTGTTTATGCTGCTGCCCACAGCTAGTGGAAACACATTATTTGGAAACTACAAGTCACTGGAATAAAGCAAGGTTAATCTTCAGTGTTTTTCTATAGCTCAGTGTAAGCAGCAGTGTTTATAACCTGCTTCCAGAAAAGCAGAGTTAAAGCTTTAGAGGAGTGAGAATGAAAGCATAAAGTACAAAACTAATAAATGTTGCATAAGGGGTTTTTTTCCCTTTTCACTGCTACATCTGCAGTCTTGGCTCACTACAGCAAAATGGCAAAAAGCAAAATGTCCATTTAAATAACCTTCTTGCAACCACAAATCTGTATTTGAAAGCATTTCCTTATGCAGTTATGAAGTGGTAAAATAATGGTCTGAGCTGTTTAAGTCAGTGTGTCCTCATCTGGGATAAATAATGATTCCTCCTGAGACAAACTGTACTGGCAGGCTGTGAACCTGGCCAGGAGATCCTGGTACTTCTGCTCATGTAAAGCAGTAACTTATTTTGGAATAAGGAATCATTTTTGTATTTGCAAAGGAACTGGAATATCTGGTATGCCCTGCTCTGCAAAGCATCAATGTTACAGGGAGGTATGGAATTAATTTGCCTCTTACAGAGGGGAGTGGTGGCAGAGGTGAGACAATTTCTTTAATTCTTTAATAGTTTTGGCATAGTGGAGAAAAGAAGTTGCGACGTGCTGTCAGCACTGAATAATGCTTGAAAAACTGTGCCCAAAGATGGAACCTGAAGCACCTGAGAAACATTCCTGGTGGAAGCTGGGAAGAGGGCTTCCAAGCTTGCTGGTGGTCATTTGTGTTTGTCATCTTGATATTGCTTGTGTAGTCAACATTCCCTTGTCAGAACAGCACTAAAGCTAAGTGACACATCTGAGAAGAAACTGTAGCTACTGCCAAAGTAGTCCTTGTGAGCCAAATCATCAACTTATTTTTAACTTGGACCACAGCAAAAGCCCAGATGTACCCATTAGTATCTGTCACTGTGTCCCACTGTAAGCTGTCACTGCAGCTTAAGGTTAACAAACAAATCCCTCTAAATATTTGCTTTTTAAAATACTCGGTGTGTGATGGACTAACTAAGGTGACAGAGCAGACTTAGGAACATCACTTGTGCAAAAGAAGGTAAAATTGCTTTGTCCTTTGTGGTTCAGAAAGAGAAATGAAATAATAGAATCATAGAATCATAGAATTGTCTGGGTTGGAAGGGACCTCAGAGATCATCAAGTCCAACCCTTGACCCACCGCTGCAGTTGCTAGCCCATGGCACTGAGTGCCACATCCAGTCTCTTTTTAAATATCTCCAGGGATGGAGAATCCACCACCTCACTGGGCAGCCCATTCCAATGTCTGATCACCCTCTCAATGAAGAAATTCTTTCTAATATCCAACCTAACCCTCCCCTGGCACAACTTGAGACCATGCCCTCTTTTCTTGCTGGTAGTTGCCTGGGAAAAGAGACCAACGCCCCCCTGGCTCCAGCCTCCTTTCAGGGAGTTGTAGAGAGTGATGAGGTCTCCCCTGAGCCTCCTCTTCTCCAGGCTGAACAGCCCCAGCTCCCTCAGCCTCTCCTCATAGGATCTGTGCTCGAGTCCCTTCACCAGCCTGGTTGCCTTCCTTTGGACCTGCTCCAGCACCTCAATCTCCTTCCTGAACTGAGGGGCCCAGAACTGGACACAGGACTCGAGGTGTGGCCTCACCAGGGCTGAGTACAGGGGCAGAATCACCTCCTTGGACCTGCTGGCCACGCTGTTCCTGATCCAGGCCAGGATGCCATTGGCCTTCTTGGCCACCTGGGCACACTGCTGGCTCATGTTCAGCTTCCTGTCCATCTAGGAATCCTGTCAATCCAGTTGTCCAAATCAAAGGAAGTTCAAATGAAATTTTATTGCCCTGAATTTTTTTTCAGGGCTGCAAAGTGATTAGCCATGAGATGTGACTGGTTGGAGTGTCAGGCAGTTGGATCATATAAGGGAAATTAAGCAAACTGTATAACGAGATACAACTGGAGGGACTACCATGGCTGGGTTCTTTGGGAATGACCATGGCCTGGTTCTCCTGTGAGCCTAGGAAGCAGATGAATCCCTTAAGGGACTCAAGAAATGTAAGAAAAACTCTGGGGCAATGCAGCAAAGCTGTAAGCACTCAAGTCTATTAATTGTCAGGGAGCTATTCCAGGCGATCCACTGCACCAAGGAGAAACTGCTAACCCTGCACTTTCTCTTCCAAACCCAGAAGTGAGCCAATTGCTAAGTGCCTGAAATGGCCAGGAAGAAAGGAGATCTGGTGGAGAATGGCTTCTCCAAGAGTGTCTTGATGGGTTCAGTTGTGACTTTGAAAGTCTTGCCAATGTCAAACTTTCAGGTGACTTCTTCATACTTGGCAACGAGCCTATAGGAATGAGCTGTAATGTGAACAGCTCCTGTGAACTGGGGGGAGACAGATGGGGGCATGTTTATTTAAAAAAAAACCGAGTGAATTCTGGATTCCCTGTACTTCAGGTAAAGCCTCAGATATCAAAATCTGCCTGTCAGGATTTTGCAGTCAGCCATTGCTTGGTTAAGCTTCTGAACAGTCCAAAGTTCATGTTAGGTTTCAGAAGAAGTATTGCTGATACCCACTGCCAAAAATGGTCCTGTATTCTGGATATTTTAGATAGTTTTAGTTTTTTTTGGAAAAACACTGGCTATGGCTGAATATATGAGAATACTTAGTTGTACTGGCAGTCTACTGATAAATTATTAGTTTGAAGTGGAAAGTTTACCACTGGTACAGTTTTGTGTAATGTATTATATTGGTAACATTATTAATATTCAGAGAGTTGCTCAGAGACCTGTATGCAAAGTTTTTATCCTCTTTAGGAAAAGGGCAATTAATTTCTTTGTGCTCAATGAAAATAAGAACATCTGCAAATTATAGTTCTGGTTTATAATTACATGTTTTGAGTAGCACGCTGAATGCTGGTAGAAATATAAACTTATATGTAGTGATAAGTATATCATCCAAGTCCTGCAAAATAAGGAGACTGCTGTTATCACTATTTTAATTGAACGTAATTGAACTGTTTTTTCAATTTAAATCTTTCAGAACTCTTTATAGCTTGAAATGAAATTTGGGGGCAAAAAAACCCCTCAGCATTGGGATGATTGAGGAAGTGATTCAGATTGTGTCATCTGGTTCACTCGAGTGCAACAAAAATTACCAAATGTATTGACAATATTTCAAAAATTAGGCTTATCAAAATTCTGCACACTGACTATCTCCTTTCTCATTTCAAGGGCTAAACACTTCACAATGTGATGGGCAGCTTCTGCTAATAAAGCTAGAGAAAGTCTTCCCTTGCTCTGAGTTTTGTGTCTACAGAGATGCACTGATCTGAATAGAGTTGTTGGCCTCGTTTCTTCATCCTTTAAAAAGAGAATTATAAGTATTAGTGCAACACTTGTGGTAGTTCTTAGGGGTTGTAGTGTTTTGCAAGCCTGGGTGTTTTTTGTTGCAATCCCCACTTTGGAAGAGATGTCACTAAAAATTTAAAACAGATTAAGGTATTGTTAGACTTATATCTCTCCATAACGTTAAAATACCCATGGGAAAGTAGAAAGGGGAAATGTGAAATAATTGTGAAATAGTTTTAAGCTAGAAGTACAGTGAGAGCTTTTCACATTGTATTGACCTGGACACATTTCAAAGTGCTTCTGTAGTGTTGTCTGCATATACATAGCCCACCTAGGGACGTATATGTTGTTTTTTGCCAGAAAAATCTGTGAAAACATGGGGGCGGGGGCTGTGGTGGCTGTTTGTGTGTAAGAACTCAGCAGTCTTAAAAAGCAAGTCTATTTTTGAACTCTGCTATTTTGAACTCAAAGCACAAGGGTTTTGAAACTTGGCTTCCCTTGAATTATTTATAATCTAGAACTGCCAGACAGTGTGCTTTCAAAGTGTGTGATAAGCCAGAACAAACGTGACTGTGGTATCGCCTTGTCTGCACATCTGCATTTTCTGAAGATTAGGCAGAATTTGACAACAGACTAAAGATTGTTTCATCCTTTGAGAATTCCTTTTCTTCCTCTACATTGCATTTCTGGATCTGGTATCCATGGCAATTCAGAAGGATGATTTAGGAGCTGGGCTTGAACACGTTGATGGAAGTTCTTATTCTAACGCATTTTTTGACATTATTTTTTGAGTGCATTTATAGAGGTAAACTGTTGCAAGCAGTGTATTGAAAATCCTTTTCCCCCAGTAATACACCTAGAATGTCCATTTTTAGTGCAGTGGAGAATCCCAATGGATATAGTTCAATTTCTGAAACAAGTCTGAAATCCAGATACTTCTGGGTACGCATGAATGTTTTTATAGCTGAGAGTAAAACATGAATGGGGCTTGGGTGAGCTGTAATGGCTAAGGATGGGGATTTAGGCTTTTGTGATCTTTCAGTTGAGGATCATTTGATCAAGTTTCATAAATGTCAGATTTACTAATAATACTATTTCATGTTCTGAGGATATTCCAAATTATGTATACTAAATCATTCCTGAGAGGGGCAAAATATGACACAAATACTTTCTAGTGGTATTTGTATTTTAGAAACCTTGGAAGCTAAGAGCCAACAGTGCGAGTCAAAACCAAGGACTGTGCTTCAGAAAGCCATCATTTGCACAAGAACAACTTCTCTTAAAAAGTGATTTACATGTCTTTTCCTTGGAGGTTTCATAAGCTTCTGTGCCATTGTTGCACGCTTTTGAGCAGCCCTTTAGCCCACCTCAACAGTATTTTGTTTTGATCAATAGGTGTATGCTGCTGTGAAGTTACATTTATTCTCTATTTTTGTTTGCATTCATACAGGAAACATATTCTCTCTTCCTTTCCATTATTAGTCTCTCAGCCATGGTTTTTTTTCCTTCATCTCCTCTTTCTTCGCTTTCAACCTCCCTTAGGAGCTGGTCTTAAGAATTAGCAGCCTGAGGAAAGTCAATAAGAAAAAAAAAAAAAGGTATTGCTTGAGCTTGTTTACTTGATTACTTGACATAAAACCTACTTCAAAGAATAGTTGTGATTTCTACTTTAATTATTACATTAACTGAATATTTTAAGCATTTAGCAGACCTATATTGCAGTCTAAACCTGATCAACAAGCTTAATACTGAGATTCTTAGATACAGTAGATGGGTGAGTATTTCAGTGATGCAATAGGTCATAGTCCTTTAGCTTTTGTAATCCTTTGAAAATGTTTTGGTGTCCTTGGAGTTTGCTCCAGGTGGATTCTATACCTTAGGGTATTTTTATATGGGTTTTCCTGAAGTTAACCATTGCAAGCCGAATGGTCTCCTTCATTTTAATCCTTCCATCAAATCTAGGATGGCAAACATTTGCCTTCTAACAAAAGGTTTCAGTACTCTACTCACTTTTTCTCTTAGCTTTTCTGTATAAATATTTTGCTTTCCCTGTTTTTGTAGTCTGACACTTGAGTTTCCCTGAGTGAAGCTGCCTGTTGTACTCACTTAACATCTCAACATTGTAGACTGCAAATCAGAAATCAGTTTTCATGTTAGGGAAGCTAATAGGCTAGACTTTTATTTCAGTTACTTAACTGTTAAAAAAATACAAATTTTGGAATTAATTTTCAGCTATGGCACTGAGTTAAAAAAAAAAAAAAAAAAAAAGGTTTCTTTGGGGATAGCTGATCTGTCCCAGAAGTTGGTCACGGGATGGTTGAACTTGACAGGGACCTCATGAGATCCCTCAACCTGTTGGCAACACTCTGCCTACCACAACCCAGGATGCTGCTGATCACCTCTGCTGCAGCAAGGGCTTGTTGCTGGCTTGTGGCCACCTTGGTGACCACCAAGACCTCCCAGGACTTTCCAGCTCTCATCAGTATTTTGCATTCAAATATTCAAGTGAGTATTTCCAGGTTAGGGAATCTGATGGAGCTGAAAAAATAGGCACAGCTTGTGTGTTCCAGGAACATAATTGTCTTCCCTCGTGGGAAGTCACAGGGATCTTCCCACTGACTTTTGACAGACCGTATGTTGGAGCATACCCAGTGCTCTCTTCACTGTTGTCTAGCAGGAACAGCCCAGGGTACTGGAATGGTGGAGAATAAAGTTGGAGTCACATTTTAGGAAGTAAGGATGTGTTTATTAAAGCGTATCGTGCTGGATGGCTGGGGAGTTGCACAACTTGCAGGGATCTTGGAGTTCTCCTTTGGAGCCAGCTGGAGAATTGCTTGCACAGCTCACATGGAAAAATGCTTTGGGAACTGAAGCTGTGAGACTGAAAAAAAGATGAAAAGAGGATTGGCTTTGGAGAAGTGATTCTTGTTGCTGTTTAGAAGATGTTATGAGCTAGTAAATGTACACTGTATGGTTACTTAGCATGGCTTCATGGCATTTTCTTTTTTTATTAAATTATTCAGATGGCATTGCTGGTCCAGGTTAGCAACCTGCCATAAACCTGCCTGATTGTGGAAAGCAAGTTGTTGCTTGCTAAAGTAGTTCTACAGAACTGTAAAATAATTACGATTAATCTAAAACTTCAGTTTGCTGTATTTTGGTTTCTGCTTTATAATTAAGCATCAAATTTATTTTTGAAGTACTGTGCGATAAATTTAACTTTAGTGAATAAATACTTCATTGATTTCTAAGTAATGCATATTATTTTTGGCTTCTGAAAGTGAAACTATTTTCTTTATTGGATTTTCATTGATTCCTTTAATACCTTTTATTTTTACACTGCTGCTTTTATGCTTTCATGCTACATATCATAGCACAAAGTACTTGCAACGTTAAGGTAATCTTGTCTTCCATGGATGTGCTGGATATAAGTCCAAACTAAAATTTCAGACATAAAAAGAATTTAACTAGCACCCTGTCTGAAAAACAATGAAAACTTAGTGAAAAGCTACAAGCAAAATGTCAAAAAGCTCTTCTTGATAAGCCAAAAAATAATTTTGACATCCTGTTGTGTTCCATGGGTGCTCTCCATGCCAGGCATAGCATCTCTGGTTGCTTTGAGCAGAACCTTTTCACCCAGGCTCACTGCATTTCTGTGCTGGTGTCTCCCTATAGCCCTGAACCTGCACGAGGGCTGCCAAGAGAGTGGCCAGGACCCTTTCCTTTGGGGACAGGATGAGGCCAGGTTTGTCCTGCAGAGATCTCCGAGCATCTTTTGTGAGTCATGAGTAAGGGTTCACTCAGCTCTGCAGTACCATAGTTTAATGCTGCAGGCAATAAAGCCCTCTGTTTATCTGAGAGCCTCTCCTCTTTACATCTTGTTTTACTAGAGCAACTCTTGGAGAGGTTTTCTGGAGCACATGGGACGCCTGAGCTTCCCTGCTGCTGCTGGGGAGTAACTTAATGTATTCTTTGCTTGGGATCAGTAAAAATCTGAGCAGAAAGGTCAGGAAGCTCTCTTTTCTGTAGCAGAAATTCTCCTTATTCACCACAAGCAAGTGATTACGTATGTCTTTGTGCATTCAGTTGAGCTCTGGGTTCAGGTGGGTGATTTATTGCTATTAACTGTTAATTGATCTGAAATAATTTCTAACGCTGTACAAATGCGTGCTTTTATTTAGGACTAAATAAAACACTAATTAAAAGCTGATAGCTATGCTGAGAAAACGTGTATTTATCACTTTGGGGCTCAACAGAATCATAAGTCCCTGTTTTACCACTTAGCATTAATATTACTCTGCAGACAATTTAGACATCTGTGAACAATTTAGGCATTGTGAAGCCATTCAAAACTGCTCTACTAGACTGACTTATTAAAAACATGCTATCTAATTCAACAGCTCATTGCTCTAAGCAAACCAGCTGGCATAGCACTGGGCTAGGAAAAAAAAAAAAAAAAAAAAAAAGACAAAACAATAAAAGATTAATTTATAGGGCAGAGATGATTCTTTTATTACAAGAGATTTTTGGCAGGAAGGAAAGTGTTGCTTTTATTTTCTTTTAATTACAATGTTAATAATTTTGTTGCAATCACTTATTTCTTGCTTTGATGAGTAGATGTGGAAGGTCTCTTGATTCTGCAAGAGTTGGAAAGCCTACAGAGGTCTTGGAAAATGAATCTTTATTTGAGCTGTAATACATTCAGTCTATGCCTTTCCCAGTGTTTCCAGACACGTTGGAAGATGGAGAATGACCATGGCCCCATCTTAGGAACTGTCACAGATGTGCTGGAATTTCCCAACATGGTCTTACTGTAATAAACAGGGATTTGCCTGTGACTGGAGTTGTACATACCCAGTACATAGGGACCTCCCAGTCAGAGGGTAACAGCAATGTGCCTGGTAAATTGGGAGATTGTGCAGGTGCTGGAGGTGCTAAAGCAGCTCTTAATACTGGAAAAGATGGAATAGTGACTTGGATTACACTGTGTGCTTTGAGGTCATGGGACGCTGCACTGAGAATGAATTTGTGGGCATCTTCACATCAAATAAACAGCATTGAATTGAGTGACCACAGTGCTTTAATCTCTTGGAGACCATGCAGGTTCCCTTAATAGACAGATTCCAACACTGAAGCTACTGTAGCTTCCAAAAAGTACTTGCCATGACCTAAGGAAAAATCTCTGTGGTCTAAAAGGCTGAAGGAATAGGTTGAATCTTCTCTGTGGAAAATAGTGGTGGCTGCAGGATAATCTACAACTTTTAACTTTGCTTTGTAACCAGGGCACATACTTGTGAACAACTCAGAGATTTAATTTAAGAGAAATCCAACCATGTAACTCACAGAGAGTCCTGTATGATGGCAGTGTAATAGTAGTAGGCTGTTATTCCTGAGCAATGGCACTGTCATACGTGCCCTCACAATGGGCATTTTTAGTAAATCAAATCTGTTTCTACTCTGGGCCTTCCAGGAAGCACATCTGTGACCTAAGGACTCTGTACGTGCTTTGACTTTGTGTTGTGTTTTATTTTTTTCATCCAGAAACATCTGATTTATCCTACTTCTTGCCACCGTCGGAAATATTCCTCTGAAAACTTATTGTGTTGCTGTTTTGGATTCTTTGGATTGCCATGTCTGGATTCTTTTCCTCTAAATTTATTGACTTAGAAAGCAAATCTTTGTTAAATCTTTCTTAAAGTGAAAAATAATTATCCAAATTGACCTCTAAAAAGGAAAACGTTAATCTTAGCAAGACACATTTACATGTGAACATATGTACAATATCTCTAAGAGAGTTTTGAAGTAGGTTTTCATTACATTCTTTGCAGAAAGGCATCTCTGGGTGTATGGTATTTCCTTACTTCAGGGTAAGAAAGGGGAGTAGACCATCAGTATTGAATGGCTGCTGGTCTTAGTCTGTAATCCTTTACAATTTGCTCATGATCTGTGTGGGCTGAACACTTGGAAGCAGCTTTCACAGAAAGGAAAAAATGCTGTGATGCAAAAAAATCTAACTTAAAAATATTAACTGGATGTGAGCATTGTCCATGGAAATAACAATTCGCCTGGCAACCTGCCAGCATCCCTCTCCAGAGTCTGACTCAGCCACTGTTGTTGCTAGAAACACACAGAGGCAAAAATTAATAATTTTTAGTATGTTTTTTAGAAAGTCTGATGGTGCTTTAGTGGGCCATCATAGTGCTTTTCTATAAGGGGAAAGAAAAATGTTGCTTTCTGGAAATATTGAGTGTCATGGCTCTTGGAAGGAAATAGGGGAGATAAAAACACCCTTCCTGTGGTGGGACATGCCAAGGCCTCTGTGTTTGTACACATCCATAGCTCCACAAATGGATTCTGTCTGTCTCTAAAACTGCAGCCATGTACTGACTTTGTCTTGCAGAACTGAAATATTCTCTAATGTCCAGCATAATGAAAAACTGGATTAAATATCCTTGAATGGATTTGTCTTTCAAATGTTTTGCCATCATTTCCCATTCTAATGACTTGTAACACCAAGCAGAGACATTACTTTCAGCATTTCTCTTTTTTTCTCCTCCTTTCTGCCTCCGTTTCTGTCAGGGTATGATAAACATATCCAGGCTCATTGCAGGAGCTTTGAAATGAGCAAGTGAGTAGGAATTTTGAGTCAAGCTCTTCCAGAGAGAGGTTGATGAGCTTTATTCACCATCCTTTTCCCTTTAGCTGAGATTTTGGTTTGATTAATTCAAAGTCATAAAGGAAGAGGACCAAATTGGCTTCCGCATTTCCAGGATGTCTGCTAGGAAGGGGGTCATTATCATTTCCTGATTATAGTGCAAAGGCACCTATTTTGTACTTTCTATAGGAACTGCATTGAAAGAATTCAGGATGTATTCATCTTGCCCAGTGTTTCACTCATACTTTCTCCAAAAAAAATCACAATGCTGGCTTGATAAGTGCTGCTGACAGCCCAGAGATATCTGACTCGAAGAAAAAAAATGTCTGTATTAGGAATGAAATGAACCAGGGCTTAACTTTTCTTGGGCAAGTATAGTTCAAAGTTGGCATCAGAATAGTTGGCCGAAGGCTTCGAGACTCCACAGTGTTAAAATTCCCTTTGTAAATCTAATTTTGATGCCCTCCTGCCTCTCGGCTACCCATACAGAGCTTCACTCCCAGCTTTTCCCAGGGCTGCTTTGGCACTGAAAGCTGCATTGCTAAGCCAATAGTAAAGGTGTGCTCTGGCTTTCCCTGACAGCTAATTGCTGTACATCTGCTCCCTGTGGGGTTTTTGTCTGAATATTTGGGAATATAAGCTACTGTTTTACATTTCCTTCCAGGCTTATACCTTGGGCTATGCTGTTGTCTACAGATGTTAGCCCTTGGACATGTTAGCTTAAAAGCAGCGAGTGAAAGATTGGAGGAGCTCAAGGTTTGATGCTGGTAATGCAGAAATCAGGGTGGGAAGGATAACTGTGTTACTGCAGCTGCAGGTTACTGCTGTAGATAAAGGACACACACTGCATTTTCTTTGTGCCTTTGTAGCTTTGCAGAACTTCCTAATGGACTCAGTTTGCAATCTGGGCTGAGGGAATCGAGGATGCTAACAAGTCTCCTGATTTTATATTTAACCCATGCTTTTGCCTGGGCTGAGGAGTGGTTGGTGATGTTTAATTTTATTTTTTTTTTCTGAAGTCTACTTCAAACAATTATTTTTCACTCCTGTGTCTTAGAATGGAAGGGAGAAGGCAGTGCTCTCCTCACCTGCCTTTTCCCCTTCCAGAATAACCTTCTCCTTGCCTTCAAGCTTTGAGGATTACATCAGGTAGAGTTTGTTTTGAACGTGTAGTAGTACAGATTTCCAAACCTGTCTGCCTACAGATGTGTACTCCCAGGCAGTGATGTTGATTTATCCTCTCTACAAATACCTATGTATTTATTCCTAGTGTGACAAAGCATGGACAGGAATGTGTGTGTGTCTGTATATATACACATGCACATCCCTGTTTATGGAATTAAGTATAAAGTCGTTCATTTTACAAAATATCCTTCCAAAAAGTGAATGAGTTGCAGTATGCCAAAAGCTATGGAAGCTCAGATACTAATTGCTGCAAAAAGTTAATGAGTGATCCATGGTTAGTTTTTATGGCTCTCTCTGTTTTTATACTCTTTCCCATTTTGCAGTAGAAAGGAAATGAACAGTATTTCTAGAAGCTTATGCATGTAAAAAGCATTCTATAAAGTTTCAGTAAGTAGATTATTGTGCTTTTAAAATATGATTTGTGCTTTTTTTTTATTTCATCTCTTAACTTCAAGCAGCCTTTCTTCAGACTCAGCAGTTGGTAACATTTAATTTTGTGTCATTTTATGTCTTTAGAGATGTGTTGACATTTCTGTGTTTCAGAATAGCATTTTCTCTTTCTGTCATCAGCCTGTGTGTTATAAAATGCCACATTAACCTTTCTAACACATTTAGGTGTTACACACAAGATACTCTTTATGGAATATTATGCTGTTCATGAAATAGATAGTATATATTGGAAGAGAAAATTGCCTGAAAAGCCAAAACTGAATGAAGGTCATCATGGGTCCATGCATTAATAATCTCATGGCACAGCACATGTTTATTTAAATAAATTTGGAATTTCCTTCAGGGAAAAAACAGTCACCTCTCCAAACATTGACCTGAACAGGCAGTGTCCACTGCTCTTGACTTCTCACAGTGTTGTAAAAGTCTTGGTGTTGGGTTGCAAGAACCAGACAACACCTAAAGGATGGTGGTGAGAAGAGAGATGTTCCCAGGCAAGACTTTGCATCAAACTGTCATGACATCTGGGTCTGATGTGTGAGTGGGGGATGTTCTGCATCAGCCTCAGCAAGGTAGGAGAGTTCACTGGGGGAAATATTTCCTGAAATGTTAGGAGTTGGATGTTGAAACTGATAACCACAGGGTATTCAGTGGTTGTATTACCTTCATGTATATTATAACTATTTAGAAGTTAGTATCAAAAATTGTCAAAGTCTGTGCAGTCTTTTAAGAATCCAGACATATGATGTGGTGTAAGTAGAGATTTTAATATAAGGGATAGTTCCAGCTTTATGGGAGCATGTATCAAAGTGATAAAAAGGTTTCTAGCATTGTTTTATTTACAGAATGGTTTAGGCTGAAAAGGACGTTAAAGATTCCCTAGTTCCAGTCCCCCTGCCATGGGCAGGGACACCTTCCACTAGACCAGGTTGCTCCAAGCCCCATCCAACCCGTCCTTTAACACTTCCAGGGATGGAGCACCCACAGCTTCCCTGGGCAGCCTGGGGCTGTGTCTTTCCAACCTCACAGTGAAGAATTTCTTCCTCATGTCTAACCTCAATCTGTGTTACTGATTTAGTAATCAGTGATTAATGGCTGTCCTCCAGTTACATCCTTTACCTCTTGTCCTGTCACTCCATGCCCTTATCAAACACCCTTCCCCAGCTTTCCTGTAGTCCCTTCAGGTACTGGAGCACAGAGTGCTAAATATTCAGGCAGATTTGGAGATGTTGATATATTTAAACCACAGAGCAGTGCAGTTGCATCAGCCCAGTGCTTCCTTCCAGCTGCCAGCCCCTCCACAGAGGCTCTGGGCCCAGGCACTGAGTCACTCAGAGTCACAGGGAAATTGCTGATGGAAATTCAGAGGAGGCTCTTGGTGTCTTTCACTCTTTTAGATGAGATCTTTTAAACTTTCTGCATTTTTAATTTGTTACAGCCAATTAGGGATGCTAATGATACTATCTCTCAGTGCTCACTGACTTTTTCCATGTGTCCTTCTAATCATACCCATACAGTGCTGTGTGAAATCCTACCTCTACATTCAGTTCACCAAGCAGCTAATATTCTAATACATCTGGAGAAGAAAAATCCAGCAATTCCTATGGCTGCATGACAAAATGAAATTTTGACACAAGGAGGAGAGACTAGTAGAGCCACAATATTTGTTATGCTAAAAATCCCTACTTAAATTAGCAGGATTTATTCCGAACTGAATGCATAGCTGAAAAGTAGTTGAGAAGCAATATTTGAAGTAGATAAAATAAGGGATAAATGGGGTTTTTAAGACAGATCTTCAAAAATTTTTCCAAGTGTATGTTTGTGAACTCGTGGTTCTTTTTTCACCTCATATTGAAATAACCATGATCTTAATGATCTACAGGATGAATATATATTCAATTTTTACATTGAAACTACTACTCTATATTCGAATTTCTGCATAAGGAAGTAGAGCTATAACTTTCTATCTCAGTTCTGGTGGTTATGGGCAGGAAGAAGCCTGGCAAAATGTGCAACATTTACATTTATTGAAATCAAATCTTACTCTTTATGTCATCTCAGGGTCAAAAGAATATCCTATTGAACAAGTTGGTTGCAATCCAAGAAAGTATCTTAATCTAAGTCATTGCTTCCTAACTATTACTGGTTCTGATCAGTGAAAGGAGCAGATTCTCTTTTCCACCTTTATTCTGTTTCTTGGTGCTATTATGTAGCTTTGACACATTTGCCAGCTCCTGTTTTATCCAGGATAAAATTGTATCTTATCTGCAGAGAAATCAGCAATGATCTACTGTGGTTTAGAACATATTTTGCTAGGATGTCACATATATTGAGCAGCATGCTGGAGAAAACAGATTACTGAGAGGCTCTGAATATTAAACCTCTGCTATGACATACAGAAATGGGCTCTGCTTTTTGTAATGTTAGGTCTGACTGCAGGCTAGATGCTAAACTTTATTTTCAGGTCCCAGGTGGTTCTGAAAGCAAATGTCAGAGCTTTATTAAATGAGTTAACATTATTGTTAGTCAGAAAAAGTCAAGTGGATTTTTGTTTGTTTGTTAGGGATTTTTAAAGGCTTTTTTTTTTTTTTTTTCCCCCCATGTGATTTTTCCTTCCCAGTCTGAATAGGTTGGCTTCTGTGTGGAAATTTTGCCCTCCTTTGGTCTTAGTTTTCATCCTGGTTACAAGGGAGAAACACTAACTTCTGCACGTGCTTCATGATATAGAATCATAGAATTGTCTGGGTTGGACGGGACCTCAGAGATCATCAAGTCCAACATATGACGACTGAATCAAAACTTGAAATCTGGGGAGCATCTTTTTCCTTCTGAGTTTAGTTTATATTTAGAAAGTAAACAAAATATTGCCAACCTTCCATTCAGAGCAGGAAAAAAGATTGGTAGGTTTTCACACACAAATATTCACCAGTTCTCCTTGTCACAGCTTTCCTTTTATCATGATGTAGGGAATGAAACTGAGTCCCAGCTGATGGATGTTAATGCTGACAGCAAGGGTGGGCAAAAGGGGCTTTTTATCAGTTTATAGCCAAGGCAGTACTGCTGCTTCTGTTCAAGAAGGAAAAACAGCACACGACTAAGGAGGGAATTCCTTGGACACTAAAATATGCTCAGAGCAATCACAAGATAATTATAAATACCCTCTGAAGGTTAATGACTTTGGGGAGGTTCCCCTTTACCTGTAGCACATCTTGAGGAGCTCATCAAAGAGGTTTTGCTTAGCTGGATCCAACCCTTGGATGTCCTCCTCCTGCTGAGGGGCATGATGCCTGTGCCTGGCAGCAGGAAAAAAGGAAAAGGTTTTTGGGTTGATCTTTAAGAAGTTAGGAATGAGACTGAGGGGCCTTTGTGATTTTGTTAGGGTGTTTTCTTTCAAAATATGTATATTTCAAGGAGAATGCAAATATTAGTGGCTGTGAACAGTTGAGAATAGCAAGTGTATGAAGGCAAGAAATACAATCTGGAAAAAAGGAATTTCACAGTAAAATACTATTGTTTCTTCTGCATATTCATGCACTCAGTGTATTAGTGAATTGTTACCCCCTCAGGGCTTCAGATCAGTGTAAGGCACAGGACATTAGTAAGGGGTGAGAAAGCATGAGATATATTAATTCACATTTGTGGGTGTGAATATTCATGGCATTCATCTTTTGTCAATTTGTAAGATGAGAGTGTCCAGTTGAGGAAATGGACTTACCAAAATATCACTGTGGAGTAGCTTTAATCACTGAATGATAGATGTGAATGACTTTTTAAATTAATCAGTGAAGGCTGAGAAATTCAAAATATATTACTTTGCTCCTAGAACTGATGTTCTGAAGCACTGAGGTTTCAGCTACTAATCAAAGCGGCTTTAAAGCAATGAACCAGCAGTCAGATTGCCACTTCTAAACATCTGGGATACTGAGTGCTCCGTGTTGTTGCAAATCCTGGATTTGTAGCTGAAAAATGCTTTTCATAGCTATTTGCATCTACCTTTCTATTAACAAAAACTTGGATTTATTCATTTTTATGTATAAACACATAGCATTTAATAACAGCAAATACTCTTTCCAGTTGTGGAGGACAAAGATACAGGGCAAACTGGAAAATGTGAGCACACTGCAAAAGGCTAAAAGCAAAGAAGATGGAAATAATCACACTCATTCCATCTAAAGTCATTGCAAACTGTTGAAATCATGCTGCTTCAAACACTACTGTTATTCAACTTCAATTATAAATAAAAATATTTTATTCTCATTGAAAGCAAAATTCAATTTACATTGGAAGAGGAAAAAACCAGGGTTTAATGAAGAATTTTAATACACATTGGTTTTATTGTAGCACACAACATTCATCTTGTAGTTGCTTAAAATGATTGTGGAGAAATTTCTCTTGATTTTTCTCTCTCCCTTTTAGTCTTTTCCTGGCTTCCTTAACAGCTCAGTGTTTTCTTGCTTTCTTTTGAGTGTTAGAAACCAACTTAAATCCAGCTTGTTGGAAGGCAAACCCAAGATTCCTGATTTGCAAATTGCTTCAGTTCAGGTTCTGATGCAAATTTGACCCAATTTATGGTAAAAACTTTGAATCTTTCAAAGCTCTTACGAGGAACACTTCATGTTTTGTGTTTATAAATGCTGTAAACCAGAAGGCAGCAAATATTGTAAAAGAAGATGCAAGGAATTTGCCAGTATTTTCTTTTGTGATTTTAGCCCATGACTTAGAGGAGCTTAATATGTTTCTGGAATGATGTGTCTCCTGGCAGAGGTGTTGGTGGGTAATGGGACATTCCAAGCAGGACCAGAGCAGTTTTAAAATATTATAATGGATATATTATAAGAAAATATTAATATGAATATTAAAATATCCACAGTTTAGACCTGAGGAGGGATGCAAAAGCCTGTCCAGAAGTTAAACTCCTTTTGCATTTGTCTTTGACAAGCAGTGCTTCTCTGTGCTTAATTAGGTAAGTTAATGACTTAGACCTCCTGGTACTTTTGGAAGAGATAGCAGTTTATAATAATGCATTTCTTAACCCTCCCTAGTGTCACACAATTAATCTTCAAAGGCAGCATGCTTATCAGATTTGGTGATAGAAATTTGGAATATAAAATCCCCAAATTTGAGCCCTGTAAATTGTTTGTTTGATTGCTTGTTTGCTTGCTATCTGGGAGGACCTTTTCTTTTTCAGGGAGAAGGCATAAATTATGCCCTGTCACCAGGACAAGGACATCTAGGTAAGTGGCCAAAGATGACCTGATGGCCTGAGGATGTGAGGACAGACATTAATACAGTGCTTTAGGTCCCAGAGGAGAGAGGGCCTCCCTTCCTTCTAACTCTGCCTGGTTTGCAGCAGTCTGTAGCTGAGGGAAGTCACTAGGCAGCCCCTTTAAGTGTTTTTTCTCTGAATGATAAGCAAAAACAGAAAAATGAATTGTCTGCTTTCAGGTATGTTTAGTAACAGGTTGGGCTGTATAACGTGCCAAAGAGGCTTTGGTGTAGCTACCAACCCAGTCTGAGCTAATGAGCTGGTGGGCAGAGGTGGTTTGTGGTGTCTGAGTAAATCCATGACTTCCACTTCAACACCCTCCAGAGGAGCACTTAACCATTTCAGGATAGGAAAAAGCTTGTGTAAATAATCACCCAGGGCAAAGCAACAGCTACACAGGCTGTTAAGTTATAAAACTGCTAGTATCCCAGTCTTTGTTTTATTGTAAACATTGCTTTCTACTTGCACTGACCCAAATTGCAGTGAGTATCTGTCAGGGGAATGATGTCCTTTGAGAACAACTCTCTTCCTGGCAGCCTAGAAATGGCAATCTTAATGCTGGTTTTACATTTGTTTGGGTTTGGTTTTTTTGTTACTTATGTGCATAGCCATTTATCTTCCTGAGATCAGGCAGCTGCCTCTACAGGATGCTTTTACTTGGTCTTAGCATCCTCTGTATCAAGTGGAAATCAAATGAGAAATTTGTAATTTTCTAAAATTTTCAGTCCACTGAGAAAAGCTGTAAGTGTCTTTGAGTTCTCCATTCAGGACCAGTCAAACAAAATTATGCTGAGAGATGTCCCTGTCATTTTTCATGTTTAGAAACAGAATTATCTATTACACTTTTCTGTGCCCGAGTTCTTTGATGTAAGAAATATGAGATAGTCATGAAAATATTTTTGAAGACTGAAAATAGTATTTAAATCAGAGACTATGAAATTTTCATTTATATCTTTTGTCAGGAAAAAAGAAAACCAAAAAACTTTGGTAATAGTGTAATCTTGAGCCCTCTCTTGCCTTTATCTCATGCTGGAAATTGGTGTTGCATCCTGTTTTCTCTTCAAGTAGCTTAGTCTTGCATAGTAAATGTTATTTATTGTTCACCTTGTGTATGAGTGAAGTTCAGCATGTGGATTCTGTCATTTTGCTCTGCAAGGTTTGGCATTGCTGTTCCGAGGGAAACTTCACTGTCCCACTTCTTCTGAATGCTTTATTTTTTTTTAATCAGTTCTTGATCATTTACCCTAAATATAATCTACATCCCCCTGAAGTCACTCGAAATCTTGCACTGCATTTTGTCAGGAGCTGAAATAGGTGTTTTTTTTTTTGTGTAACACACTTGACCTGAAAATCCTGGCTTTGATGTTTGGAAAAATCTTGGGAAATATATTTTGTTCTGAAGGGTGTTAGGAACTGCATTTTTCTTTGTATTAAACTGGAACAAACTTAGGGATCATCTTCTGTTGCATGCCTCACGGCAAACATAACAAGAAGACACATCCTCAGTGTCTCCTGGTCCCCCAGGGTCCCAGCTCATCCCCTCCCTGCAGCACTGAAGTTGATGCTCTGCAGTTCTTCTCGGAGTTCAGGAGGCAAGTAGAGTCATACCTCCTCAACTAGAAAAATCAAAGTTGAATTGAAGAATTAGATTGATGTGGGCAAGAGCATATTCAGTGGTGAGAATATGTAGTACTTAGGTTATGGTGTTGCTCAAAGGTTGGACTGGATGATCTTGGAGGTGTCTTCCAACCTAATCATTCTGTGATTCTGAGAAATTGGGATGGTAATGTTCTTAACACAGCTATGGTGACTTGTCTTGGAAGGGAGCTGGATATTAGTGAACATGCAGCAGTCTTGGGCTGTTTCTTGCTTTACTCTTTCCAGCTTCCTTGCAAGTTGGCAAAGCCAATCACTATGTTCATCTTCTCCCTCCCAAGCATCACTGTTAACCTTTTTCTACACATCCCTAGTGAGAATGCCTAAGACATACTAGAAGGATTGTAATAAATTTAATGATGCTTTAAAAGTCATATATAAAAGGATTTTTTGAGACCATTTATTATTCCTTTATTGACGATTCCTGCAAGTTAATACGTAGCAAGTGGAAGCTTTTTCTGAAGAAGCTCAGACTGCTCAATATCACAAGTAGATGTAAGGGGGAAAGGCATTAAGGGAGATAGGGCAGCCTGGCAGCAGCCTCTGACTTTCAAGTATCTGTTGGGAAGTTCTGATTTACCATAGAAGTGGCAGCGACTCTCTTAGCATGAAGTGCCAAAGAGACAGATGGCAATGTTGAAATATTCTCTGTTGTGCCTACCATCAGGTCTAGTGAAATCAGGAGCAACAAGATGTTGCAGTAGAGTAAATAATACTTGCTACCACTTTTTACAGGGCGAGAGGTTGTTTGTTTGAAGCTGCCGATGTAAACCCAAGCTGAATTCTTGAATGTGGGTGGAGTAGAAATGTTAGCTAGAAAGATGGGTTTATATTAAAGTCTTACTATGTAGGAGCAGGTAAAGTAACATCTTGTTCCAGCAGAAGAATAGGAACTTTAATGTTGCAGTTCTGTGGAAGCAAACCCCAGTGACAGACACTGATTTGAGGCAGCCCCTTGTGATGACTTGTGGCATGGGGGTTTCTCTGTGTAATTTATATCTGGGCAAATTTAAGTTCTGTTTGTCTTGTTAGGTTGGACTTGGGAGGCAGCACACCATGGCTTGTCATAAGAGGCTCTCCAGAAGTAATATGTCCACATCTGTGAAGTGTTAATGTCTGCACCACCTTTATCTCGGTGGGAAGAGGGGGGTATTGCAAATAAACATTCACTGGAGTTGTTCTGTTGGAGCAGGGACCTAAGAACTGGGACTAGAGTGCTGTGCTGGCTAGGACCAGGAATCTGGGTGTCTCTTTGAGCATCTCTTTCTTAGAACGTGGAAAAGCAATGGAATGATTCCAGGGATAATAGTAGGAGCTGATAATAGTAATAATAATAATCTCCTCAAATGCACTTGAGTATTTGTAGGTGGCATCAAGTTCCTACAAATATCTGAAGGGCATGGACACCCTTTTCCTTACTCTGGACATTCATCTGAGTGCTCAGTAAGAGCTTTGTGCTCTGAATCCTGAAGGAAGCAGAAAATTTAGAATTCACTTCTAGTTTTTTTCGAAGTGTTGGTTCATTCTTTCTTATCCAGGAAAGATCTGCAGAGAAAAGAGCTTGTATCTTTATAAGAATTGCTTCTTTCTGGAAAGTTAAGGAAAATAAGGATAGAAGGTACTTACAATGGTATCATGAGTTATAAATTCTATAGTTTTTAAATATAGTAATCATATATAGTAGTGTTGTTGCTTCTGGTGATAAACTGATTTGGTCTCTGCATTTCTTTGGCTGGGCTCCAGTCAGAGCAACAACACCAGCTGGATTTATGGAACTTGTAGGAAATGACCATTTTATACACATAGTTTGTCTTCTTTCCTGTGTTAATTCCTTCTGGATAAAAATATGGGGAGCTACCTCTAGTTAGTTTCAAATTAGGTATGGCAAATATTGTTAGTTCTTATTGTTTACATGGCAAATATTGTTTAGTTCTTAAGAAAAAATACATTCATTTATACAGTTTTTCCCTTCTTCTCATTAAGGTCTTTTTTCATATAGTCTTGGTCTATTACACACATTCCAACAAAAACTTAATCTAGTCTTACAAGTTTTTTTGCAAGAGAACAGAAAACAGTCCATGAGTGTATGTTGGACCCCTGAGAGGGATCTTTTTGGCTCATTTGCCTTGGTTATGTTAGCATCTTCAGCAGACATTAGAGGTTTTAAATAGAAGGACTATAGAGAATTTTACCTGTAACAAAGTGGGGCAAATGAATTATAATCTTCTTTTATGGCATCTTTTAGTGCCACTTAAGATCCCCAAGTTTCCTTGTAGGTAATGGTAGGTGGAAAGCTAACCTTCTTGGTAGGCTAGCTCACTGAAAATAACACTTTATGCTTCTCCAGCCAAAACACAAGAAGTCTCTGGACATCTCCAATAGGAAGAAATGCACCATAAAGGTAAAAATTAAAAGACATATAAAATGTTTTAGGTCGCATGACATTCTAGAATGGAAGAAAAAAGATATATAAATGAGAGCAACCGACAGACTTAAATGTGGCTTAAATAGCAAAGATTTCTATTTTTTCCTTCAAATAAAAATATAGTAGATGTAATAGAAATTCATTTCCCAAGGACATGTGATTTGTTAATGATACAAGGTAGCAATGGTGCAGCTAAATGCATTCCCAATTTAGTTTAGTATGTTTTCTATAATCAGGCAAGTAAGACAGAGATGTTCTGCATTATAACAAGCACATCATTAAAATGGCAGATGACCATAAAATTAAATCTTGCTGTCCCATGGGCTCTTACTGAATGTTAAGTGAAAGCATCTGCAACTGATTATTTTGTCCTTATTAAGCTCAAACAGTCCAGAACCTTGAGTTTTTGAATATAAGTTCATATCTTATGTCGTGTATTTGTGATGAAGTAATTGAATAAAAAGATGCAATATATTTTTAATAACATAGACTTGTCTCACTGACTGGCTGTGATTACAGTCTGGGTTGATATTTTCCTACACAAGTATTGTTTTCATCTGGAAGTCTGGCTGCCAGTCTCATGTCAGGGTACTGCTAGAGCAACTTAAAGACTTCTTACTGAGTTGAGTTCGTTTGAAAGTATAATATTTCCTGTTTGTTTGTTTGTTTTGTTATTTATAAGCCTGGCTAAAATATAGAGGTAATTGAGGAAGTACCCAGTCATTCCAGCTGTGGTACTACAAAACCACGAGGAGGTGAAGAGACTGATAGGACATTAAAGCCTTATGAATCTTATTCTAAACTTGTGAAAGTCATATTTGCAATCTGCTTCTAAATTGTGTGAACTTAGCCACTCCCTGGATTGCATTTTGCCTACATTGCATAAGCTGCTGTGTGTGTAAATACAAATTTAAAATTAAGCCCTGCTTTCAGGCTAATATGCTTTGGAATAACCAGTTTACACTTACAAATTTATCTTGAAAGCCACTTTTCAGAAATGAGAGGAGCTGTATTGCTGAAGCATCATCTCCCACAATGTCTATGACATGCAGGAGGCTACCCATGTTCTCCTATTTTTCTGATGTGAGAGACAAAGGCAGGATTCATTTTAGAGCCATCAGTGGTGACTTCTAAATTTCTGTATTCCTTGGTTTTGGCTAGGGCTTACTGATTTTGATTTGAACCTAGTAGTGCCTGAAAAAAAGAACTAAACCTGAAGTTTATGCAAAAATCATGGGGGAGGGAGCTTTGAGCATCCTGGTCTATTGAGAGGTTCCAACCCAAACCATTCTGTGATTCTGTGATTGCATCATCTTGGCATGTATGGAAACTTGATTTTTTCACCAATGCTAAAGTTTTGTGAACGTAAGACACCTGCATTTAGGAAACAGCTATTCTTTTTTTTACTTACAAGTATCCAATGGGTATAACAAGGTATATTTGTCAGCTGTATGGTAACATAAGTTAATACTAGTGTCTTTGATCTCTTTAATTTCTCTTTCCTATCTAAATCATATTCATTTCATGTTAAAAAGAACCTGAAGGTGGTGTTCAGGAGACCCTTTTCCATGTGAGAGGATGTATTTTATATGAAGAATTTGATGCAGGGTTTGATTATGCACTGCTGTAACATTTTAGTAGTATCTGGCCCTCTGTGTACTGCTCTTTTTTTACAACAAATACATGTGTTTAGGAAAAAGGTGGCAAAAGTGAGAGACATAATGAAAACTGAAAAAATGTTGGTGCAGGGATGTGTTCACTGCTGGAGCATTACTGTCATAGTGGATTTCAGTTCACAGGTAGAGCTGTATAGTTAAAATAGAGCAGGTTAATCTTTTTTCTCCTGTTAAAAATTACAAATGTATTTTCTTCAGAAAGGGCTATTGAGGCACACAAAAAAAGAACAAAAACCTCCATCAAAACCCTGAGAGTGATAGTATAAAACAGGTGATGCCTTGTGACCCGATGACCATTGGCATTTGACATGTTTATTCTGGAAGAAGAAAAATCTTAAAACTTAGCAGCAAATAGTCCTGACATTAGTGTTTTCTGGCAATCTCAGATAATCTGTACATCCAAAGGCTATGATTTTCCTACTTTACAGCCTCCTTAAAGAGATTGTACCTGCAAAAACAGCAGCTATATGCAATCAATTGATTGCTAGAAGTTATTATCCCCCTAGGATGCTTTCCTTTTTATATGTGCTAGAACATTAAACTGAAAAATTAAGCCTGCTGTGAAACTAACAACAGGCATCAACTGAAAAATGTCAATCCACTTCAAACAATTTCAAGAAGATGCCTTGTTTTGCCCTTCACTTTAAAAAAAAAAAAGACATCTGCAGAGTCTGTGTAGTGCATCCTTACTCCAGGCCAAATCTTGCCTTACTGAGGATAAAGGAGACCTTGAGCATGGCCTTGTCCCTGTGTAATCTTGCTGCTGTGTCTGAGGGGAGGTTAGGAGGTGGCAGTTGGATGTTCACCATCTCCTCTTGGGAAGCTGACAGGAACTGAAGTACTTTGTGAAGAGCACTCCCTGCTGAGCATCTTCCTTTCTTCAGCCTGGCTGGCAATTTACATCCCAGACTTTGGCTGTGACTGAGCTGTTGGGTTCTTTTCTGCCATCAAGCACAGGAACAGAAAGCATATACTGTGAGAAAACTGCTAATAGCACTTTAGGATTAGGGAATGTATGGAAAAGTTAGCACCCTTGAGGCCAATGCTTTGAAAACTCAGCATCTCAAACAAGCTGGAAACTTTCAGGCTACTTGAAAAAGTGTAACTGTCAGAGAGGAAGAAAGCAAAGACAGAAAACCTGACCAGGAGTGTCACTGAGCTGAAGGATTTGTGTTGGGGAACTAAAGACCAAAAAGGTTTCACTATAGTTACTAGTTAATGATGGATATCTGCATGGGTCAATGGCACATCAAAGGAGTAGGATGATTTGGTTTGCAGCACAGGTAAAGTAACAGCATTAAAGTTCTTAAAAAATGTTGCATCAAAGTTTGCTTTACCTTCTCCAAAGTCAGTGGGGTGCAATAGATAATAAGAGAAGGCTAATGCCAAAAGCTTTTTAACTTTGAATTTTAAAAAATCTAACTTTATATGGTCTTTTCTTCTCCTTGCAATGTTACGCCAGTTCTACTTTCCTCCCCCACTGTGTTTCACAGTCATTTTATGAGTTGTCCTCCCCCACTGCTTAGTTTCAGTTGCAGATGCCATTTTGGTGTCTAGTTAAGAGTTTCCAAATCAGTGACCAAAACACTGGAATGATTGGAAAAGGAGTTGGAGGACCAGTCACCACATTACTTAGGAAAAGAGGAGCAACACAGCATATGTTGAGTCAAATCCAACCCTGTCTCCTGCAGGAGCCACAGAGCTGCATTTTGTAAGACTGTAATAGGTTGTTTATGCTCATTAACTTCAATATTTTGTGCCATTTAGAATAAATCCAAACTCATTAGAGTTCACAAGTGGAGCTGAGATGATTATTACTATCTATAAATCTTTGAATCAGATTTTCTTTTACATTTAGAAGTGTAACTTCATTCTGTTTGCGTCTCAGTAATAAATAAAATCAGCCAAAATTAATTTGCAAACATGTCTGAAGGAGAAAATGGTAGTGTTGCAAATATATGACTGGGCAGACAGTGAGTTAGATTCATCTCAATTAACTTCAGCCATCTGAAAACTGAAGATGGTTTCAGCATTCTGTGCCCTTTCAGGGGACACTGCAGCTCTCCCATTTCAGACATCTGCATTAAAAAGAGATAAACTCAGACTGCTGGCACCGTCCAATTCTTTCATTAACTGCAGAGGAAGGATCAGAAACAAGAAACTTGTTTGGCTTTGGAAAAAAACCATCATGTGGAAACTTTCTAATCAGACAGCATTAACTTGGAATACTGTGAAAGTCAAATGTGATTGCACACAGGAACTGGGGTCACAAAAGAGGGAGAGCCCATCAGGTTTGTTACAGTTCATCTTTCTGAGCAAGATATGTCTTGGAAATATCAGAGAAAGCTTTGTGGGGTGTTGTTCATTGTTTATGGCCAGCAGGAGTAGTAATAATAGCAGTATTTTGTGTAAATGTAACTGTTTTGATTTGAACTTTGATTTCATAAAGTGGATTAACACCAAAAAGCCTTCAAAATCTGGGTCTTACCACAGGGTTATACTTTGTCCCTGGCAGCGACCAATGATGGTTTCTGAAGTCCAGCCTCTAATCCTTTGCAGCTCAATTGCTCCCCCAAGCCAGGCATGGCTCACACCAATTTCAGACCCCAAATTTCTCTGATATTAACTTGTGTACTCTGCCCTACCTAATCTTTGGCGTCTGCAGCATCCTGTAGCAGTTAAAGTTCATTGTTTAACGACTCCTTGATTGGTGAGCTACCTCCCATTTTTTTTAGTCTTAAACTGGTTTAGTGCTAATTTAATTAACAAATGACTGGCTCCTGTGTTAGGATAATGAGTCTAACTGCCCCCATTTATCCTCTCCACAGCACTCATTTTTAAAGCAATTACCCCTTGATTACAGTTGGGGTGAATATACAGGATTTTATGCCTCTTAGGGCCCTGTAATATATGTAGTCATAGACATTTTTAGCTAGGAAAACTGTAAAGGTTGGATTGTCTTTATTTCGAGTGAGCAGTTGTGGTTCCATCTCTGCTAAATCAGGTACTGTTTACATGGGTGAAATGGCAGATTGAGAGTGGAAGTGAGCAAGGCATACACATGGCTTCTGTGTTTGTTCAGGCTTTCTCAGTAGAGGGGAATAAAAGCTTACCAATATTTTGCAGCTGAAAAGGCAAAAAAATGAACATCCGTGATAAATACTAATTTTTAGGTAACATACCTTTCATGTGAAAAGAGCAGAATGTAAGGCATGTACAAAATGTATTAAGTCCAGAATAGAAAGAAAGCCTTGCAATATGTCTGCATAGCCTGGAGGCCAAATAGACTGTTTCTGCAGTTAAATGATTATTGGATTTCATAGCCTGTTTATTTACAGGGGATAAACAAGTGCATTTATGCAATGTTTGTAATGAAAATCTTGCCTGTATATAAATTAGTGGCTTTTCCTCTTGGGTCTGCCAGCTAGAATTAGGGTGAATTTTTTTTTTTTCTTCTTTTTTTTCTTCTTCCTTTTTTTTTTCTCCTCTTCTCAAGATCTGTTTCTCAAATGAACTGTAAAGTAAGCCTTCTATTCAGCAAAGAAAATTATTTTGAAAAGCAAAATGCACCCTTAGCTGGCATTCAACAAAGCAATGTAAGAAGAAGAATTTCTGTAGCACCTTGAAGGCATACCCACTGGATGTGATAATCATAAAATCCCCAATTTCCTAGGATTACTAGTATTTTAGTCCAGGTTTCTTGCCTTAGCTTTTATCCAAATAAACTATGCTGGCTATATTCTAAAGGTATGGTAGGATTGTGATGGGATATGTGATTATTTCCAGCATGTAACAGCTTTTCTGCTTGGCTATCTGTGGTCTAATCAGTTAGCATCATTTTTTTCCAAGCTCGTGTCCTTCCTACCTCCAAACAAGATGGATTTATGTAGTACCAGGATGCTTACTCAGCACTTTTGAATACCTGGAGAATGCTTCAAGTGACTACCCTGATAATGAGAGAGAATGCTAATGTCCAAATTTTTTTTTCCACCAGACTTTAGAAACCATCTATTAATATCAAACCAGAACAATTCACAGGCAGGCATTCTTCTTGGGATTTTTTTCCAGGAAAATATGAAACTCATGGTATAAAGCCCCCTGTGCCATGGTAGCACAACGACTTTCTAGAGTCACCAAGAGCATATTTTCATTTGCTTATCACAGGCTGGATGTGTGGCTGGTTTTGTAATCTTCATCCTGGTTTTGGTATCAGTGGGACTTGTCCTTTAGTGCAGTTGTGGCTGAGGTTTCCTGCACTGCCCCGGTATGCAGTGAGCCATTTCTCTACAGATCTCCTACGTGCTTTGTGTGAGAAGCAAGAGAGGTAGTTGTTGATTTCATGGTGTTTTGATAAATATACTTCTGCACTGCTATGACTTGGTGTGATTGATGAAATACTAAAATCATATGTGGTCCTGTCACAGGAACTCTGGAGCCCGGAGAAAATTATGCAGAAGATCAAAAAAGTCTTGTTAAAAGGAAAGTGGGGAAAGAAAGTGCAAAGGGCATTCATCTTTTTAAAATGTCATGAGGTGGAATCTATCTGGCAATACCAGAAGTACTAAAGGTGTTGAAATGTTGATCTCTGCATAAATCACATACTTTATTTTGCAAAAGTAGTACAGGAATATGAAGCTACTTCTTTTCCCATCAAGATATTTTTTTTTCCAATCTTAAAGGAGCAGCCTTTGAAATAGATGGGATGAATACCCCAATACCCATCATCCAAACCCAACAAAATAAATACAGGCACTACAAGTTTGCATGTTTGAAGTGTGTTAATTAAAAACAAAAAACAACAACAACAAAAAAACCCCACAACAAAACAAAACAAAAAAAACTTAAGGCAATGCTGCAGTCTGTATCTCTACACAGTGCATCATGCACGCAGGTAGCTGGAATCTATTAGAGCATCTATTAGAAAAGTTTTGGGAGTTTCTAAACTTATGCTTCTCAGAAGAATTGGCTCATGCCAGGCAAGTACATTCTTCATCAAAATGTGATCACCAGAGTTGTCAGTGTGAATGTTGGCCATCAGCAGTACTGATTTAATGTAATTTTTTTTCTTAGCTGCTTCAAAATTTTGAGGATTTACTTTCTCTGTTCATGAGAAGCATTGAAGGTATTCATTATGAGCATGGGGTGCTAGGAGCTATTGTGGATTTATCCTTCTTAATTAGTGTTGTAAAACTGATGTATTTTCTGGCATTGCAACTTTTTAATGGCATTTGTGTCCTGCTTACAAATACCAATCATGCACTTGACTGCCCAGTCAAAACAGAAAACACAGGAGTGGACTGGAAATGTCAGCATCCCTTGGAATGCAAATTATTATTTTCAAAAGCTTTGTGAAATTAGAATAGATGAAGTACACATTGATCTAAGCTCATGTTGGTGTGAAACACTTCCAACCACAGCAAATTTGGAATGTTTTGGCAAGGTGCTGTTGGGTGTATTAAGCTTTTGGGTTGGTCAACACGATCAAGTGGTAGCATGGGGCATGGTGGGTTGACAAGCTGGTTTCTGGGTCATCTTTCCTCGCCACGTGTTACAGAGCAGCTTTCAGGTCACCTCTCTGTGAGTGAACTCTGGTCTGCTCTGATGGACCTGGCCATCCAGCAGCTTTTCTCTTTTTTTCGTAACATAATTACAGTCAACTATCTCACTATCTTAAAAAAAATACAAAGGATAATAAATCTCTTTGCCATCAATCCTCAGTTTCTGCTTTTATTTCCTATCTGTGAATTGCTTCACGTCTGGCTGCATTTTTTTTCACCTGTAATGCTTTTCTTGCACCTTGCACATCAGCTGCTTCTTCACTCTTACCAAATTCTTTAGTTATCTGCTTCTAGTGATCTGGTCATGTGGTTTGTTCTCCTTGCTGGGGTATTCACTGACCCTTTCCTAAGTCTCTGTCTTCACTGAGCTTTTAGGGCACCAGGATTCTTCTCTCTTTATCTGGCTGTACCAGTGACTTATTCACCTAAGCAAATCCACCACAGGATTGGGAAAAGAGCAAAGGCAAGGAGCACCCAACTCACCTTTTGTCTGATGGGTAAAGGGAGATTCTTGACATGAGCTTGGGCAATATTTTAAGGTCTGGGATTTGAGGTGTGCTGTCTGGTCTCTGAAGATTTACTGCGTGTTATTAAAAGATGAGATGGCCTTTTAGAAGGGAGAAAAAATGCCTAATGACAGTGAAAAGAGGGGATTCAAAGGGAGAAAGACATTTTAGCTCAAAATCAAGATACTGGAAAAAACATTAATCAGTACATCAAAGGAGATGAAAGCAAGGAAAGCTTTGCCTTTGTGCAAATGCTAAGAGTCCGCAATAAATAAAAAGTAATGAAATCCCTAGTTTATACTAAATTTGAACAGGTTGCTAATAATGTCACCTAATGGGAAAATTCGGATGATTGAAAGGCTGAAAACATATTTAAATAGCACTGAGAGGGAAGAAGAGGAGAAGTGGTGGCTCAGATGTGTGGAATTTTTCTGTGCTTATAATAATTTATGAAGTAAGTCAGCTCACAGCTTCACTTTTTAATATATAAATCGTGAAATCTAGTTTACTCTCTGCAGTAGGCCACCAGCAACATGGCCAGGTCCTTAAGAGCCTCATGTAATGTGTAGGAATTCAAACCAGTATGGTGGGAGGCTTCAAATTGTGGGGTGGTTCTGGAGTCACGCTGCCTTCTAAGGTGCTGCTTGTGTTTCTTTGAAAATCCAAATATCTTCTGTTCATAAATGGAGATGATTGATTTCCTTCTACAGAATCTGATTCTGAGAGAATTTGATATTGATGCTCATCTTCACAGAGGAAGGTAAAAGGAGTGATGAAAAATTAACTACCAAAGGGAGTTAAGTAACCACAGAACAAAAGAACTTGAGGGAGCTAAACAAAAAACCCCAGGAAGTGGCAGTTGCTATTAACAGTTATGGATCAGAATCTAGGAATTATAGAAAGCTGATGAGCAATGTGTATGGTGAATGCCTACACAAGCATACATATATATTATGTACGTATATAACTCTATGCCTAAATAAATCAAAGGTGAGGTACAATCAACATTGCAAACAATTCTTTTTCCAACTGTACTAGAATATATATATATTATGTATTCTATTTCTACATATATATTCTATTTCTATATATTATTTATATATATTTCATATATATATAATTCATTCCTTATGTGTATATATATTATAATATTAATATATATTATAAAATGTATAATATATATAACAATATGTAATTAATTCCTTATGTGTATATATATTATAATATATATATTATAAAATATATAATATATGTAATCATATATACAGATAGACATAACCATCAAGTATGATAACAACTTTGTAATGAAATTGAAAAGGTTTTAAATAATGCCATAGCATAGAAATTGAAACAATAACACAAAAATGTTGGAAATTCTGGGCAATTATTGATGTTCAGTATTCAGTATTTGGAAAAGAAAGTTAGATTAGAGCGTGACAGAATTTCATTACAGCACTAGTGGATGCTTGATAATAGATAGTAATTCTGGGCACTCTGCAGTCCATGGATTTGAACTGCAAGTCTCCAAGAGTTTTTTAAAATTATGCTTGAGTCATTCTCTGAGTCATGATTTTTAATAAGTCATGGAATATTGGGGAAGTTCCAAACAATGGGAAGAAATCTAATGTTGTGCCAATAAAAGGCTAAATGGGACGACCCAGATAATTATAAGTCTGTCAGCCTGACATTGATCTCAGGCAAAATAATGGAATGCTTTCTGAAGGGCTCAATTAATAAAGAATTAAAGAAGGGTAATATAATTATTGCTAATCAGCATGGGTTTATGGAAAACAGACCTTGTCAAATTAGCTTGGTATCATTTTTGTGATATTACAAATTTGGCTGATGTAGTGAAATCCTGTAGGGCACTGACTTGGTACAAACTATTGATGAAAATCTGGAAAAACCTCGGGGGTTATTTTGCAGTGTAGAAGGAAATTGAGTAAGTTCATCACTTTGTGGCTAACAGCATAATGGTTAGGATTTTTATGACTTGACTTTCTAGCAGACACTGATTTATTTTCTCCTGACCCAGTGACTGAACTTACTAGACAGTCCTGATGTATCCAGAGAAGGCTCTATCCCAGCATTCTAAAAGACCACAGGCAAATCCATTTCTGGTAAAACTGGATTTGGTTCCAATGGTGAATTGCAAGCAATGTGTTTGTCTTCTAATAAGATTATAGGTATAGAGAAGGGTGCAGATAATAAGGATGAGGTGGGTGACAGGTGAAGACTGAAGAGCTAAGGTTGGTAGGTGACAACAAAATGATCTTTTTATTCTCTGTGCTTTATTGGCCAGCTCTGTCCTGTTGTTTCTTTCTTTGGGGATGGCACTTAACCTGCCTGTGCAGCATCTAGCACAGTCAGCTGGTACATCATAGCTCCCAGAAATGGGAACTTTGTAAATTTATTTTCTTTTAACAGTGTGATGAAGTGATTTTCCCCTTGCAGTCCCTAGTGTCAGGAAAAAAAATTGTACTACGGTGGAAAGATAACACTTTGTAGTGAGGGAGATCTTTATACAGAGATAAAATTTAACAACCCTTTTTATCAAGTTCTGCTACTTTCTCAGTCTCTTCTTATGTGAATTGTTTTCTAGGGATTGGTTAATGAAAAGTACATCAGAATTTTGTCTTTTAATTTTGTCTGTTATACTTTTTTTTTTTTGCTAGAGCTTCCTGGAAACATTAATTTCTGTTATTGTGAGAATTCAGATCTTGATGAGAGAGCCCAAAATAGAAGCAAAACCTCCAAAATTCCATCAGCCATGATTGATGAAGAGCTTGCTGAGCAATGTGGCATGAAATTTTCAAACATTTGTTTTACCCAAAGTTTATAGGGGAAGTCTAGCTGTATTCCTCCGGACTGAGGTTAGGTTCAAGATTAGAAAAATCACCTAAAACTCACTTTGGATAATTCATTTCTCATTTTGATCTTGACCAGGTTCAATTAAAGCTTTATGCAGAAAAAAAAAATGGAAAACACAAGAAGAATGTTTGAAGTTGGTTCACTCTTCATTAGGGTTTATCTAAACATCTTGTAGTCACTTGAAGAATTAATTTTGAATAACTGATTTTTCTTCATGTATTATTTAAATTCTGTAAGGGCAGTTATAGGGTAGATAGCAGGAATGAATTCTTCACTGTGAAGTTTCATCTCAAAGGTGCTATATCTGGCTTTAAGAATGCAGTAAGGTCACTCATCATTTAGCCAGTGTAGATCTGCCAAGGTCAGCCAGGGCTCCTGAAGGGCTCTGCTTATGCAGCTTGCAAAACAATCTCAGAAATAAAAATAAACCAAAAAGATCTTCAGCAGGAGTTAGTGCCTTTGCAAAGTACTGTCCTCTGTCTGGGTAGTGTTACTGTCTTTTCACTAAGACTGAGCACCTTCATCTTGTGAAGAGTCCTTTGAATCAACCCAAAATTAGAAGGAATTTTTAGAAAGATTTTTCTCTATGGCAAACTTATTTCTGTTTCTCATTAAGACACACTTTTTTCAGTGGGGTTGTGAGTAAAAAGATTTATTTTGCACTGTTTACAGATACCAAAAGAAATTATGTTTGGTGTTTTTTTGTTTGGTTGGTTTTTTTGTTTGTTTGTTTGTTTTTTTCTGTTCAGTGAAGTCTTTTTCTGAATATGGCAATTCTGGGGATTAATTTTAGCAAAAGAAATATTTACCACATGGTATTGCATCATAATACAAATCTTAAGCTTCTGGTTATTCATAATTACACAACTGAAGGAACTTAGGAGAGGAATTCCTAGTGGTTAGGGGAGTTTGTTGTGATGGTGATGTGTTTTTTTTTTAACTCAAATGAAAAGTATATTGGTCTGGCCGTATGGGTTGTATTTCATTTAATAACAAAATGTTTGCACAGAAGATACTTTCTTCCAGTGGGTAAGGGCTTGCAGTCCCACAGCAACAGGCTGCTCAGGGAGGTTGTGGAGCCCCCATCCCTGGATGTGTTCATGGCCAGGCTGGATGGGGCTTGGAGCAACCTGCTCTAGTGGGAGGTGTCAGAACCAGATACCTTAAAAGTTCCCCTCAACCCAAACCATTCTATGATGATGATGATTTTTGTTTTTCCTCTTTATACTAATCTATTGACATGCCCATTTTTAGATATGAGTCAATAAAAATTACGTGGTAAAATCCATCCAGGGCAAATCACCTATGCTGAAGTCAGTATCTTATCTGCAGAAAATATGGTGTTTATATACATACTATGCACATACAAGCCATGGCTGGAAAAGATGGTGGCATCTTTGTGGAGGTTCATGACATTGGAAACATTTCTGTAACTTCATTAATTTGTTCCTGAGAACAAATAAGCAAAGGAAATTCAATAAGGTGAAACTCTTTTATTAAAAAATCTAGTAATTTGCTTGTTAAGAGGAACAGAAATACAGTAAATTTTAAAATTCTGCAAATAAAAAAATTTACAGTACTTCATGAACTACTGTAAAAACTCCAGTGCCAGCCTCCTTAAGTGTGTGCTGCTTAATACCATTACTCATTTATGAAGGTACAATAATTCCATTTTTAGTCCTGGTTTGTCTAAAAGGCTTTCACTAACAGTTTTGGGAGTCCATAAAAAATGTGTTCAGGATGAGAGAAGTCTGTTAGTAATTTTAGATGGGAAGTTGTAAACAGACTGTGGTTTTTATTAGAGGCAGAAGGGAAGACAGAAGAGACTCTTCTCACAGCTATAAATACTGAGAGCTCCCAATGTCCCTCACCAAGTTTCAGCAGTCAGGACTTTTTTGAAAAAATGAACTAGCAGTCATTGAAACTGAAGGACTTTACATCTAAAACCAAAAGAAGGAGCTTGAAGTCATGGATAATTCAGTATGACAGAATACCAGTGAGTCCAAGAGCATGATTAAAGAAAAATCAGACCATCTCTTTCTTTAGATCTGAAATTACAGGAGATGAAATATAAAAATGGAGAGGAGTAAAAATCTCTCATTCTTTATATAAATTAAAAATAAAAAAAAGAGCTAAGGAGAAAGAAAATTTGAAACTTTGTTAGGAAATGTTTTTTTCCAGATTCTTTCATGAAATGCTCTTGATGACCTTGAGAAGTTCTATTAGTATTGGTGATGAAAAACCAAATTCGATGCATGTTTGTCCATCCTGATGTGGTTATTCTTCTCTCTGTTAATTTATTTGGGGAATAAGTAGAGGATTTTTTTAAAAAATGCATAAGCCCCACAAAACGTGCAATTACAAACAAGAAAGACTGGACACTTGTATTAATTTTGCAGTTTTAGTAAGTACTACTCAATGCCAATGTCATTTATTGACATATAAACTTGATACAATACCTGTTTAGCTTTCAGAGTGCCTCCTACAACACAATCTGGCAACACATCTCCAACTAAATAGCAGGAGAGTTTAAAACTTCCAAGTTTTGTCTAACTGTAGTGCTATCTTATGACCAAACAAATATTTCTAAGGTGCAACACTTAATTACAGTGGTATTTTTCTAGAGAAAATCCAGCAGGGTGATATTCTAAAAGACAGTAAGGATTCCAGTAGTTTACAGTTTTTCTGAAAAGTGTTTTAGTACAGTTTCAAACCCAAATACACCTGAGTTGTTGGGATGTTCATGCAAAGAAAGGCATCTGCTTCTGGCAGAACAATATCATGTTCTCAGTTGATTTAGCAGTGGTTATAATGGGTAATAAATTACAATCCTGCTAAATAATGAGGTTTCATATCTGTAAGTGCAGCACACAACGAGGGATATTGCAGGTGTTTGGGAAGTGAATAAAGTGATATATTAAGAAAGCAGTTTTCAAAGTTTGGAGATGTAGTCTTTTTCTTCTATTTTATCTTGATATACTTTTAATAGCTGACTGGATTTTTTTTTTTTTTTTTAAGACAAACCAAGAATTATAATTTTGGGGATCTGTTTCAGCAGAGTGTAGTGATTGTATTAGTGTCTGGAAACTGGCAATAAAGGAACTACTGTTTTAGAAGTCAAAATACAGAATTATACTTTTAATGTAAGAGATTCAGGTGAGAAGAGTTAGAAGCATTGTTGAAGGCAATTATCTGGAGACTTGCTAAATTCACTGAACTGTTCCTATTGAATATCCTAATTCCCCAGGCATTAACTCAGCTCAGTAAAGTTTCCTAGGTTTCTCTATATTAATGTTGTTAGGAGGAAGAGCAGGGAGGCCAGGTCAATTTGTGAGACTAATGGGAATAGAATGAAGTTAACAGAAAGTATGCCTTCATTTCTATTTGTAGAGGATTAAAGATCTTTGTCCTTTCAACTTTTAGAACGGAGAAGGAAGAAAACTTCCAAAAATACAGTGTAGGAACTCCAATGCAGAATTTGGGATGTTGCATAGTGGGAGCTGTTACATGCAGTGAGTGGCTGGTGGTCCTGGAGCTGAGAATCCCTTTGCTATTTTGATGCTGAGCAGAGGGATTGCCATGCTGCCTCCTTCCATCATTGTGTTGGCTGTGCTGGGAGTTACTCCCCATCCTCTCCATTTCTGTCCTGCCTTTTTGTCTGCCTATTCCTGTTTGCCTCTTTGTCAGGGTTTAACACTGGCCTGGCAATCAAACCCAATGCCAGATGCTCTCTGTTCATCCCCTTCCCTTCCCTGATAAAGGAAGGAGAGAGAATAAGGGAGAGAGTTATGGGTTGGAAACTAAACTACACAACTTCAGTGAAACAGTAATGATAAATAGGAAAAATTACTAAATATATACAAATAGACAGGAAAATGATCCCACATGCCTCCTCCTTCCCCCCAATAACTCTCACGTCACCCCCGAGGCTGCAGGGCAGCCCTGGGAAAGTCCAGGCTGGACTCCTGGGGTCAGCAGCAGTCGGGAGCTGGAGGCAGGAACACAGGGATTAAAGAGACAGGATCAGGACCACAGGCAGAGGAATGGATGGAATCCTCCCAGGATGCTGAAGCAAACAGGGACAGGTGAAGAAGGGGAAGCAGGAAGGGGTTTGACCCTGGTGATCCCTCAAATTTATACTGAGTGTGATGTGTATGGGATGGAATACTCTGTTTGGTCAATTTTGGCCATTTATCTTGTCTGTTCCTCCCCAAAGGAGGGTTTCAGGTGTGACCTCTTCACTCCTTTTCTCCTTCTGGAGGGCAAAATGTTCCTCAGAGCTGAGCAGTGGCCTTGGCTCTGCACACCAGGCTCTGGCAGTAACTATAAACATTGAGTGTTATCAGTCCCAGAAGCAGACACTGCCTGAGAAACTTGCTGTTAATTTCAGCAAGTGCAGCTACTTACAAGAGACTGAGCTGAAAGCAAAAGTACAAGACAGAAAATCACCTTTATCCTGGCCCAAATCAGGACACATGATCATCTTTTGTTTCATTGTGTCTGAGCATCTGGAGACCCAACTGGTATTTTCCATCTTAGTAACTCATTTTAGTGTTGTATAGCTTACTTTGATTTTGACATTGGACAGGACTAAATGAAATGTCACATCCAGCCTGGTTTTCCACTCTACTTTGGTACGGCTGGAGGAAAGAAAAGGGTTTCTTGGTGAGTTTCTGAGGGTGTAGGTATGTCTTTGCTACTCTTTAAAGGGAAGAGACAGAGTCAAACTGAGAGGTGCTATTTTCTCCTGTTCACCAACTATTTATAAAGTGTTGCCAGCTCCTAACCCAAATTCATACACATAGAGTGAAACCACCACCATAGTATCATCTTACTGGAGCTTTTGTCTTGGGAGATAACTGCTATTTCCAAGGCATTGTGAAATGTGTGGCTGTATTTTTTCTCTATACTTTTATAGATAGATCTATACTTTATATATGAGCCTATTGAAAACTTCTAATTTTTTTTTTCTTTGGATGCATTTTCCTGTGCCATTTCCTGGCATTCAGATTTTATTTGGCTGAGGCTGCCCTTGCCATTAATTGTTCTATCAGGTTTGATGTGTAGGTGAAGTGGTCCATGGTAGTGTCAGGGTTTAACACTGGCCTGGCAATTAAACCTTGTCTGAGAAACTTCTGTTAATTTCAGCAAGTGCAGCTACTTACAAGAGACTGAGCTGAAAGCAAAAGTACAAACCAGAAAAACACCTTTATCCTGGCTCAAACCAGGACAGGTAGCCAGGCAGAGGAAGGAGCACCATCTTCAACTCCTCATCTGTGGAAGAAATATCTTCTGCTATTTATTTTTTTTTTTTTAAATAGCACCTGCTCATGCTATTTCACAGAAAGTTTTTCTGAAGATTGTGATTTTTACCTTTGAACTTAAATCACTTTTTAAAAATGTCTACTCTGAATCATATTCTGGTTTTATTAATTTCCATCTGTATGCTTGTGTCTGTAGTACACAGTCACACTGTATCTAGGTCACTCTAGGATCCAGCAATAAATTTGGGTGTGATTCAGTGAAATACAATGTCAGGCAAGAGTTAGTTATGGAATAACTCCTTCCTTTTTGTTGTGGGGATATTGATGGTTTCTTGAAATTATCTAATAAAAAAATCGTAAGAGGAAAAAACGCAGAAGTTTTTATAACAACAACAACGACAAAAAATGTTACTTCTGTGAATCCTTGGGATTTTCCCTCGAAGTTTGAGTCTGAGGGCTCAACTGTATAAAAGAGTCAGAATTTGGAATTGTCACCTAGATGCTGCATCTTTATTTAAATATGGCTAATATGATTAGTTGCTTGGCATAGCATTCTAATTAAAGTATTTAACAAACTGTGTAAGTACTCTTCATTTTATCCATACAGTTGCTTTGTGAGGTTGAGTTTTAAGACCTGAATTCTTAACAAATTAATCAGCTTACCTCTGCAAAGCAAACACAGTTTCTTCCCTGCATAATTTAAATAATCCAGGCTTGGGGGAAGGGCTCAGTCAATGGTGATGATGACTTTTTTTAATTCCTGCATAATTCTAAATCCTTGAAATCCAACATGGTACAGTAGAACAAGAAATATTGCAACACCCAGTGTTTCCCTAACTTGTTATTAGGCTGTGCTAAGGTAGTGCAAACACCAGGCTTTCCATCCTGCTGCTCAGGATTTGTGTATNGCTGGAGTGGAACCCTGTAACATCCCTAGCAAAATGAACTGGATGAGAGGACAGAGCTCTCTCAGGAGCTTTGCAAATGTGTCAGGGTTTAACACTGGCCTGGCAATCAAACCCAGTGCCAGATGCTCTCTGTTCATCCCCCTCCCCTCCCTGATAAAGGAAGGAGAGAGAATAAGGGAGAGAGAATTATGGGTTGGAAACTAAACTAAACAGCTTTAATGAAACAGTAATGATAAAAGGAAAAAAATGACTAAATATGTACAAGTATACAGGAAAACTGATCCCACATTCCTCCCCCCTTCCCCCCAGTAACTCTCACGTCACCCCCGAGGCTGCAGGGCAGCCCTGGGAAAGTCCAGGCTGGACTCCTGGTCAGCAGCAGTCGGGAGCTGGAGGCAGGAACACAGGGATTCAGGCTGGCATGGATCAGGACCACAGGCAGAGGAATGGATGGAATCCTCCCAGGATGCTGAAGCAAACAGGGACAGGTGAAGAAGGGGAAGCAGGAAGGGGTTTGACCCTGGTGATCCCTCAAATTTATACTGAGTATGATGCTTATGGGATGGAATACTCTGTTTGGTCAATTTTGGCCATTTATCTTGTCTGTTCCTCCCCAAAGGAGGGTTTCAGGTGTGACCTCTTCACTCCTTTTCTCCTTCTGGAGGGCAAAATGTTCCTCAGAGCTGAGCAGTGGCCTTGGCTCTGCACACCAGGCTCTGGCAGTAACTATAAACATTGAGTGTTATCAGTCCCAGAAGCAGACACTGCCTGAGAAACTTGCTGTTAATTTCAGCAAGTGCAGCTACTTACAAGAGACTGAGCTGAAAGCAAAAGTACAAGACAGAAAATCACCTTTATCCTGGCCCAAACCAGGACACTCTTCCATCTTTTATTTCATTGTGTCTGAGCATGTGGAGACCCAACTGTTATTTTCCATCTTAGTAACTCATTTTAGTGTTGTATAGCTTACTTTGGTTTTCACATTGGACAGGACTAAATAAAGTGTCACATCCAGCCTGGTTTTCCACTCTACTTTGGTACAGCTGGAGGAAAGAAAAGGGTTTCTTGGTGAGTTTCTGAGGGTGTTGGTATGTCTTTGCTACTCTTTAAAGGGAAGAGGCAGAGTCAAACTGAGTGGTGCTATTTTCTCCTGTTCACCAACTATTTATAAAACGTTGCCAGCTCCTAACCCAAATTCATGCACATAGAGTGAAACCACCACCATAGTATCATCTTACTGGAGCTTTTGTCTTGGGAGATAACTGCTATTTCCAAGGCATTATGAAATGTGTGGCTGCATTTGTTCTCTATACTTTTATATATAGATCTATACTTTATATATGAGCCTATTGAAAACTTCTAATTTTTTTTTCTTTTGATGCATTTTCCTGTGCTGTTTCCTGGCATTCAGATTTTATTTGGCTGATTCTGCCCTTGCCATAAATTGTTCTATCAGATTTGATGTGTAGGTGAAGTGGTCCATGGTAGCCAGGCAGAGGAAGGAATACCATCTTTAACTCCTCATCTGTGGAAGAAATATCTTCTGCTATTTATTTTTTTTTTTAAAATAGCACCTGCTCATGCTATTTCACAGAAAGTTTTTCTGAAGATTGTGATTTTTACCTTTGAACTTAAATCACTTTTTAAAACTTAAAAAGAATTTTAAAAATCACTTTTTAAAAATGTCACTTTTTTAAAAATGTCATATTCTGGTTTTATTAATTTCCATCTGTATACTTGTGTCTGTAGTACACAGTCACACTGTATCTAGGTCACACTAGGATCCACCAATAAATTTGGGTGTGATTCAGTGCAATACAATGTCAGAAAAGAGTTAGCTATGGAATAACTCCTTCCTGTTTGTTATGGGGATATTGCTGGTTTCTTGAAATTATCTAATAAAAAATCATAAGAGGCAAAAAAGCAGAAGTTTTTATAACAACAACAACAACGACAAAAAATTTTACTTCTGTGAATCCTTGGGATTTTCCCTCGAAGTTTGAGTCTGAGGGCTCACCTGTATAAAAGAGTCAGAATTTGAAATTGTCACCTAGATGCTGCATCTTTATTTAAATATGGCTAATATGATTAGTTGCTTGGCATAGCATTCTAATTAAAGTATTTAACAAACTGTGTAAGTACTCTTCATTTTATCCATACAGTTGCTTTGTGAGGTTGAGTTTTAAGACCTGAATTCTTAACAAATTAATCAGCTTACCTCTGCAAAGCAAACACAGTTTCTTCCCTGCATAATTTAAATAATCCAGGCTTGGGGGAAGGGCTCAGTCAATGGTGATGATGACTTTTTTTAATTCCTGCATAATTCTAAATCCTTGAAATCCAACATGGTACAGTAGAACAAGAAATATTGCAACACCCAGTGTTTCCCTAACTTGTTATTAGGCTGTGCTAAGGTAGTGCAAACACCAGGCTTTCCATCCTGCTGCTCAGGATTTGTGTATTGCTGTGTAGTTTGGGGACTTGTCAGCATAGGGAAAGTGTGCAAGCTTTGCTTCTTCTTGACTGTCTATTAAGAATATATGTAATTTTTTAGCTTTGTAGTCTTCAAGCAGCTGGAGCTCAAGCTTTTGTGACTCACAGCTGTTTTCCTGTGCTGCACTCAGATAAGCAAGTTTTTATTGATGGAAGCAAGTTAATTGATGGACCTTTTACCTGTAATGATTTCTTTCCTCTCCATGGTAATTTCTTTTCCTTATACAGAGACATTTTTTTGCTGATGTGACATTGACAACCAGATCTGCTGGATGTCTTCCTTTCTAGCTCTATGTTCCTTTCTATGCCATGCAGAATATATTTCTTTTTGTAAGCTTTTGAGATAATAATTAGACCTGCAGCCTGGAGTATTTTAAATCGTGTTGTTATCCTGTGTCATTTGAAACACACACACCTAAGATTTGCAGGAATGAATCCCAGGGATCTTGCAGTCATTAGGAGTCCAATGTCAGTCTGTTTCTGTCATAGGCACAGCCTCTTGCTCTTAAATAGAAAGATGTGAGTCTCGATAGGTTGAAATTAATCCCAAGTGCTGCAGCTAGATTACCTGAATGAAATTCAGCCCTTCTATCATTTCTGAGCTCTATTTTATACTCTACATTCTTTGTCCCCTTTTACATTGATTGCAAGGTTTTGCATCTTCTTTGTGCTGCCAAATCCTGCTTTTAACCATGTTTTTGACTGTTCCAGGATACATCTCTCTAGCTTTTATTCCATCTCAGTGGTTTTTCAGCAATGAAGGAGAACATGGCCAGTCCAACCTTCATCTGTAGCAGGTTTATGATTAGGCTGTAATGCTCCTGTAGGTGGAGTTTGAACATCATAGAATCAGCTGGGTTGGAAAGGACCTCTGAGATCATCAAGCCCAACCCTTGATCCTCTACCAACATGTTTACCAGCCCATGGCACTGAGTGCCACATCAGTCTCTTCTTAAAATCCTCCAGGGACACAGAATTCACCCCCTCCCTGGGCAGCCCATTCCAATAACTGATCACCCTCTCTGGAAAGAATTTCTTCCTAATATCCAACCTAAACCTCCCCTGGCAGAGCTTAAGCCCATGGCCTCTTGTCTGACTGAGAGCTGCCTGGGAGAAGAGCCCAACCCCCCCCTGGCTCCAACCTCCTTTCAGGGAGTTGTAGAGAGTGATGAGGTCTCCCCTGAGCCTCCTCTTCTCCAGGCTGAACAGCCCCAGCTCCCTCAGCCCTTCCTCACAGGACTTGTGCTGGATCCCTTCACAGCCTCCTTGCTCTTCTCTGGACCTGCTCCAGATACTCAAGTGTGTTGCTGGTTGAGGATGGAAATTAAGGTCTTTGGTTTTTCAAGTTGGAGAAGCACTGTTACTTTTCATGTGTTTCAAATCCAAAGGTTTTGTATATTTTACTTTTTTCCAAACTATACAATTACAGTCTCAGTGATTTCAAGATTCCAAGAGACAGAAATTACATATCTAAGGTACATAATTTAGTCTACACTGTTTAACGAAGTGTAGAAATGCTGCTCTTGGTTCATGTTGCTCCTCCATGCTCCAGTTCTTTCTGATACATCCAGGCTTTTTTTATATAAACCTGTACTTATACAGTAGACCTAGAGTATCCTTTTGAGGGGGCAGGTATGTGACTGCATTTTAAAGAATTGAGGGATGAGTTAGATTTTACTAAATATGTGGATAATAGGATAGATATCGTTGAAGTGCATGGATATAAACTGAATTTAGCATTTAAATGCACTGCAGTTCTTCCCCAGGGCACTCAGATACAGTGGGCAGGAAATCAATGTTAAGTGTTTAGCTGAATCATTTATGCTAACAGAAAATTTTATTTGAGCTGATAATTTTAGCCTGGAACCAGCCAAATAAAAGGGAGTTGGAAAGTGCCACTGAGACAAAATGGGGGTTTGAAATGTAGGTACCTGTGATCCTTGCATTTCAGAGTCCAGAAGGATGGGTGGAAATGATGTTCTTTGGCACTGAGATGAGCACTTGCCTTCTACCTGAGGAAAAGGGGAAGTTTGTGTCACTCAAGTCTTGGCAGAGCAAATCTAGTGAATACTCAGTGTTGCTTAACTCTTGTTTTAAACTCAAAGTAGTTTGATTTTTCAAGAAAACAGCTGCAAAAGCTCTAAAGGCATCCCACTGCCAAGATAGGCAGTTCTGGGATAAAAATGTGGGGGTGAGTTTATACTTGAGATTTCAGCTTTTATATAAGTATGTTAGGGGAGGTGGTTATTATTGCACTTACAAGCCAAGATAAATATTATACAAAAATACAAGGCAGAAGATCTTTGGAATGTTTACCCTCAGAGATTTGATCTATGTGGGCATGAATATATTTATTGCAAAAGGCAAGTGGCGAGTGTGTTCAAGCAAAATTTTAAAAAAAGGTCTCAAGCTTTTTTCCCTGGCAAGGCTGGGCATTTTCTAGTATGAGGCTTTACTAGAGTCTCAGGAAAAATTCATATAGGCTCAGCAGACTATTAAGGAATAATAAACCTAGTTACCAGAGATTTCTAGACATTGTGCTACAATTCTTTTTTGAGACAGATATTGTCTTCAAATTTTTTTAGTGCTGGTAAATCAAGGGCATCTTTATGTGTAGCCAGAAATATTTTGAACTGACTTTCAAAGTGAAAATTTAAAATGTGGGTGTGTGTTTATCTATCTATGAATAGAAAACCTGATGTCATATTCAGTGATACAAAATATATTGTCTGACCAGCAGCTACTGCTTCAGAAATCAGCAGGTGTATTGTAGGTCCTGTCATGTTGTAGTCAGGCCAGAGAATCAAAAATTCTGTCTCATCCCTTGGCTTAGGCAACTGAATCCCACCACAGGTTAAAAAAGCAACAAGTTCTTCCTCAAAATGAAGAAAAAATTAGGTGTTTTCCATAGCTGTTCATTACAACACAGTGTGTTCATTACAACAAATGTAATAAATAATGCCTGCCTGATTATTTTCAATACAGCAATGAAATACCATTAAGAATACTTTAAAGTGTAAAAGAAACACAGGAGAAAGGTAATTTAAACTGAAGGCTGTTTCATCATCTGCAGCTGCCAAGTGCTACTTGTTGGAGACTGCACTTTGCTCATTGTAATTTAAATGAATATGGGTTTTACTAGTTTCTCAGATGACATTCTTCATGTAAAAGAGCCCTGGTTAATCATCATTAGAAAAAGGCATAAAAGTACTTCCTAAGTACTTTTTATCACTTTTCTGTATCTTCCAGAAAACTTCTGGCATAACCAGAAATGTAATTTTTTCAAGGCTGGATACAGAAAAACACTGATTCATATTCTGAAGTTAAGGATCTTAAAATGTTCTCCACAAGCTACATCTTACACATTACCAAGGATTCCTCAGCCACATTTTAAAGTTCATTAAAGTTCAGCCACATTTAAAGTTCATCAGCCTGAAAACCAGCCTGATGGGAAGATGCTTTCAATGAGTATCACTCTATTCCTTCAACAATTTTCTACATTTTTAATGATACAGTTTTGAAATTATACTGATTATGTACGTGAGGAGTTTGACATTCAGTGAAGGTTTGTCTATCCTGAAAAACAGATCAACAGTTGAGTCATCTTAGTCATAAATATAGTCTATAAAATCATAGTAAATCTGACATTTTATTGCCTGAGTGACTCTCCATTGCTCAAATGCCTTTGACATGGGCAAACAAAATTATATGTCTCCCACTTAGCCAAAGTCAACAGTGTGGACTCTCAGAACTTCAAAAATATAAAGAGAGAGGCAGAAAAATGTCAAAGATGGATACATAAAGTTTGCCTTGGGAATGTTGTTTAGGGGTCCTCTGGTTTTTGCATGCACTCTTGCAGTGTGGAATTTATTGCATCTATTCATTCTCATCTAAACTGCAGCAGTGAAAGGAGCTTTGTAAACCTCTCTGCAGATTAGAGCAATGTGCTAACCACCAGTTCCTTAAGGACTGTACTTCCAATTAAAGTTATATTTAGTACATGCACAAGGTTTTTTTCCCAAAAACTGCATCAAAAAACCCCAAAGCTGCATCAAAATCCACAGAAGTGGAGAAAGCACCATATCAAAAAGAAAAATAATTTCTAATATACATATTTAAGGGCTGAAGCAATACAGAGCACCTGATGGAGCAATAGTATTCATGTAATTATGCATCATTTCACATTTTCCATGTGGTCTTACCCTTTTCCTCAGCAAGAAATGAGTCCACTTTGTGAGTCAGAATCTATTTCCTTTGGATGTCTCAACTGAGCATTTGTGCTTTTCATACTGGCTAAACAAGAAAAATTTGCCTCATGTTCTCCTGTGGGCAAAGGGACACGCTAGTTCCTTTCCTTCCAGACTCTGGGTCTTGGCAGGTTCTGATGATCTCAGTTCTGCAAGTTTTTTTTTGTTTTTTATTTTTTAAGATCCTTATTGATATTATAGCACTGAAATAGTATACCACCATCAGTCTATATTACTGCTCATGACTGTTAATTTACATGCCTTTAGCAATGTTCTAAATCTTTTTTGATACAGCAACCACCAAGAAGTCTTTGTGGAAGTCAACTTCCAGTACCTTCCAGAGTGCCTGTAGTTAGCAGGTTTGCAATGTTTATAATGGGGGAAAAAAAGGAGGGGGGTGAGGGTGGGGGTGTGGAATTAAAAGCAAGAAGTTGTATCAAGAAATTATGCCTAATCATATTAGTATTCCTGAGGAATAACACAAGAATTCTGGAAAAAAATTCAAATTGCAGGATGCAAACCTCGGGTGTCAACTTGTCACTGTGTTACATTTAAAGTAGTTATTAAAATCATTATGCTATCAACTTGTGAAGTTCAGGCACACCAAATATAGCAGCCTGCTTAATTGCTCCATGTTTTGCAGGGAGGGAAAGAAAAGCAGAAGGGGAGGTGGGAGTGGAGGGAACAGTGTATTTGCAAGGTGCTCCAAAAGGCCTTTGCTCCTGTGGAGTAAATTAAGCATACGTTAGTGAAAAAAAAAAGATTTTAGTCTTTGAATATAGAAATTATTAGCAATGCAGCTGCCTGCCTACCTATGAAGTTTAGAAGTGGTTTTATGGAGAATTTTCAACAATGCATGTTGACATGATTCTAATGCTCCTGACACTGCTTTTTTTTTCTGGGGAATCAGATAAAAAGGGTATAGCTAAACCCAGTGTTTAAAATACTTTGGGTCAGGTGTCAAAATGAAATTTCCCGTTGGAGGAAAGCTGGAGGAACTCTGCTGAAGTTAGCTTCAGATTTCTCTTTGTATAAGGAACAACTTGGGTCTTGATTGTTGTATTAGGGACTTGTCAGCGAGGAGGCTGAAATGTGATTCTAGGATAAAACAGTGACGTAGAGAATTGCTGCAGTAACTACATAGAGTAGCCAATGAAAGGATGATTTTCAAAATATAAATTCATAAAAATGAAAATAAACCCAAGCCCTCAACCCTTCAGTCTTGCAGAGTAAATTTACCCCAAATTCTGTGTTGTCTGCAGTGACAGTATTTTTTACTTGCCTGTTACGTTTCCAGATAAGAAAAAGGCAGAAATATCAGCTACAAATACAGAAATTATTTGTTGCTTATATTTCTGCAATCCATAGAGATCATTGTAAATTCATCTATATATTTTAAAAAATGAGAAAAAAAAATTCTTTTTTTTAATCCTAATTTTATGGAAATTGAAGTACTGGAGAAATGTGACTGGAGCTTTGCACTCATCCAGTTTTGTTCCTTCTGATTGGCAATTCTTTCCATATCACAATATGATTCATTGAGATACATGTGTACCCTCTGGTAGAAGATCTGAGTCAAAGAATAATGTGCATCCTATCCTCTTTTGAGGATAACTTATTGAAGAAAATGTAGTTTTCCTCTGTGTTGTAGGTATGTCTTCCATTTGGCCATAGAAATTGCTGGCACTGCACACTGTAGAGAAATTGTTCAGTGTTTGGAAGAATGGAAACTGATCTTAAGTTCATTAACACTGCTGGAATGGGATGTTATTAGAGTTACAAGAGCACAGGGAAATTCACAGAGACTGTTCTGCCCAGTGGGGAAGTATTTAACCAATTGGAACATCACAGTTATTTATTTCATGTCTCCCTACTTGTTAGGCAGTAGATTGGTCTGGAAGGAGACTAAAAATTAGGGATCCTATAAAGTAAGAAAAACTTATTTCCTTCTTTCCACACCTTCTTTCCTATTGAGCTGCTATTCTTTTGACAATAAAAAGTAGAGCTTTATAGTAGAGCTGTTGTAATTACCAGTTGTGCTTCTCCCACCAGGAAATTTGTTGTACCAACACTCATCCTTTCTTTCACAGAAGAATTTCAACTTTCTATGAATCTAGGATTTAATTTTGGGTGTCTCTATTTAAGAGCAGTTAAAACATATGGACAGAAATTATTAGTATACCCACACATTCAAATTATTCTGGATATTCTCCCTACTGTGATATGCTACCATAATTAATTCAAGCAAATGTTTATATTCAGAAAAAATATGTTCTTATTCAAAGTACATAAGATCTTTTTTTGGGGGGGGGAGCTTGATAGGAAAGCTTATCTGAGAAGCTTTAATGGGAGCTTCCTTTTGTGTGTTTCAGAAGCAGAACTAGGTGGAAATGAGCAGAGTGGATGTAGATATTGGCTGTATAATTTGGATTCCACCCACTTTTAGAGTGAAAGATTTTTTAATTTATTGTCATGAAGATATTATTAAAATACTCCCTCCCTGGCAGTGTTCAAGGCCAGGTTGGATGGGGTTTGGAGCTTGGTGTCCCAGCCCATGGCAAGAGGGTTTGTCCTAGATGATCTTTAAGGTCCCTTCCAACCCAAACCACTCTGTAATTCTATGAAAAATATCTTCATGAAGATGCTTTGCCTAAACCCTCAGAATCCCAAGCCCAAGAGGGAAGGGGTACATGAATCCAGCAACACCTGTCCTGTTGTGGAGGGTGGGAACCTTCAGTCCTGATTTCTTAAGCCCTTTTTTAAATTCTTTTTTGAAAGACACAATGTGGTCCATCCCACCCAGTTGTACTGAAGGACCCATGGGGGGCTGGGGAGTTGGTTTGTTTTTGGTTTTTTTTTGCTTTACTGAAGTGTGTGACAAATGTGCATGCAAATTTCACTTTAAATGAAGGGGCTGTCATAAAAATTGCCTTTTGTGTCTGTGCATAGATAATGTAAATTGGACAGAAAAGAGGGCTTTTCAGGCTCCTTGATTTTCTACAAAGGTTGATTTTGTACATAGAAAAAGGTAGAATCTGTGGTTGGTTTTTTTCTGAGGATGAAACCACTCTGACTCCAATTCCAAATTTGAAACCTTTGAGAACACCCCATGGTACAGCCTAGTTTGCAAGTGTATTTTAGCTCTTTAGTGTTTGTGGGCCACGATCAAGAACAGTATAAAATGCTGATCCTTTAGGTATTCACACTTGAAAAACAACCCACCAAAACCCAAAGGAAAACAAAAACATACTCTAAAAATATTTGATGAAAGGCAGGAAGCAGTGATGACTGCTGGCCACAGGACCAGCATTACTGATATAAATTACTCCCCTTTCACTCTCTGATAAAAGAATATTGATGTAAGAACAGTTGTACAATGTTCAGAGCAAAGATGTGAGAACAGCTGTAACAATCCCTTAGCTGGGGGCAACCTCCAGATGCTTCAGAAGTTCTCTGATCTCTTGAAAAAAAGGGTGAGAGATGTCATTGAAAAACCACTAATAAGACAGCACAGCAAACCTTGTCTAGTGTGAGATTTTTTTGAAACGTGATTTGAAATTGCAGTTTAGCTGATTGTGTATTTTATTTCTGGAGACACTATTTTGATTGGTTACTTCACTTTTCCATCACGATATACCTGAAGATTCGTGCTATTTTCTCACTGGAAATTGCATGGCTTCTTCAGATCTCTCTCTTCAAGTCAAACCCTCCTTTTCTGTGTCCTTTTCTGTTACCCATGGATGGACCTTGCTTGGTCTTGTGGTGTTACAGTAATATAGATGTAAATTATTTTCATTCTCAAAGTGACTGATGTAGCAGACTTTTCCTACAAAACTGCAGACACAGTCAACCACAATGAAATTTAACATTTGCCATACACTTATGGCAGCTCATTCTCAGCTGCTGTGAGGAGCCTTCAGAGGAAGATTTTCCCCTTGTTCTCTCAACTGATACAAAACTACATTATAATACCAAAAAAATCATGTGAAGATTATAATTATGCAGAAGCAAATAAGTGAAAAAAATTTCCCAGCCTCTTTCTCTGCAAGATAAATTGAAGGTTTTGAAGATGGGCTGTGTTTTTTTCATTAGATTCAGGCTACATTTATATTAGTTGTTCAGAAATGACATGAAAATGTGGCTGATTGATTGATGCTTGTAGGGAACAAATTGAATAAATTTTAATATTGTAACTGGGAGCATCATACTCATTCATGACCACAGTGCAGGTTCCACCCTTGCCCTGTTGTGTGTCACACATTCAGTGGGCAATTCCTGGTGTCTGATTGATATCAACAGATACATTCAGTAGACATTTATGAGCTGGTACCTAAGAAATCACATAAACTGCTACAGTCAGAAATTACTCTCTTGTTTCTGTGAAATAAAGGCAGAATGGAAGGGGATGGCCAAATCTGGGGATTGGAAGTTGTTCAGGCAACAACAGTGCAGCAGTACCAGTAAGCCTTGCAGGGAGAGCTTTGTTGCAATGGAGTTTTTGCTCATAGGAATTCCCAGGTTACTGGGGAAGAGTTCAAATTGGGTTTCGAGCTGATAGTTGAGGCAAGAGGTGCGTTGGCAGGCGAGGGTTATCTGTTTCTGGGTTCCTCACTGCCTTCCTAGGTCTTGTTTGTAGGAATCTAACCATGTTGTGAAATGCCTGCTGAGCTTCTGTGATGTCCTGATTCTCAGCAAGGATGATGTGTTTGGATGTGGGATTGCCTGCAGTTCTCTTTGCACTGGTGGCATGTAGAAATGTTGGGGAAGGGAGAAAGAGAAGGTACAACAAATTTTCTGTTTCCTTTTGCCAGTTAATTTTGCATTCCTGAGTTTGGCCACGTATGAGCTGTCACGCGGTGGTCATGAAACATCTCAGAAGATGCTTGCTTTGGGGTACAAATTGTTCTTAGAGTCAATTTTTCATTAGCTTTCAAGATGCTTGGGTGGTCTCTCTTAAACATGGTTGTTAGAAATATCAATAGTGAATAAAAGACCAGAGTGGGACATGAGCATGACCCAATCTCAATTGCTTGCTGCACCAATTTCTGTCTGTATTGTGGTCTCATATAAAGTCTCCTGGCTTCCTTGCAGCTAAGACACTTATGGTGTAGGGGCAAAAGAAGGAAAAAATCCAGACCAGGCAGAGCTGTGGAGGCATGGATTGCAAACCAATCATTGGTTGACTGAGTTTGCTTTTTTAGAATAGAGTTAATTTAACCAACCTTTGGGAAGGAATATTGGTGGCGTGGTAATAGAAGCATTCAGTATTTTTATGGAACCACAAAATACCCTTTCAGAAATATTTCAGGAAAACACCAGCGTTTCAACACAGTCACAGCTTTTAAAATAGACAGTTGGGAGGGTTCTGTCATCCTGCTGGAGCTTAGGCAGAAACCTGCTGAAACAAAATCAGTTCTTTTGACCAAGTAGGGCCTGATTCTCTATGTCATCTCAAAAATCCCGAAACTGCAGCTGTTTTCCTAAGTATGTAGTAGCACATCTTAAGCAACAAACATGGCTGCATATTGGGTCTTAAGGTTGTCTTCAGAAAGCTAAATTCATGTAAGAGTATTACACTTCTTATTGGTTTTGTGAGCATTGGGTTGCAGTGGAGTTACTGACCAAATTCAATTTATATGTCAGCCCTTTAGAAATATGTCAGCCTTCTAGAAACAATGTTTTGCTCCAGGTGTTTCCTTCTCATGTAGATTAAGAAATGAGCCACAGGTTTTGCTGGAAAATGGGAATAATGTCTTTGTTTCCCTTCAAAGAACAAACTTTACCTGAGAGATCTGATTCTCTAGGTAAGACCTCTCTAGGTCATTAGATGGTGACACTTTGAAAAATTTTCCTTCCCAACATAAATGTTAGATAAACTCCTAAGTGAATTTGATACATAAAGAGCTGACAGAAAAATGGAAATGTCATAGAAGTATGACAATCCAACATACCATTCCCCATATAGAAGTTAGAGGGTTTTGGGTTGTTTTTTTTTGTTAAATACTAAGGATTTTATTAGTCCTGGGCGAATGTGCTACAATATGTCCAAAAAAATGTGCTGACAGTTTCATTCCCCTAACTCAAACAATCTGTTCTCTTCTATGGAGGAGCTTTTCTTGGATACTCAAAATGGACAAACCCCAGGGCTCTGCCACACAACTGGAACAGGGATCAGCTGAGAAAATCATCCCCAGCTCTCCTTTACCACCAGGATTTAAATGGCAAGGAAGCTTGGAGGATCAGCCCCAGCAGGCTTTAGAAACTTGTCTGAAATGTGGGCAGAAAGGTTACCAGGGGACCTCCTGCCTTGCAAAAAAGCTCCCTGTGCACAGGGCCTGGGAAGGCACTTGGAAGAGAGCTGGGTTTGGGGTTTTCATTGGTTGGAAGGTAAATGGGGAGGCTTAAATTAGCTGCAAGGTCCTCCCACTAGAGCAGGTTGCTCAAGGTGTCCCTTCCCATGCAGGGCAGTTAGAACTAGGTGATCTTTATGGTCCCTTCCAACCCAAACCATTCTATGATTCCAGAATATGCTGGTTTGCAGGTGGGTCTGGGGAGTCAAATGATTGTGGTTTTTTCTCTTATCATTTTTTAAGAGAACTGCAGCATGCTTGGAGCTCTTTTAAAACCTTGGAAGAAAAGGTGACAGATGTCTTGAGCGTGATTGTCCTCACACTCTTCTGCCCTGATTTTGGAGAGGGCTTTTTTGCCACCACTGACATAAATAGCTAAATCAGATAAGAAGGATCTATTGAGAACCATTGCTTCAGCATGAATAGGGAAGGCTTGAGGAATAGTATTCTGTGTGCCTTTACATCTGCTCAGGTTCAAACCATTTTTCCTAGTGCTAGTAGAGATTATGTGTTCCCATTTCATACATTTTAAATAAAGACATCTCTTCCCAAAGATATCACTTCTCTAGAATGTTATTAATATATTTAGTTCAGTATTATAACCCTGGAGTAAGCTCAGTCTGGAAACTGAGTCTTTAGAATTATGCTGAAGCTGCATCAGTTGAAATGAAATCTATAAAATTTCTGTTCCAAGACGAATGTAAAGATTACTTTTTTAATTAAGGATAAAAGTCAAAGATGTTACTTGCATTGACTCGGATGTTTTTGTACTAAAACCCATAAAAAGACCACAAAGTAACCAATTGCTGGCATTGGCTATTGTATAAGTGTAGCTTTTGCAGTACATCAGTAGTCTGATTCAGGTCAGGTTGGCTGAAATAAGACAATCTAAAGCAAGTCTCATTTTTGGTGGCACTTAACAAGTGCGAGATGATAATTGCTGTCAGTGGAGCATGACAGCTTTTCTAATGAATACTTTCCACTTGCCTTCAGAGTATGTGGCTCTGTTTGTGTCATACAGCATGATTTAATTTTAAAATAATAAGTAAATTTGAAATTTAATGTATTGTTCAATAAAGCTGTATTTGACAGAGGTTCTGGCTTCGATAGTCAAGTGATCAAAGTCTGCTTTTAATTACATGGTGCTGGAGAGATCCCATACACCTCTTCTTGTGATGGTGTGTGTTTCCAAACAGTTGTGCTGGTAATCCAATCTGAGATGCCTGCTTTAAAATTGGGTAATGAAATTAAGTGCTAACCCAATGCCTCACATTTTCTCCCCTGTGCTTTTTGATCAAATCAAGACTCATCTGATTTTACAGTGGCTTTAGTGTGGTCCTCTTGTATTTACATGCAATTGTTTGGCTTCTTCACCTTTCCATTGATCTTGCCCACTGATGATACTCCTTCCACCTTTCTGTTAACATCTAGTCAATACATTCAGCAGTAGATAAAGAGCTTCTCCTTCCTCACTGGAACAAATAAATACAATAGTACAGCTTTGTCTTCTGCTCCTCCTGTGCAATGGTAGAGCCAGGGTGCTACACCTTGATGTGCTCCAGGGAAGCTGTAAGGTAAAGTTTGGTCTTAATGAATGTTACATACATTCTGTGATACCATCTTCCAAAATGCTTCACCAAAACTCAGCTTGCTTGAGTGTGGAACTGCTGAGAAACTGAGACCCACTGAACTGAAAAGCCAGGGGTACAAATATGTGTGTAGCCACAAAATCATGGAGATGCCTATCGTGGCTGGAGAAGAAACAAGACTTTGAAAGGCTAAGATTTCATGGCTGTAACGCTATGGGGTTATATAATAAGAGATTATTTTTTTTTTTGAAACATGATTTTAATGTTTCAGAGATATTAACTGTATAAAGGCTTTGCTGGTCCCCCAGTTCTGCTCATGCACAGTTGGGGCCAGCCCTAGGTGGTGGGCTTAACAGGAGCTCATCCCTTCCTCCTCCTAACAGGCAGCACCTGATTGTGTTTACCTGGTTGCCTCTACAGTAACAAAGCCGAAACAACCTAAAAAGCCCAAAACAAAACAAAACAAAAATTCAATTTAAGAAAGTTTTTGAACTGAGGAGGGCAATGCTGTGTTTTGTAGGACATGGAAAAATCATTGAAGTCTTTCTTCAAGAGCATTATGATGTGGGTCTTGCAGCCTAAAATTGGATAATGTGCTGGAGGCAGATGCCTGAACTTGTGTTTTGGGGTTTTTTTTTTGAAGCTATGAAGAAAAAAACAGAAAAAATTGAATTTATTAAGGTCAGTATTTGCTTGCTGATCTGTGGCAACGTGTCAGGTCCTTCCAGCCTTTCTGCTAGGAACTTCCCCCGGGATAGCTCATTTGGCTCCCTGCCACCAGTAGAAACTTCTGTTAATCCTGTGGCTATTTACAATATCTTCCCCTAAGTGGTGACAGTGGTGACTTCTTTGTGAATGATTAGATATTCCTTCAATAACAGCTAAGCCCTGGGACGTGGATGGACTCTTGGAGTTTGGTTACTTGGGTGTGGAATGGCCTCTGTCGGGAGACAGATGCTTCCTGCCCTCCTCTTTGGTCATCCTCCTCTGAAGCTCCCAACTTCCCAGAATAAAGACTGAAGCAACCAATTCTAGAGCCAGGGCCCTCTGAGATGACACAGCCAGCCACTTAAAAATACATTATTTTTCACTTACATACTGTTGAACTATTTTGCCTACTACTTTGTCACTCTATTACTTTTAAATGCAATTTAAAAAAAACTTTATTTCATAATTATTTGGCAGATAGTTACGTCATAAAGAATATTATGACTAGAATCAAGCAGGGAAGGGAAACAGTATGTGTTCATAGAAAAAGTAAAAGCATCACACTAGTAAATATTTCACCTAATTTCTGAGAGAAAATGTTGTAGGAAAGCTTTTTAAAAGGTCAATGAATTGGTATTAAATTGTTCTGTCCTCATTGCCTTTATAATTAAGCCTTGCAAGGTCAGCATTAAAAGCCTTATGTTCAGCAGCTGAATTGCCATTTAAAGCTGAAGTCATCCATTTGGGCTCCAGGAGCTGTTACAGCAGTAGCTTTAGATCCACCTCCTTTGGTGAAGTGTCCCCAAAATAGAAATGGTCTATATGTAGAGAATAGTATATATATATATACCATCAAAGCTCACCTCTGAAAAGTGCCAGATTTGGTCAGTCTCATGTAGAGGAGTCTCCTCGTGTTTCTTGTGAAAGTTTTGAATATTTGATAACTTCTAAAGGAAGTCAGCCAAGGAAAATATCCAACCTATCAGTGCTACTGGGCTTTTCCTTCTGTATTTCAGGAATCTCACCTTCCAGTCCTGTTTAATCCTGAAGTGGTTTGGGGGTGACCTGGAGGCCAGGAACTGTAAGAGATGGGTTGGTCAGCTGGAGCACCATTGGTCCTAGGAATGAAGGGGTCATTTACATTTGATGAAATGTTGGTATTGTAGGTTTGGTCTTCATTTCTGTTAGTTTTAGTTGCTGAAGGCTACATTTCCATGAAGATATATACTGTAGAAAAGATTATTATTTTTTTTTTAATGAAGACAAAAATCGGTACTTCAGTAGTTTGTTTGGGAACATTGAAAAGGACTATTTAAAAAATCCAGAGCCGTGGCTACCATCACAATTTTTCTGCTTTCCTCACCTCCTTGCTGAGTTATAAAACCAGATTCCAATGTGACAGAAGTACAAGCCTGAAAAAAAGCTTCAAAAATTCTCAGAAAGGCAGCATGCAGAAAAAAAAAATAATACAATCAACAGACATACCTCACATTCTAAACCCAGGATACTGCTGAACACTGAGTCTTTTTTATGCCTTTTCAGCTTTCTTTTCAGGGACACAAACTGTCATTCCCTGTCTACTAAATCTGTATTTTTCTCCTTTTCATGTTGTTAAGGTGGATTTTTTTGTGGTTTTTTTATTAAGAGAAGATTGTTCACAGCTCTAGCACCTGTTATATTCTCATATCAAAGTTAAGGGCTCTAATTTATTTTACTTTTAATCTGGTTTAGATGAGAATGACCTTTTCTTTGCTTCATATTAAAATCACTTTCTTTAAAAATTAATGTTTTCCTCTACGTATTGATTATTAGTGCTGGTATTTATTCATAATTAAACATACTGTAGGCAGGAAAACCATTTTTAAAGCTTGATCTTCAACTTTTTGTCAGGTTTATTTCACTGCATTTTTATATTAACCCTTACAATCATGTACACAGGGGAATTGTACTTTTTAAAGAGCTGTAAGAAATTCAAGTGGGCAAAACTGGTAGTAGTGTGACTGAAATTTGGGTCTCTAGCCCACCTAAAAAATGCTCTAGCTGCTACAGGAGTGCAGTCATTCAGGGTTTTTTGGCTTTGGACAGTCTCTATATGAAAATGCAACTTTGGTCTCAAAAGCATCTGCACAAACCTTAACCCAGAAACCACCTTTGTTCTGATTTTCAGGGCTGAAAGTAACAACCTTCCCTTCAGAAAAGTAATTTTTTTTTTTTTATTTTTTATTTTTGTTACATAAGCAAGACTCAAGCCGCCAAATACTAGAAAGATTAGAAAGCAGCAATTTAGCTTAGAAAGAGCTCTATAGATTGTGGAGGGTGACAGAAGCTGTCAGTATTGATTTTCTGCCACTTTCCTGCCTGACCTTTCGGATTCCAGCGGGTGCTCTTAAGAGGATTTAGCTTGTAACAAATTAAAGCTATCACAGAACCATTGCTGACTCATATTCTGAGAGCTGACTGGGCTCCCTTCCTATCAGGACATTCTTATTGTATGCAGGGACACCACCATGACTTGATTTAATATGCTCCTGTAGAGAAAACTCATTTAAAAGCTGTTTATAAAAACAAGGTTAATGATGATAAATGCAGTTGCCATATACCTGATTTATACGCACAGGTATGTGTATGCACATGTCTATATTTAAACACATAATTTTAAAATGTGGCTTGTAGAATTTATGACATTAAAAGAGATAAAACTATACCCAAACCTTTGATTTAAAAATGCTTAAAATTAAGTAAGGCATGAAAATATTAATATATAAGAGCTTCGTCTGCGCTGTTGTGGATGAAAATAGAAGGAAAACCCAAAGTGCTTTGTCTTCATTGAACACCTCCTGGCAGCATCTTGACACAAAATTTCAACGTGAGCATCCTCTGCTGAGTACCCTTCCAGCCTCTTTGGAAGAAATAAATTGCTTGTCTGGAGTGGTTAAAATACTTCAACTTAATCATCCTGAAGTATTTTGCTTCACGATGGCATTCAATTTGGAGAAATTAGTATTTTTTCACCGGATGCCCAGAATATGTGTAATAAATATCTTATAATAAATAGGAAAAATCCTAGCACAAGACATTAGTATGTTGGTTTTTTCTCTGTGATAAACCTGTGCTGCTGTATTAATGTATTTTAACATCCCACACAGTCTGTGCCTTCACTGTGAGAGGGAGCAGAGACCCAGGTGTGCTGGTACCAGCACTACCACCTCCAGCTCTTCCCACTTTTGGGCACTTTCTTTTCCCACAGCATTTGGCATAAGAGCAAAAAAGCAGAAAAGACAATCCTGACACTTCTTTCTGGTAAGGTCAGGATTAAATCTGCCTGGAGTTTAGATTTCAGCCTGAGGCTCTTCACTCTGCTGCCTTTTTTTTTTTCTTTTCTCTGGCACTGGTTTCACCTGATTTCACTGGGGTTTATGGGTCATATCCATTGGGGTTTTTTCTTTGTAAAATTGAGCCTGGCCTGGTAGTTTCCCAGTTCCATTTCTCTTCCTACAGGAAATTCAACAAGACATCAGAATACTGTAGCTATTAAGTAGCATATATTAAGCCTGGTTTCCAAAATAAGGTTTATGCTACCTCACTTGTTATGTGTACGTGGTAATGTGCATGTATGGATACATGAAATGGAAAACACATTCTGCTTACTTAACAGAGGAGCAAAGATCTCAAAAGTTTCATGTGTTTTCCAGTGATGAAGGATCTCGTGGCAAAGGGCAAGGCCACCATGTGAGGATATTATTCCCAAATGTTGGAGGATCCACACTTGAAACTCGGGTTGAGAGGCAATTAGACTGCTGCTGCTGAAGCTGCTGACTGATCTGTTTTGTTGAAGAATGAAGTCCAAGAGGCAAAAAAGACATGGGAGCTTTGGGAATGTTTATATCTTTTTGTCTATCTTAAGGATCATTTTTTTAAGTAGACCTTGGTAAGCCCAGTATCCACAAAGTCAGTTTTAGGTTTTTTGTAAGTAGCTGTATTAAATTTTCTTTGTTTACTGTGAACTTCAGATAAGCCAGAACCCTCTTCATTTGACTCGTATATTGGCAATATTGCAGTTACTTTTGCTTTTTAACTAGAATGATTAGTGGGCTCAGGAATGCTCATTTTGCCTGCATTTCCCCAGTGATTCCTGCTGGAAAATCCTGTTGTGCTTCCAGCAGTTCCTGTGGCATGGAGCATTTGTCTGCTGTGTGCTTTTTCAAGGAAGCTGGAATTTTTTTCAGCTAAGAAGGGAAAGCATTTGGCTGGGCAGGGATGGTTTAGGGAGAGGAAAGAACTGAATAATCCTAGAATATGAAGCCTTTGGGAACAAAAAATAGCACTTGCATGCAAGAAATCTGTTTCTCCTACTGAATACCTCAACTTTACCCCATTGCTGTTGGCATCTTCATAACAACTACATCGTGAAGACTAAATAAAAAAGGGACTCGTGTTGGAGGGGTTCCTGAAGGACTCTCTCCCATAAGAGGGACCCCGTGTTGGAGCAGGGGAAGGCTGTGAGGAGGAAGGAGCAGCAGAAACATCATGTTGGGAACTGGCCCTAAACCCCCCCTGCCCATTCCCTGTGCCCTGAGGGGGAGGCAGCAGTGAAAGGATCCAGGAGTAGGGAGAGGGGAGGTGAGGGGGGAAGGTATTTGAGAACTGCTTGTGTTTCCTCTTGTTCTGTTTTGATGGGTGATAAATTAAACAGATTTTTTTTCCCCCCCAAGTTTTGCCCATGACCCTAATCGGTGAGTCAAAACCCCCTCCTTGCCCTTGTCTCCTTTTGTGAACTCCTAGCTGGATTTTCTCCTCCCTGTCCCAAAGTGATGGGCAGTGATGGACACGGGATTTTAACCCACTAGACCTAAACCACAGCAAGGAGGCTTCATTTTTCATTTTGCTTGTTGCCCTGGTTTCTTTCAGACCTTTTGCTTTTGGTTATGGGCTTTGGTTCCCCTGCAGCTGAGTTGTTGGTCTGGGTCATCTCTCTCATTTGTTCCCCATCTCATGTAGCCACCCCCTTGTTTGCTCTGGCACAGCAATGATGGAACTGAACAGCTCTTCCATCACGGGATATGTGAACTGATTCGAGTTTTAATTAAACATATTTTTATCCCCCCCTGAAGACATTTTTATCCTGAATCAGGTCTACATAAATCCATGCTCCAGGAAACAAGTGTGCTGAAACTGAGGAGGAATAATTTAGGCAGAGAGGAGAGGCTTTTCTACCAAGGAGCAGGTATCTCTAAGTTCAGTTTCTGTTCAGAGCCCTTAAAACAAGGGGAACCTCTAGGCACTGCTCAAATAAAAGTGGTCAGTAGGGTCTATGGAATATTTCTCGTGCTGGCCTTTCAAACTGGGCCTGGTGGCTTTGGCAAGAAAAAAAATGGACCTGTTATTAGCAAAGTTTATAGCCCTGCTGACAGAGGGGGTTGTGTTTTAGCAGCTCCCTCCATGACATTGCCCCTGAGCCCTGTGTTTGTGACAGGCTGGCAGAAAGAGTCCTTTGAACTTCAGTCAGATCTCAGGTCTCTGCTGTGGTCTGGGGCTTTCATAAGTGTATCTTGAAAACCCATTTAAAAGCCCACTTCTTTATGGGGTAGCATGACAGCATGTTGTTCTCTGCATTTTTGCTCAGCTTCAGGGACTTTTGACAATTTGCTCTTCGGAAAACAGAAAATAGAGAAGAATTAAATAGCCTGGCTAAAGATCAGTTTAAATGTATCATTTATGCTAATGTGTGGGTTTGTGTGATATTTTTCGGGAAGCTTTGACTCGTCTGTGGACATGGCTCATTTTGTCCACATCTCTTTAAGTACCATTAATGATGAGGGGTGATGCTGGATAAATACTTCATCTCTGTGTGTCAGTCTGGCAGTGCAGGGTGTCTGTCACTCACAGACAGACCCAGAGCAACCCAGGGCATGGCCATAGTCCTCCTGTTTTTCTTGGAGGTGGCAGCAGTGGTAATGGCCTGTCATGTTTAGATGTTTTCCATCAGCTCATGTACAGACACTGGACATAAAACATTTGAGTTTGGCTATGCCTGTTGCAAGGCTGGCTGTTCCTGAACACTTTCCTGGGTGAGTAGGCAGGAAAAAGATCCAAAGAAAGGGGTTTTTTGTGCCTTTTCTAAAGCTGATGCTCTCAACTTCTGGAAGCCTTTGCCCCACAGTGCATCTTGTGGCACGTGGCTGGGCCACAGTTCTTCTTTTCTCCCCATTTTTCAACACAAAGGGGAAAAAGTACCGGATCAGCCCAAATTTTTTTTTCCCCCCTTTGGCCAGGAGGTAGAGTTAAAATCAGGTTTTTATGCATTTATGAGCTTTAAATGGTCCTTTTATTAAGCTTCTGCTATCTTTCCCTTTTATTGAAAAAACTGAGGGTCAACTATCCAGCTTTATGGCCTAAAGCCTTCAAACCCCAAGTGCTGTCATCCACATAATGTAGAGGTTCTTGCAGATTGCACCTATTCAGATAACTTTTGGTATACATGAGGGTCATAGCATTATATCTCAATCTGCCATTTGTGTCTCACGCAAATAAAAAGTCAGAAAAACCTCTGGAAAAGTCATTGAAAAAAAGATATTTACCATGGGTTCTCACTTACTGTATTTAGTTTGTAGACAGCTGCTTCCACGTTTACTCCAGTCATTTTTTTTTTTAACATTTTTAAAATGCTGCAACATTTGTTAGTGTCTTTTCAGCTAGAACAAAGACCAGGTTTCATCTCAAAGGTGCTATATCTGGCTTTAAGAATGCAGTAAGGTCACTCATCATTTAGCCAGTGTAGATCTGCCAAGGTCAGCCAGGGCTCCTGAAGGGCTCTGCTTATGCAGCTTGCAAAACAATCTCAGAAATAAAAATAAACCAAAAAGATCTTCAGCAGGAGTTAGTGCCTTTGCAAAGTACTGTCCTCTGGCTGGGTAGTGTTACTGTCTTTTCACTTAGACTGAGCACCTTCATCTTGCTTGTGAAGAGTCCTTTGAATCAACCCAAAATTAGAAGGAATTTTTAGAACGATTTTTCTCTATGGCAAACTTACTTCTGTTTCTCATTAAGACACACTTTTTTCAGTGGGGTTGTGAGTAAAAAGATTTATTTTGCACTGTTTACAGATAGCAAAAGAAATTATGTTAGGTTTTTTTTTTTTTGGTTGGTTGGGTTTTTTGTTTGTTTTTTTTTCTGTTCAGTGAAGTCTTTTTCTGAATATGGAAATTCTGGGGATTAACTTTAGCAAAAGAAATATTTACCACATGGTATTGCATCATAATACAAATCTTAAGCTTCTGGTTATTCATAATTACACAACTGAAGGAGCTTAGGAGAGGAATTCCTAGTGGTTAGGGGAGTTTGTTGTGATGGTGATGTGTTTCTTTTTAACTCAAATGAAAAGATATATTGGTCTGGCCGTATGGGTTGTATTTCATTTAATAACAAAATGTTTGCACAGAAGATACTTCCTTCCAGTGGGTAGGTGCTTGCAGTCCCACTTCCAGTACCCAAAGGGGCTACAAGGGAAGCTGGGGAGGAACTTTTCACAAGAGCATGGAGTGATATAGGACACAAGGGAATGGTTTCAAACTGGAAGGGGGAAGGTTTAGATGAGACATCAGGAGGAAATTCTTCACTGTGAGGGTGGTGTGACTCTGGCACAGGTTGTCCAAGGAAGCTGTGGATGCCCCATCCCTGAAAGTCTTCAGGGCCAGGTTGGATGGGGCTTGGAGCAACCTGGTCTGCTGGGAGGTGTCCCTGCCCATGCAGAGGGGTTGGAACTGGATGATCCCTTCCTAGAAGATCCCTTGCAACCCAAACCATTCTATGATTCTGTGATTAAGCTGAAACAGACCATCTGCTCTGTAACAGAACACACCATCCTTCTGATTTGCAGCTGGAATTGTTTCCTCTGTATCCAGGGGCTGGCACACAAACCTGCCCAGGAATGGTTCAGACCTGGCCCACTTCTAGGGTATCTTTAACAGTGTCCAGGTATTTAAGTGCTCTTGGCACAGAACTTCAGATCAAGTAATGTAAGGCTAGTCATGATGGATCCCTGAAGCTATGGAAAGACAGTAAATTTGCATAAGAAGGTTTAATGGTCTGGAAAGCCATTGTAAAATGGAATCTGTAAAAAGGGTCTGTAAAGAAAAATCACTGAGCCTGCTGGGGGAGTATCGAGGAGCAAGTACTTCACATGGGCAGGTCAGCAGCTCTCTGCTCCTAAAAAGCACATGGGCTTTGAAAATGCAGTGGGCTTCATGAATTCAGAAGGAAGTTTGAAACTTTCTGGGTAGGACAAATGCAGTGCTCATGTTTGTCATTCATCAGTTTATTTTTAAATTTGTTTAATTTTTAAATAATGAAGTTTATTTTTAAATAATGAAGCTTCAGAATTGCTTGAAAGTACAACAAGTTGCAGTTTTACCCAGTCATGGTTAAAACTGTTAAAGCTGTATTTTTGAGAGGAACAAAAAGAGCTGTTAAAGCTGTGTTCTCGAGAGGAACAAAATGGGACAGAAAGGTACTTGTTTCAATTCAAAGATTATATTCCCTTTTGCCTTCTTTAAAAAAACAAAGCAAAGAAACAAAAAATACAAAACCACCCCAGAAACTCTTAGTACTCATCCTGAAAATACAGATAATCAGTTTTTCATGTCTAAATTGTCCCATAGATCAATCGCATGCTCAAAAGTAATTAAGATGGGGTTTCCCTGATGACTCGGCCAGTTTTTCCTAGACCAAAAGCTAACTGCACCAACAATTTAAATCTTGAAGAGCTCTGGAACAACTTCTTAGTGCAAACTAAAAGCAGTAGTTAACCTGAGGCAAAATAAATAAACAGCTTGCCCTTGGCCTGAGCTCTGCTGGGCAGAAGCACTGACTTCTGTGCCAGTGCTCAGGTTGTGTTCTCAAGAGAGGTTTTTCAAGCCATCTCCAGGGCTGCCAGTTCTGCAGGGTTAAAAGGCACTTCATTTAGTTCAGTGTGTTGCTGGAAGGATCAAACAGAAAAACTTGATTTTCCTGAAGTATCTAATTACATTAGACACTTACCTGTCAATGAGATTACATTAAGTAGCTATGAAAATCTTTAGATGTCTACATACCTGCTATAAGGAAATTAAGCGTCAGAAGTCAGCCCCAGGATGTTTTAAAATCAAAATTCTTCTCTAATCAAAGTGTGTGACTGGACTACTTAACATAGAGGAGTAAAGGAGATTTTACTGGGCTCCTTCTTCTGTCACTTATCATTAAACAGCAATGAACATTCAGTGTAGAAGATATTATCTAGAGTTAAACCTTCTTT
>JAAWXA010000005.1:5940736-6119222 GCA_038090715.1 Florisuga fusca | reverse complement strand
CTTATACACATCTTTAGTGTCTACGTGTGCAATAAAATAAGCTGAAATCTTGAACAGGACTAACAAAGATGTGTGGGGAGATGATTCAATATGTTTTCTCATTCTATTAAAATAAAACTCACAAGCCTCACCTCATAGTCTTAGTGGCTAAGATGAAGAAATTACTTTTTTTTGTGTGTTTCATGATTATTTCCAGTGAGCCCCAATGCAAAGTTTTGTAAAAAATTCTTTAGAATTCCTGTTGGAATTAGAGACTTCACTGCCCACAGTTAATTGTTGATGCTATTGCCCACACTTCAAACACAAAGGCAGTACCTCAGCCACAGGATTTTTTTAATGGCCATTTTTGCCACTGAGGAAAGGTGACATTTCTTAAGTCAGGTGAAGTTTAGTAGTTACACAGAAACATCTCCTGACAGTGAAACACTGTACAGCAGTCAAGGATGTAGTGTAGAAAAAATGTTTGTTTAGTGCTCTATTGGGATTTAAAAAAAAAAAAAANTTGGTTGGGTTTTTTGTTTGGTTTTTTTTCTGTTCAGTGAAGTCTTTTTCTGAATATGGCAATTCTGGGGATTAACTTTAGCAAAAGAAATATTTACCACATGGTATTGCATCATAATACAAATCTTAAGCTTCTGGTTATTCATAATTACACAACTGAAGGAGCTTAGGAGAGGAATTCCTAGTGGTTAGGGGAGTTTGTTGTGATGGTGATGTGTTTCTTTTTAACTCAAATGAAAAGTATATTGGTCTGGCCCTGTGGGTTGTATTTCATTTAATAAGAAAATGTTTGCACAGAAGATACTTTCTTCCAGTGGGTAGGTTCTTGCAGTCCCACTTCCAGTACCCAAATGGGCTACAAGGGAAGCTGGGGAAGAACTTTTCACAACGGCATGGAGTGATACAGGACACAAGGGAATGGTTTCAAACTGGAAGGGGGAAGGTTTAGATGAGACCAGGAGGAAATTCTTCACTGTGAGGGTGGTGAGACACTGGCACAGGATGTCCAAGGAAGCTGTGGATGCCCCATCCCTGAAAGTCTTCAGGGCCAGGTTGGATGGGGCTTGGAGCAACCTGGTCTGCTGGAAGGTGTCCCTGCCATGCAGAGGGGTTGGAACTGGATGATCCCTTCCTAGAAGATCCCTTGCAACCCAAACCATTCTATGATTCTGTGATTAAGCTGAAACAGACCATCTGCTCTGTAACAGAACACACCATCCTTCTGGGAATGGTTCAGACCTGGCCCACTTCTAAGATATTTTTAACAGTGTCCAGGTATTTAAGTGCTCTTGGCACAGAACTTCAAAGCAAGTAATGTAAGGTTAGTCATGATGGATCCCTGAAGCTATGGAGAGACAGTAAATTTGCATAAGAAGGTTTAATGGTCTGGAAAGCCATTGTAAAATGGAATCTGTAAAAAGGGTCTGTAAAGAAAAATCACTGAGCCTGCTGGGGGAGTATCGAGGAGCAAGTACTTCACATGGGCAGGTCAGCAGCTCTCTGCTCCTAAAAAGCACATGGGCTTTGAAAATGCAGTGGGCTTCATGAATTCAGAAGGAAGTTTGAAACTTTCTGGGTAGGACAAATGCAGTGCTCATGTTTGTCATTCATCAGTTTATTTTTAAATTTGTTTAATTTTTAAATAATGAAGTTTATTTTTAAATAATGAAGCTTCAGAATTGCTTGAAAGTACAACAAGTTGCACTTTTACCCAGTCATGGTTAAAACTGTTAAAGCTGTATTTTTGAGAGGAACAAAAAGAGCTGTTAAAGCTGTGTTCTCGAGAGGAACAAAATGGGACAGAAAGGTACTTGTTTCAATTCAAAGATTATATTCCCTTTTGCCTTCTTTAAAAAAACAAAACAAAGAAACAAAAAATACAAAACCACCCCAGAAACTCTTAGTACTCATCCTGAAAATACAGATAATCAGTTTTTCATGTCTAAATTGTCCCATAGATCAATCACATGCTCCAAAGTAATTAAGATGGGGTTTCCCTGATGACTCGGCCAGTTTTTCCTAGACCAAAAGCTAACTGCACCAACAATTTAAATCTTGAAGAGCTCTGGAACAACTTCTTAGTGCAAACTAAAAGCAGTAGTTAACCTGAGGCAAAATAAATAAACAGCTTGCCCTTGGCCTGAGCTCTGCTGGGCAGAAGCACTGACTTCTGTGCCAGTGCTCAGGTTGTGTTCTCAAGAGAGGTTTTTCAAGCCATCTCCAGGGCTGCCAGTTCTGCAGGGTTAAAAGGCACTTCATTTAGTTCAGTGTGTTGCTGGAAGGATCAAACAGAAAAACTTGATTTTCCTGAAGTATCTAATTACATTAGACACTTACCTGTCAATGAGATTACATTAAGTAGCTATGAAAATCTTTAGATGTCTACATACCTGCTATAAGGAAATTAAGCGTCAGAAGTCAGCCCCAGGATGTTTTAAAATCAAAATTCTTCTCTAATCAAAGTGTGTGACTGGACTACTTAACATAGAGGAGTAAAGGAGATTTTACTGGGCTCCTTCTTCTGTCACTTATCATTAAACAGCAATGAACATTCAATGTAGAAGATATTATCTAGAGTTAAACCTTCTTTCTTTTCCATAGCAAAGCCTTCTCCATTTCTGCCTTGTGGCAGAAATGCTTCAAAAGGGGCTTCAAAAGATTAGTGGTAGAGATGGTGTAGATAATTTTTTTCCATTATAACTTGAACTGTGCTTTCTCACAAGGATGGATGAAGAGCTTCTTAATACTGGTATTCAAGGAAAAATTTGTGTCCGGCACTCTCACGTTGTCAGTGAATGCTCTGCCTGGAAGTGGGTTTTAAAGCACTAGAATAAATAAATAATTCTACAGATCTATGCACAACAGTTAGTTTTAATGGCAAAAAAACCCAATCAAGTGATTTTATGAGTCCCAGTTAGAAGTAATTATACAGTATAAGTGCTTTAAGTAAGTTAATGAGACGGAGAAATCTGATAATGAATCGCTGTCTCATCATAAGCTTCCTTTCAAGTTAATTCAATCTTAGGATTGCAGGACAGTGTTCTGCACTGCTTTGCTCTGTCCCTGTTCACATCCTTCTCACTCCATTAAGAGCAGGGGTGCAGAATTCAGCTGTGTGCATAAGCAGGTACATGGTTAACAAAGTTGGTATTTCAAAAAGTGGGGATGGCATGAAGAAGCAAACAGCACTAATTGGAATAAATGTTGCTATTTCCTTCTGATGTCACTACGGTATTTATATTAATGCTGAGGGGGTTTATCTAAATGTGAAATCCTGTCTCTGTGTTTATTTGGAAGCTGAGAAACCAGTTTAATAACTATTTGCATGTATTCAGCAGCATTTTCGAGTACGCACACAGCAGAATAGTCATGAGCTCTGTTATACAGAATGAGTGCTTTGGTTGGAACTGTCTGTCTGCAGGTGATCTTGAAGGGAAAATGGGTGGGTTTTTTTCAGCCTCTTATATTCAGTTACTGTAGGGAGTCTTCAGGGTACCACTTCTTCCTTGGGCCCATCCTCACCCAGTGCAGTGAAGCAATGAGGTCGTTGCTTCTGGAAACTCTTTTGCCTGAAAGGAGAATGTCAGGAGGGAGCAAGAAATCAAGGGAACAGCATCCAGAGGTTTATGGCCTTGGGGATTTTAGGTTGTTATCACATCTCACAGCTATTGGGAAAGTTTCTGGTAAGGTAATAAAAAAAATACTGACAAGATTCTTGGTGTTTATTTCCCCAGCCAGTCTCCTTGTAAACTTTGGTATGAAACTGAAACTGGCTGCTTGGAAATGAGTTTGTTAAGATCAATGTCTAATTTCATCAATGCATCTAATGGCCTTTTGCTTTCATCTTACTGCCTTGATTAAGACAAGAACCCTATAAATAATTAGATTTGGTACTAGTCTGCATTAATGTTATTAATGTACTCTGTTTCTTATTTATTCCTCCAAGTGCATCAGTGGATGATGTATAGACTGCTTACATGAGGAAAAAAGTGGTATGTGAAGACATTTAAAAATTTATATGTACAAAGTAATACCAAGATTGATAGCAAAGGAGATACTAGGAAATGGTACATTTTATTCAGTGAATTCTTCGTTTTCCTGTCTCTATAAAACCTCATAACTACTCCAGAAATGAACGAATCCATTGTTAATTGTTCCCCTTGGAATTGGCCATTAATTTGCTATAGAAAACTGTGCTTTTAAGCTATGGCTGATTTTTCCCTTGATTTTTTTTGTTTTGTTTTATTTTTTCCTCCTTTTTTAAATTTGGTAACAGTGTGTTAGGCAGATTCTTTCATATAAATAGAGCTACCACATAGATTTGTTTTGCCAATTTGAGAGTATTAGCTGGAGTTTTTTGACAATGTTCAAAATACAATTTTGCTTTTTTTTTTTTTTTCCAGAGGATCAGGACAGAGCAGTCTAATCCTCTCTGGGATGACTATACCAGTAAATTATCCTGAAGAAGGGGTTTATTTCTGTAATGCATTTTACTTTGCAGTGACTGCCAGCCTGACCCTTTTAAGTCTACAGTGAATGCAGAGTAGCTTACTGCAATAAAAAGAGCTCACATTTATTGTAAAATAAGAATATTCACACTAGTAATCACCATGGAGTAGATGATGTATTATGATTTCACATTCTTTTTTTTTTTTTTCCTAGCTAACCTTTCTGCAGACAGTAGAAGTATGAGCCTGAAATGTGCTCCATAAAAATATCCACTGCATTGAAGCATCCAGTTAACTCTCTAAAGTTATCTAGGTAAAGTGGTTAGTGTTTCTGTAGCTTTATTTCTTTTTCTCCCTTATCACAGGAGCAGAAAGTCCTGTCTAGTTAGTGACAGGTAGCCCCTCTGCAGATGAAGCCTGCTCTTAATTCAATTTACAAGACATTTGCAGTAGCATTTGCCCAGGCTTAAGGCTTTGGGAGAGGGAGAAAATGGATTTAGAGAAGTAAAGCCAGCTGATGGATGTGATCACTTATTAGAGATCTTTCATATAAATTATGAAAAATGGCTACAGTGAACTATAGCTATAGGCTTTCAGATAATGAGCTTTTCAGGAAAAAAATAATGAAACTAAGTGGCATTCAGTTCTGAGTTTCATTACCAAGCTGAATCATAATTCAAAGTTCTTTTAAAACTTCCAGGATGGTTTGCAAATGCATGATGAAACTGAGTCTAAGCTTGATCACATTTAACCTGTTTTGGCTTCTACTTTACTCCAGGAATATTCTTCTCCAGTAAGCTTCCAGGTCATTTCTGTCTGCAATTCATTGCCCAGGACTATCAAGGTCCGGGGACTGTCATTTTTTACTGTCAGTTTTTGGGCAGTTATTTCTTATCAAAATTGATAGAGCTGGCAATAGCCTCCTCTTCCAAGGTAGCTCTCCTTACAAAATCAATAAAAATAGCCCAGGAGGCAGAGAACCAGCAGCCTGTATTCTCCTTTTTCCATTCCCTATTCATCCCTGGAGTCAGACTTTGTTGCCTCTTGCTGCCAACCAGCAAAAGGAACTTATCCTCCATCCTGACCCAGCCCAGGGGATCCCACAGCTTCAGGGAGTCTCCTGAACACCCTCTATTCAGGCTTTTGTTAAGGGTGGGTTTTTCAGTGCCTACATGTGCAATAAAATAAGCTGAAATCTTGAACAGAACTAACAAAGATGTGTGGGGAGATGATTCAATATGTTTTCTCATTCTATTAAAATAAAACTCACAAGCCTCACCTCATAGTCTTAGTGGCTAAGATGAAGAAATTACTTTTTTTTGTGTGTTTCATGATTATTTCCAGTGAGCCCCAATGCAAAATTTTGTAAAAAATTCTTTAGAATTCCTGTTGGAATTAGAGACTTCATTGCCCACAGTTAATTGTTAATGCTGTTGCCCACACTTCAAACACAAAGGCAGTACCTCAGCCACAGGATTTTTTTAATGGCCATTTTTGCCACTGAGGAAAGGTGACATTTCTTAAGTCAGGTGAAGTTTAGTAGTTACACAGAAACATCTCCTGACAGTGAAACACTGTACAGCAGTCAAGGATGTAGGTGATAACAGAAGTGTAGAAAAAATGTTTGTTTAGTGCTCTATTGGGATTTAAAAATAAAAAAAAAAAAAAGTGTTAAGACTTCTTACAAAAAGGACTAAGGTAGAACACAGAGGTTATTAATGTACTACTGCACATAGCTGCCATGATGGCATTCTTTACTTGCCCCTGAAGCTGTGATGTAATAGTGTAATGTAAAACTACTCCTCGTAGCAGAAACTCCAAGGTCGTGATGAGTTTTTATTACTTGGCAGTAAAGTTGTTGATGGGGCTCCAGGGTCTGTGCTCTGTTAGGATGCATTGCCATGCTGAATACAAGTGCAGGTGTGTTAGATTCGGCTTTATAATAAGTGAACTGTTTAAAAAATGGTGCTTTTTGTCAAGAGGAACACCAATGAAGTTACATAAATTATGGAAATTATTGTGCTACATTAGTAAGGCTTGCAAAATTTTGCTTGAGGGTTAATCAGCAACATGGTTTCAGATTTTTATATAAAGAAAAATTATTCAATTCGTTGTTCTTGTCTTAGAATTCACCCTTATCCTTCACAGATGTCATACATATAAGATTTCAGCTTTCTGATAATCCTCCCAATCCATAATTATCTTTTTTTTTTTCTTTTGTGACTTAAAAAAGCAAAACTGGGTGGCATCCCTTTATAGACCAGGAGAATTACTTTTGAAGTGTTTCAGGAGTGTATCTCCTGAGGATCTCTGTGTGCTCTCACCACTGCTTTCCTAAACACAAGCAACTTGGTAATAATTGAAGTGATTCAAAGCTTGTAGTTTCTCATTGAATGACTTTTGCAACTCTTTCAATGGGCAAAGATTTGATGAGGGAGTACCTTACTTTGGGTGTGAATGAACAGCATTTGCTAGCCATCTAGTCATGCTGAATTAGCAGCATGTTAAAAAAGTACTTTGTGGAATAGTATTTTAGTAAATAGTAAATAGTGTTTTAAATAAGTACTTTGTGGATAATATTCAAGCTTTTTTTTTTTTCATAGGCATAATTGTTATGAAGATGTTCTTACCTGTCAAAGAAATTTTCCATTTAAACTCCCCAAAATATATTCAAAGTTAAGGGGTCCCAAGCTGTGAAAAGTGCTAGCAAATAGGGGCTTTTGTCCCCCAAATTAACTGAGTTTGGGATGTTCTGATTATGAGATCATCCTTAATCTAACAGAACTGAAACAAGGGGAATTTAGGGTCAGTTCCAAAGAGCTCCAATGATGGAATTTCATGAAACAGATCAAAGGGATGTGTTTTCTGAAACAATTTGGGATTTCAGGGTGTGATTCTACTCCAGACAGACTTGTCAAAAGCAGGAATCATAGAATCGTAGATTTGTCTGGGTTGGAAGGGGCCTCAGAGATCATCAAGTCCAACCCTTGATCCACCACTGTGGTTCCCAGCCCATGGCACTGAGTGCCACATCCAGTCTCTTTTTAAATATCTCCAGGGACGGAGAATCCACCACCTCACCGGGCAGCCCATTCCATTGCCTGATCACCCTCTCCGTGAAGAAATTCTTTCTAATATCCAACCTAAACCTCCCCTGGCACAACGTGAGACTGTGTCCTCTTGTCTTGGTAGCTGCCTGGGAAAAGAGACCAACCCCCCCCTGGCTCCAACCTCCTTTCAGGGAGTTGTAGAGAGCAATGAGGTCTCCCCTGAGCCTCCTCTTCTTCAGGCTGAACAGCCCCAGCTCCCTCAGCCTCTCCTCATAGGGCCTGTGCTCGAGTCCCTTCACCAGCCTGGTTGCCCTCCTTTGGACCTGCTCCAGGACCTCGACATCCTTCCTGAACTGAGGGGAGTCACTGCACAGACATGTTCAGTGTTCAACTGGTATTAAATTTATGAGAGGTGACAATTTCCATGCTGTTTCAGACCAGGCCATGTTATCACTGGTGTTTTGGGGAAATCAATAAGTACCACCTATATATAATTTGCTCATAAATGATAACCAATGTAGTTTGTAATGCATTTGCTAATGTATAGAAAAGGAGATGGGTGTCTGTCCTGTTAATATTGGGTTAAGAATAACAAAGGTATGGAGAATGCTCGTTACAATTTAGCTATGAAAGTTCCTCCTTTTCATGTGTGCATGCATTCAAGAAGGATCCAGCAGGGTTTTTTTGATTTTTGTTGTCTTTCAGCAAGTGTGCTTTCTTGTAAAAGCCTCATAACTAAATCATTGCAGTTTGTATCTTCACGTGTACCCCCATCTTCTGTGTGGGTGTATTACCTAGCAGATCTTTGGAGCAGCGAGTCTTGGGTTGAGATTAACTCCAAAATAACCTTCAGCATGAGAATGTTGGTATTTAGACAGAACCTGGAGAAATCCTTTTACCCTGTAAATGAGGCCCTAAGGGGAGCTGGCAACTGTGTCAGAAATTGGAGTTTGCAAATCTTCATCCTTGCAGCAGGGACAGTAAATGTGTGCAGTGTAACACAGCAAATATCTGAAGGGTTTTGGTTGTCAGAGGTGTGTAAATGTTTACAAATATGATTAACTGCAGAACACAAAATCCATTTGCAGCATCAAAGCCCAAACTAAAATGACTTTTTCCTGCCCCCTTCCAGGATTATGCTGAAAAGAAAAACACAATAGCAAAAGCTCTGGAAGATCTTAAAGCCAACTTCTACTGTGAACTCTGTGACAAGCAGTACTATAAACACCAGGAGTTTGACAATCACATTAACTCTTACGACCACGCTCACAAACAGGTAAGAGGAATTTACTCACTACTTAGTTTCAGGCAGAATAATTAATTAAGATGGCCCTCCAGTGGGCTTGGAAGCCATAGTGGACTTGGGCCCAAATTTCAGGTTTTTGGGAAGCAAAATGCATCTTTACAGGTTAATTTTAATGTGAAGTTTTTGCGGTAAAAAGATCTGAGGTGGTGAGAAAAAGAGAAACAAGGAATGTTGAAAAATATAATTAAAAGTGTAACTGTATATTTCCTTGTTTTCAGTTTAATTTTGCACATATAGAAGTGTAATATACCTAAGAGATGACTTACTGGGAAGCATTTGTTACAACAGATGTGGCTAGGAAGCTTGACAGACTCTTTAGTAAACCTCCATTTAGTGCAGATACAGTTTTGAAATGGGCTATGATTTTACTTAAATGCACTGAATATTTTTTAAAAAGCAACACCTGTGGTAACGAAAGCTTCCTGGCTCAAAGACATGTGTTATCTTTAAAACACTGCTATTTACATTTTTGTCACTATGTTTTATTACTGCACCTCCAAGCTGTGTGTCCTGTTTTGGTAAAATAAAAGCAGTGCTTCCATCTAGCAAGAGGAAATGCATCCCAGTGCAATGTCTTGGTCTCTGGAGGGGTTGGGACTATGTAATTCAGGGAAGAACACAATGCATCTTGACTCCACCCGAGAGGTATGGAATGATAATGTAAAGACACTGAATAACTACAAAGGAAATTTCTACTTAGTCCACTTAGCTGGTAATTATTCATACAGTTGTGCATCTGGAATGATTGCTCTCATTCTAATTGAATCTCCCTGTAATTCAGTTCAGAGTCAATGTAGAGAAGTTGCTACCCATATTTTACATCTGTTGTATAAGCCAGTGGTTTGCTGTTATTTCCTTTAGTGCATCTCCCTCTCTCTCTCACTGGCATTCTTATTTAGCCCATAACTTAAACTGTCAGTGTGAGTGCTGGATTTGGTTCTCAGATGTGTGGAGATATGGACCTCAGTAGCAAGAATAATCTGTGAGTAGCTGGAAGGAAAGGTATGTTAGAAAAGAAATTAGTAGGCAGCTTTGTTGCGTCCTATAGATGCTATAAGGTACAAGTATTTGTAGTGAAAATACAGCTGGAACTGATTCTTCAGGTGTTATGTTCATATAGCAGCACCTCAGTGATGGAAGGCAGGAAAAGAGAAGTGATGGAGAGTGTCTTCCCCACTTGAATTCTCTTAGGATTATTATTTATTAATTTTTAACTGCTTTGAAGCACTTTTAAATAATGAGAACCTGAAGGCTGCCATGTTCATTCCTCCAGGCAGTAATGATGAAAAATTGATTTTGAAACTGAGGTCAGGTGTGAGACTGAGCAGGGACTTGTTTCCAGTGGTGGACATAGTTATTCTTATTTCCTGATTACTTTGGAGAGGAGGTGGGCACTGCACCAGCATCTGATGGAGCACAGCAGGTCTGATCTCTTCATTTTTTGTATAGGGGACCTATGCTTGCAGGTGACTTTGTGGATGTGTTTGGGTGAAACAGAGGAAGCAATCTTCCTCTGTAAGGCCTCCACAACTCCCATCTCCCTGGCAGAAACTCAGACAAAAATTTCTAGTTTTCCAGGACAAACAATTATATGGATAATTGGACAAGAAAAAATTTTGTGTAATGTCACAGGCAAATAAGACTATTGATTCCTAAGATTAAAACTGAAGTCTACTGGAGTTTTTTGTGGTGGTTTCTGTTGGTGTTAAAAAACATTCCTCTTCCCATATTTGGGGTGAAGAAGGGGGCAGGCAGCATATGCTGCAGTGCAAGCTCACGCAGATTTCCTCAGCTTTCAAGGAATTTCACACCACTTTGAGTAACCTAATTTTAACGAGTGTGCTAGAGCCATGTGCAGGTACTGCTGTTGAATGCTCTGATTTTATCTTGAAACTTCCCTGCCTCAGTGGCAGTTTCCCAGCAGTTCAGCAGAGGTGAGAGGAACAGATTACAGTGCCTTTGGATTTTGCTTCAGATCTTGCTCTTTCTCCCTCTCCCATTACACCTTCCTACTAATACTGGCCAAATAAGGGGAAGCACTTACTGGAAAAAGTTTCCTATGATCCATTAGTAGTTGTCAGCAGATGCAGCCAGTTTGGTTTCAGTGATCCCAGCACCTGAGAGGGGTTTCTGTGTGATTAAAGGGATGAAAGCTCTGCCTAAACTGGAGCTCATCCCAGCTGCTCTGGAAAGCTGCATCACACATATCACACCATCTAAGTCATGGAATGGTTTATCAGAGAAAATGTTTGTAGCAGCTTCTGTGCCTCAGTTTTATTGGAGAAGCTTTTCTTTTTCAAAGGCTGCTGGGACAGAAAATTTACAGGAATTAAAACAGAAGATAAAATAATGATGGGGTTTTCCTCCAGTGGATGGGGAGCCCTGTGCTGTCAGAGGTTGGTTGTGTTCTGATACATGGTGCCCTATAGCTTCTGAGCACTCATTTTTAGATAGTATGAGATCCTTCTCTCCAGTCCAGAAGAAAAAGGATACTAATAAAACAAAACTAAAGTTATTTCAGGACCTGAAGGAGTTTGTATCAGTGTCTCAAGATCTTCACTGGCTCCATTAGTGTTTTCTTGTTGCTTTCACAACATGGTTTAGAGAGCAGTATTGGTAGCCTTTAAGAAATATCCTGGAGGAACTACAGCAAGTCAGCTGTAGTGGAGAAAAATGAACTCTTTTATTTGCTTTGAAAGCCTAGACACACACACACACACAAAAAAAATACAAGTATAGTGTAGGTTCCTTAAAAAACAAAAATGTTCTGGGCTCAATACAGAGGGAAATGTAACTAAAGCAGAACCACCATTATTTAATATAGTAATGAGAGAACTGTTATTTGATGATGGCATTCAAAAATCACACATTCATCACTCTTCAGGTCCAAGCCAGGACATTAAAAGTATCTGTATGATTTATGCAGCAATTCTTTAATTTTTTTTGGAGGCACGTGAGGAGCTGTATTCATGCAGGGTCAAAAAAATCCTGCCTGAGTTCCTCAAAATGCTGCAGTTGTGATGAATGTGGTGGAGCATTAAGTCTGAAGCCCTGAATGACCTTGATCTCATAGCCCTTCAGAGTCAGGGAGGTTTTTTTTGTCTGGTTGGTGAAGGAGGTTGGATCACAGAGCTACAGCAGTCCCCTACATCAGTCAGTCCTCAAGAGACTTTTGTTGCTGCAAGAACAAAGTGGGTTTGTTCCTGTTTTTTGAGTCTTCCACCCCAGAACTTATTTGTCACCTAATATCATGGTGGTAGACCCAAGTTTGGTGCTGGTTTCTCTCCCAGGAGTGATCTTTCAAATGTCTTAAAAACAACAAAAAAAAGCTGGGATGAAAAATAAAATTAATAGCCCCGATGTATTTGCAGCTGGATATGCAAATAGGATCAATTAAGGAAATTATAAGTAGGATTTTTTCCCCACAGAATCAGAGGTCATTTCTCAAACTGTCTCTCCCTGGATGAAAATTATCTCCCAGCTCTAAAAATGTATTTAAAACTGTATGGAAGTACTAAGACACAAATTATGCAGGAAGACTAAATTAGTAGGTGTCTTCTTTCCCTGTCACAGGCACAGATTTCTCCTGTCTGCGTTTTTCTCCTGTCTGCATGATTTTCTTCTTTTCAGATTTGCTGAGAGGTCAATGCCAAATGGGTCAGAGAATATAAATGTGCAGCCAATCTGAAGCCCAAACTTTGAACATCTTTATGTTTGAATAAATATTTTCATAGAAGATGGTTGAAGGAAATGAAATTTGGAACTGAGAAGGTGTAGTTAGGCATAACAAGAATAATAAACCTCTGATTGTACTAATGGTCACTTCCTATGAGGTATGGACCACACAAGGTATAAAGAGCAGCACAGCACACTTGGGGCTGCCAGTGTTCTCAGAAAAGATAAGGGGATGTTATCAGTTGTTTGACTCTGCAGTTTAAGAACAAGGCAACAAATCCTCATCTAAAAAAGCATCTCATTGTAGAGTTATTCCCTCTTAACTAATAAAAGATCCCATCTCTTCTACTTGGTTGGTGCTGCCTGCTCATGAGTAGGTCAGCTGAGGGCACTGCAGTGGATCCACTCAGAGGCCATCTGCACCTTCTGGCAGAGCCAAAAAGTTAATAGCTGTTCAGAGGGAAATGCAAAGTAAAAGAAATTAACTGTTTACTAGGAGCATACAGTATTTTATGTTGGTTTTTTTCAGACCTGCTCTTTGTACCTTGTGTCCCCCTGGAGCTCTTTGAATCAGAGTGCAACAGAGGCAGTATGGTGTATACCATTTTGGAAATATAGAAGTAATGATTCTCAAAAAAGGTGCTGCCTTCTATGCAGGGTGACAATTAAGAGCTGTATCGTAGCAGAGTAAAACTTTAAGAGCTTCAAAAATGTTCTGAAAATTTGCTTCATAAGCAAAGTAAGTGTGATAGATAGCAGATCAGAGTTTTGGGGATGTTCGCTAATAAGGGATTTCATAAAAGAAGAATATTAAAACTCTCTTTCTCAAGTCCTAAGTGTAGCCCTTCCTGTGGATAAGTTAGAGTTGGTTTACCTGGTACTGTAGTATTGTTTGAGTTGGAAAGGAACTTAAAGATCCTCCAGTTCCAACCCTCCTGCATGGGCAGGGACACCTCCCACTAGACCAGGTTGCTCAGTGCTGGATTAATGGTGGAAGAGATGACAAGGAGTGATTCAGAGCAAGACAGTGTTTGCTCCATGTGGTCTCCAGCTTTGCCAGGCTCTGCATGATGGGATGTCCCTGAGGGGAGCTGGAGGCATGCCTTGTCCTTTTCCACCATCCAGCTGCCTGACACCCCATGGCATTTTGCTGCACAGTATTGTCCATTGAGCCCAGCCAGGAGGGATGTTTAAGATAACAAAACAGACAAGAAGGCCACAGTGAGAATCTGTGGCTGTGAAAATCCCTGCGAGTGACAAAACAAATCACTTCTTCAGACACTCATCTAAGCTGGTCTTGGATCAGAAGGATTCTGCTGTGGCTGTCCTGGTGCCAAAGTCAAGGTGTCGTGTGTGACTGAGGGCAGGGATTTCTTTTGGGGAGTGGGGACAGGCAGCAGCAATTTATGCCTTGCCAAGAACAGGTGGCCCCTGTGTGCTGTTGGATGGTGCTTGTGGGAACTGGGCTGGAAGCACCTGCAGCATCCTTCTGTTCCATTCCTAGCAAGTGAAAATAATTATTTCCACAACATTTCAGCGCACCTTCTCTTCTTTATCACTAAATGACTTACAGCTTCTTTTATGAGATAGGATTCTTGCAGCTGAATTTTCTGGAATGGAAAAATTGTCTACTCCTTCCTTTACTTCAGCTTCTTGCTCACATGAGAAGAGAGCAGCATTTTGGGGTGTACTTCACAGGCAGCCAGTCTTAACTTTCACAATGTTAAGCAAGCACAGAGGAGGATTTAGACATTTTTGTTTGAATCAATCCTGTGTAGCTCTTTCTTACTGTTTTTATCGCTTTCCAAGAATGTAATTTGGCACCTATTCCTATATTTCTTTTTTTTTTTTTTCCCCTCAGGAAAAGATAGGCATTTTTGTAGCCTTTTTAAGTATGAAGGGAACTTGAAGAAATGTTCAGCAGTGTGCTCATATACATGTGGATGTTCATAATGCACATAACAACCTCAAAATGACCCCCTCCTCCTCCAAACATACACTCTCCACTACTGTATTTCAAATTTTTTCTGTGAATATTGCATTATTTAGTGGCTTTTTGCTGTTGATTTGTTTGGATTTTTCTCAGTAAAAGGCTTCCTTCAGGGTAATACTAATAAAGGTCGTCACCACGCCTGCTAATTGGAGCTCAGCACTGCTTGTAGCATTGCAGCAGAGGATCACCATTGGCTTAGGGTTTACTTTCTCAGCTCCTTTAAAAAAACCCACAACCCTGCTGCTGTCACTGTAAAAAAACAAACAAAAAAAACAAGACAAAAAAAAAAAGGCAGGAGCACAGGCAAGAAAGAAGAGGAGTGAAATAGGAATGAGGGTTCCTGTGATGTGAGGACGTGCCCAGAGCAGAATGTTGGAGAGAAGTTTCCAGGTGGGGCTTTGTGTCTGGCTGGTGGGCAGCCAGTGCTGCTTCTGGGGTCATCCCCCCTGTGTCAGGGTTTAACACTGGCCTGGCAATCAAACCCAATGCCAGATCCAGATGCTCTCTGTTCATCCCCCTCCCCTCCCTGATAAAGGAAGGAGAGAGAATAAGGGAGAGAGACTTATGGGTTGGAAACTAAACTACACAGCTTTAATGAAACAGTAATGATAAAAAGGAAAAATTACTAAATATATACAAATATACAAGAAATTGATCCCACGTTCCTCCAATAGCTCTCACGTCACCCCCGAGGCTGCAGGGCAGCCCTGGGAAAGTCCAGGCTGGACTCCTGGGGTCAGCAGCAGTCGGGAGCTGGAGGCAGGAACACAGGGATTCAGGCTGGCATGGATCAGGATCACAGGCAGAGGAACAGATGGAATCCTCCCAGGATGCTGAAGCAAACAGGGACAGGGGAAGAAGGGGAAGCAGGAAGGGGTTTGACCCTGGTGATCCCTCAAATATATACTGAGTGTGATGTGTATGGGATGGAATACTCTGCTTGGTCAATTTTGGCATCTGTCTTTTCTGTTCCTCCCCAAAGGAGGGTTTCAGGTGTGACCTCTTCACTCCTTTTCTCCTTCTGGAGGGCAAAATGTTCCTCAGAGCTGAGCAGTGGCCTTGGCTCTGCACACCAGGCTCTGGCAGTAACTATAAGCATTGAGTGTTATCAGTCCCAGAAGCAGACACTGCCTGAGAAACTTGCTGTTAATTTCAGCAAGTGCAGCTACTTACAAGAGACTGAGCTGAAAGCAAAAGTACAAGACAGAAAATCACCTTTATCCTGGCCCTAACCAGGACAACAGGGGGCCCAAACCTGGCAGCAGGGGTAAAGGTCCTCCTGGGTGTGAGCAGAATGAAGTGAAGGGAGGTGGTGAGTGGGAACTGGATGGGTGCAGGAAAAGGGAGTCTACAGCCCTTGTGCATCGTGTGCATCACGAGGCTTCCATGGATAGTCTTTGCTTTGCAGAGTATATTTTAAAATTAAGTCACCAAGTTCTGCTACTTGTGACTGTTTCAGTATATTTCAGAAGGAACTTCGCACACTGTTTCTTGAACGAAAGACAAAAATTACCTGTTTTCCTTTTTATTTTAACCTCTGAAATTTAATCCCAGAAGTTGATTTCTTGATTGTTGCTGGTGTAACAAAATATATAGGCACTCTTTAGCTGAAAACTTATACTGACAGGTTAGATGAGCATATTCTTCAGTAAATTACTAGTGCTGCAAAATCCAGTTTTGTTGTCAGCTAACATTCTGGTTACCCATTACCAAAAAAAAACAAAAAAACCCAAAAAAGTATTTCTATATTCCTGCCTTAGCAATCATAACAGAAAAGACACTGCAAGACATTTTCTGGTTTTCATGTTTGGGAAATTCTGTTCTATAATAATATTTGATTACCAATTTGACCTTTTTTTTTTTTTTTAATCTCCTGAAGAGGTGTTTTTAGGACAAACATTATTATGGTAGAGAAATATATGCCCTATCTGTCCCACTAATATCCTGCAAACAGATCTTAACTCCATGTACTGACACTTAAAATTCCACAAGGAGCCTGTTCTTCAACTCAGCCTTACTTGACTTCAGCCCTTCCTGAGCTTGGAAACTTCATATTTATCCTCACTTGTTTACTTTTTTCTGTTTTGAATTATTGTAGCCTTCTCCTTTCTATCCTTTTCAATATGCAGATCACTGATAAATCACTGAGGCTATATTTCCATGCAAAAAATAAATTTTACAAAGTTATTTCCAAATTTAGATTGAAGCATGTTACTTTGGGGGAATGGGGAATACAGGATCAACCCAAAGAGGGAGGGAGTAGTAAGGGACAAGAGGAAACATGGTTTATTCAGCATATTCTGGTCCCTGGCATGCATTTCCACCATTATGTCATTCACTCTCTTATTTATAACCATATTCATAAATTTCAGTGCAATTTTTTTCTTTTAAAATCAATTTCTAAAACTTCCTCTGTGTAATTAACCTGAAATCGAGGCTAATTTTAAATAGAAAAAGTTTGGGGATTATTTCTCCTTAGAAGTTCTAAAATCCCATTTTATGCCCTACAGCTCATGCTGCCTGGGTTTCATGCAGAAGTTCATTCTTCATGGGGAAGAACTGTGCAACCTTTTCACTACAAGCCACAGTAAATTGTAGGGTAATTATCACAGTCTTTGCTGATCCATGCAAAATCAGTCCTTCTTTCATTTCAGAAAAAAAGCTTTTTCCTTCTTCAGTGGTGGTTCTGACCTGCTGACCAAACACAGCATTGCAATCAGCCTTGCCTTTTGAGAAGAGATGTGAGGAGACAAACAAATTGCCTGGTAGAATTGGTGATGCTCCTGGAAAAAGGAGGAGTTGTTTGCCTCAAGCAGACCTCTACTGCTGTCCTCTCTTTAGGCAGACCAACAACACTTCAGAAACTACAATTAATGTTGCATATTTTAATTCCAGTTCAGTAGCAGCTTCTGCAAAAATATCTTCGAGTTTCTAATCCATTCTAGAAGTTTTGAGCCAAATCTTAAGTATGAACTTGCATTTTTCTCTTTTTTTCCCCCACACGCAGTAATCTGGGAACAATTTATCTGGAAAAGCCTCTTTTATATAAGTCTATGGTTAGCTTCTTGGCTTTTGCTCTGGTTTGGTTCTTAGTGCTACTACAGGTGTCCAGTAAAGGACTGACTGACCCCCTGATTTAAACTTTTCCCCACTCTCACACTGCAAATGAATGAAAGAAGAAAGGGCTCTGTGGGGCATTTGAAGGGATGGATTAGGTGAGCAGCCATGTGGGCTGTTTTGACCTCTCTTGGCAGACAGGCAGTACAGCCCTTGGTTAAGAAGATTTCAAGAGTCAGTGGAAAGGACAGGTAGAAGTATGCCGCTTCCTGCAGTCCTGTTTGTATTGAAAAAAAAAAAAAAAATTGAATTCCTTCATCTCAAAGATACCAGACACTGTTGTTCCAGTAATACCTCCTAGTTTCTCACTGTGCTTTCACCTGTGCTGGCTCATAGCAAACATCCCTGTGACCAACCTGAATTATTCCATAAAGTATCTTCTAATTTCTTCCAAAGTCTCTGTATGTGTCAGAAGAGCTGTGGTTATTGAAAGTGTTGATGTCTTTAGGTTGAATGATTTATTTTTTTAAGATATTCAATCAGCAGAAGAGAATATAAAAACAAGCACTCTGTGTGACTGTGACTCCCTCTTCCAGGCATCCTTCTTTTTCCTTGAATTGTCTGTTCCAACAGCGTGTTGCATCTTTTCTTAAATTAGAACTGACAAGAGACCCATGTTATACTGTGATATAAATAATAAATAATATTAATTCAAGTTCATTCATGATTAATGCTACTACTTCAAAATTCTCAGCATCTCTGATATGACTTATGGCTGTTGTCTTGAAGTGCAGTTTTGATATACTTAATGATACCAAGAAAGAATAAAAATGTTAGCTCTGTACCTGTAACTCACCCTCCCTTTCCTAGCACTGAAATTCAAGAAAACTAAAAAAAAAACACAAAACCCCCACAACAATTAAAACCTCTGCCGTGTTTTATGCTGATTTTTATTTATTAAATTTAACCACTTTTTTTGTATTTTTCTGTATAGCTATTAATGGCTTGCTTGCACGGGCATCTGTACGTTCACGTCTGGTACAGGATCTCAGTGTGTTCCATCATTTATAACCACAGAGATATGTCTGCCTACAAATTGCTTGTAAGGAGAGGGAGAAACAAAGCAAGAGACAAAGCAGAGAGAAGGTTTACAACTGTACCAGGGGTTAAGGATCATCATCACAGACTCCCATAAGGATCAGGGCTGCTTCTTCTTCTCTGTGCATCTCTTCCCTTGCTCCTTGCCATTTCTCTTGCCCCTCTCCTCTCTGCAGGAGCAGCAGCAGTGCCCCTGGCCAAAGGGGCTTTGGAGGAGGCTCAGTAAGTGTTGTCAGGAGGAGCAGGACACTTGAGGTTAACAATATTCTTTGTCTCATAGACAAAAGGTGTGGAATTGCGGTCCAATTAAAAGTGCAAGGCTATATGGGCTTGAAAATGACCTTACAAAGGGGACAGCTGAGTGAATGGAGCACTGAAGTGATGCTTATCAAACTTAGCCAGAGTTGTTTTCACTCTCTTTTGTTCGGCAAGCATTAAGCTAACATGCATGCTTCTTTTTTTCTTCTGGCTGGTGCCACCTCTCCTTCTGTCTAGTCTCTGCAATTCCACTTCTCTGTCCCAGCAGGAGGCTTTTCCTCTATGCCATCTCAAGCCTCATTTCTTGCTTAATGAATATTTCTTTTTTTCTTTTGTTCGGATGCGAGTACAACACATCCTGCTGCTGTGGCTTCCTTCATTTTCTTCCCTCACTCCTGCCCATAGTTACACGATTTGCATTTCTAAGGCATATTTCAGTTACTATATTTTCTTAACATCCTGCTGTATAAGTTTGGCTCCAAGTCACATATTGTATAATGAGAAGCTTATTAAAAAAACAGCCAAGATAGATTATTAATACCTGTGTGCATTAGATGCTCACCAAATAGGAACATGTTTGACTATTATGGTGTCTCACATCTCCTTTGCCTCCAAAGGCTGTAACCTCTTCCCTGAGCACTTGGTGTTCTCTTTGCACAGTGGAAATGGCAGCAACACTGCCAGCATCTTCATGTGGGCAGACTGAACGGAACCAAGTTCAACTCAAATCTCCAAGAGCAAAGAAGGTTTCTGAGGCACAAGCAAAACCATTTGGGGATTAACAGCTTTATTTACAAAAAAAAAATAATGCAGGGAATATTTGCAGGCATTTTTCTGAGTTCAGATGCTTAGAAATAGGTCAGGCCCAAAACAGATGTCCTTCCACCCCATGCCAAAATTCCTGTAAGGCATATACTATCCTATTTTAGGATCCTTTTTCTTTTTTTCTTTGTTTTTGTTTTGTTTTTTTAAAAGAAAAAAAAATACCAAAGCTTCCACAACAGCTGAGCAATAGGATTTGCAATGGCTGGGCAGCCTTAAAATGGTAGGTGATGAATAACCTCACTTATGATGATGAGGTGGGGGGTTATTTTACATAAACAATGGTAGGCAACAGCTTAAAGGATAGCTACTCTTTTGCAAATGACTCTGGGGGCAGGGGATTTACTTTCCAAGCACTGGTGGGGGATCTTGCTTTGGCTTTGCTCACCTGCCTGGCTGGGACCAGACAGAAGCCGGAATAGCAAACAACTCATCTCTGCCTTCATTAACAGGAAAATCAGCAAGGCAAAAATAGTGTCATACAATTTTCCTTAAGCAATGTTGAGGAGAAAAAAAAAAAAAAGTGTATTAAAGAAGTGCCGGGTTTGGAAGCTTTTTCTTCCATTAAAGGGGATTTAAGATAAAATTCAAGGATTTTATTCTCATTTGCGTGCAGCTTCTGTAGTTGTTCATTGGAGTATGGAGATTCACCACTAGGAAGGGATTTTTTGCCTTCCCCCATGGGTGTCTCCAGCAGGGTTTGACTGCTTTGGAGGGCTCTCAAGTTACTTTCTAAACTGGAGTTATTTGGACTGTAATTTACTGCTAAGTAGGCAACAGAGAATAACAGGGTTCAAGCAGTGTATGTATCTTTCCTTGGTCCACTGCAGGTGAAGCCAACCCAGGTCTTCATTGCTTTTTGGAAACAAAAAACACCAAGAACAACAAAAAAATAGTGTTAACAACAAAAATCTAAAATACTAGTCACTTCTAGGGCCATAGATGATTTCTTTAAGTAAACTGCCTGGTGTGCTGCTAAGGAAAATATTTTCTTATACATTTTAACTGCTGTCGTTGACAATAAAATTGCTTGAAATACAAAGTAATGGTAGTGTGTTGCCTACCATGACAGAAACTGGAAGAGGTTTTGGCCTTTAGTGTGCCTTAATTGGTACTTTGCAGAGGAACTGGCACTCCCATTTATTAACTTGTAGTTGTCCAAAATAAATCCTGCTTTTTTCCCTCTCAGTAGATTGAAAGGTAGTATATGTTAATTGTCCTGGCTCTTCTCCTGGCCTAATGCCTAGATGTCTCTTGTCAGCTTTTAAAAGTTATTCCCTAATGAAAACTATACTAGTAATTACCCCAAAATGGCTTTTCCACTCATCTCTTCTGTGTTTTTTAATTCTGACATCAAAGTTTACACCCAGCGATGCTCCCTGACAGGAGTCTGTTCTCTATGGACCAGCAGTAGGGCAGTGCTCCCTGTTTTGGAGAGAAGGAAAAAAACATTAAATCCAGCATTTTGGTTTGCAAGTGTTCACCTGGGGCTCCTGCTTTCCTAAGGCTCAGGTATTTGCTCTTCCTTAAAGAAATGAGGTTGTACAGTAAGCTGATTTATTAGCTATACCACCCATTGCTCTTATCTCATCAAGTCCCCCACTGAGTGGAACCAGAGCTTCTCATAATTTCTAAAACAAGGCTGCTAATTAACATTTGTGTGCTACAGGACATGATGGTGCTTCAACGGGTGCCACTCCTCCCTTCCAGTCGGTATTGGAGCGTTATAATTGCATTGCTGGAGTTCCTGCCTTCCAGATAGAAAACCCAGACCCTGACCACCAGGATAATTGCAGTTCCCAGGCTGCTTTCTTAGGAGAGAGGCTGGTAACTTAGTTTTTTGTGCCCTGGCCAAAATCCAGGCAGGTAATTAGATTCTGTTGCATTAATCCTCCCTGCAGCTTCAGCTGCTGATGGTGGCGTCTTCTCTTCCCATCTTGGCCCTTGGGTGTAATTGCTGTGCTGCCATCTGAGCCAAAGGTGTGGTTGTGTTTTGTTTAGAAATGACATGGTACAGGTGGACTCCTCAACCTGGAAAAGAATAAAAAGCAATTGTTACACTGTGGAATGTCTTGCTTTTGGAAAGATAGGAGTTGGGTGAGGGAAAATATGACATTACTGGTTTCTGCATTTGGGTTACATGACAGCAGATTAAGGGTGCAATGGGGAGCAGACCCCATTGAAGAGAACACCAATTAAAGGCAAGGCTTTTGTTTCCATTTGCAGTATCAGAATATTATTTGGGAGAGTTTGATGTGTTTTGGTGTGGTGGGATTTTTTTTCTGATGACACTAACGTGCTCTAGAATATAAGCTTTAAAAGTATTTCTCCCTCTAATCTGGAAGATGGTGAAGTGGCAGTAATGTGGGAAACACAGCAAGTGAGAGAGTCCAGTGAAGGGTTCTTCTTCAAGTTGTGGACTCTGAAGCATAATAAGGTCTGTTAAGATGGTGTCACTACATCCACAGTGAAAAGTAAAACTATGAAAATCAGAAATAGTTGCAGTTTAATTTTCATGTTCCAGCTGGGCTGAGGCTGGAAAACCAAGCTGCCAAGCTTGTTTCCCAAAAAAAGAAGGGACTAGAAAGACCAGTTCCTGGAAAACAGTTTTCACCCCAGGTTCTTCTGTTGCCTTTAGGATTAAGAGTGAGAAAATGGAAGACACTTCCATCATAAACCAAATTCAGAGTCATTACAAAAGACCATACTTAGCTGAGGAGCTGTACATTAAATGTTAACTTGATTAACAGTAACACGACTTAGTCTTTCCCTAATTTTACATCCCGTTGGCCATTTATTTGCTGCTGGTGGATAGCATTAAGCTCCTCTGTAACTTGCCAGTGCCTCTCCAGAGTGAATGCCTCTAGAGTGGAAGTGGGAGAGGCAACACTTCCCTTGGCACTGAGCAGCAGTCTGGCCACAGATTGCAGATGTGGTGCATACGGGATGCCAGCTTCAGTCTTGAGGGTCAGGAGAAATTTCAAAGAGAGTGATTTATTGCTGGTGATACTGCCCCAGGCAGAAGTGAGAGTTCACAGCATCAAAGTGACGTTCGCTCTTTTGTAGGCTCCCGAGATTTGTTCCACAACATCTGCTGAAAGAACACGAGTCTAAGCTAATGTATCTGCTTGTGAGGGTGTGAGACTGCTAGTTGTAATTTTATCAGAATGCTTTCATGGAAACACCATATCTGGTTTCAGTAGTGAGAAGTACTGGGGACTTACTGCCCAAATGTGTACTGGCCCTGTTGTCTCCTTCAGTGGTTCTGTGTGTCAGGGAGACCATCCTGACACAGGTGGTCGGTGATTTGGTGATTTTGTTCTCACCCTTCACCAACCATTACCTGTTCAGTGAAAGTGTGAAGGTGTAGCCCTCCAAAACATTGCTGTTTTAATGCAAGGGGTACTAAAAATTGCTGCAAAATGGCTGAAGCAGTCCTTAGATTTCGGATTTAGTGATTTTGTATTCTAGCAATCTCTTTTTCAATACAATCTCTAGTTGATGTTTGGGGAGGCTATCAGTGTAAAAGCTGGTTTTCTTCTGCAAAGGTGGTGATTTACAATTTTTCACGCAGAATCTGATTACCCTTCTTAATTTTTAGGGGAAAAAAATGTGGAAAGCCCTCAGCCAAAGATGTTTGTTCAAGGCATAGCTGCGTTCAGTTTATCCCCATGCTGTGAAGTGCTGTATGGTATTAAAAATTGTTGAGAATAGAAAACACTGTACAACTGTTACAGCCAAGTTATTAGAACTAACAAGTAGTTAATCCATCTTCAGTGATCTTTCAGCAAGCTTTTTCTTTTAATACAAATTGCTCTCATTTGGGTGGTATGATGGATAAAAGGAGGTTTAGGTGGCTGCTAATGGCTTACCCCAGGACACAGTTCCTCAAAATTAGGGAAGGTCTGACCAAGTCCAGCTTCAGGCTTTGGTAATGCCTGGCACTGCCTTTGCAGAGCAGTGAAATAGCAAATGTTCCTGACAAAAAAAACAACCCCAAACATGTTTGTCTGCTGCTGCATCTGAAAAAAATGTTTTGAATGATGAAACTGTGAACCCTTCTCCTGCCTTACATTAGCCATGATGTGTGACTTTGCTGCTCTGTAGCTAATCCTGATTTGTGAGCACCTCTGTGCCTCTGCAGCAAGACAAAGCCACGTGAAATGGGTCAGGCGACCTCCTAAATATTCTCAAGTCAGAAATCAGCTCCAGTGTTGATACCGTTGGGTTTTTTTTCCGTGGCAGCTGCTTCACACTAACTTGATTTTACAGGCAGAATGTGAAGGCTGTTTGGTTTTGCAACCGAGGCCATAAAATGAACATGAATCAGAGCTGGGAATGGTGTATGGTTCCTGATTGCCTTTGTTTGGAGCCTGCTTGGCCGTGCTGCCCTGCACTTGCTGAGGTGCTCACCACCCCAGGTACCATGTGCTCATTTGCTGGTGGTGCCTGGTTTCATGGCACACTGGTAAGGACAGTAGTTCTCTCAGTTTTTGTACTTAAGAAAAGAAATAATGTTGTTCTCTGCTGAATCTCTCTTTGTTTTTACTGGAAATAGAAGATGTTTTAATGTGCGTGTATCTGTGTTAAGGGTAAGAGTATAATTTTTTTTTTTTTTCCAAACTTTGTAAGCTTTGGCACTTAAAACAATTTTCTACGCCTTTCTATGACTATAGTTGCATCCTACACAAGCAGGCAAGAAACAGTTTTTGAGGATGAGAATCTGACAAACAGCTTCAAGACCTTCAGAAGGGATGAGTCACTTTGATACCCTCAAGGGGAGGATTCCAACAATGTACCCAAGAACTGCAGAGGGAAAAAAGTGACACTTGTGTAAAGTTGTGTTCTTCTAACCTTCCCCAAGCATCATCTTTGACAATTTTGTGAAAAAAAGGAGAGTATGTGGCAGGGGAAGGCCTTAAAGATTTTTTTCCTTTCCCAGCCCAGAGTGCTACAGCATACTGCTAAGAAATCTTGGAGCAGTAATGTGGGGGCCTTAAGGCAGAAGTAATATTTTAAGGTCAGCCTACTGTAAGGGATGTTTTGAAGACTGAGATCAGGTATCTGGAATATTTAGGTTTCCATGGGAGATAACTTGTGGAGAAAACAGCCAAATTTTTGTTTGGATAGAAAGAAATGTCATGATTTGCTTCTGTTTTTTTATAGTTATCTGTAGGAAAAGAAGTATATAAAGAAATCAGAACCCACAGTTGTGGAAGGTTTTTTTTTTTTAGTATTCTGATCTTCGTTAAAAATGCCTAAAAAAAAATTAAAGAAAGAAGGAGATTGTGTAATTGAAAAAAATTTTTAAAAACCACGACACCTTTGGTGAATCAGAACCAGAAAAATATGGTGATTGCTCAGAGGGTTCTCCTGCCAAATTATAAACCAACAATAATAGCTGTTTCAATTGGGAAGTGTAAATCTTGTGCAAAAGCAGAGAATTGGGTCTGTAAATACTTATTAATTGTGGAGTGCTGTAGCAATGCCTGTGAAGTGCTTGAGGATGATAAGAGGTTTGTTTGCAGAATAAGATTTTTTATGGTCTTTGTAAGAAGAGGGGACAAGAGTTTCATGGCTCTTACTGGTGGTTCATAGTCGCAGAATACTTTTGTTTGTTTCCTTGAGTTTGCTGTAGAGAAAGAGAGCAAGGCACTTTTTTTTTTTTAACCTCCCTAAGCATACAATTACATTGACCTTGACATGATAAAGCATCTGCTCTTATTTTCCATTTTCTGTGTCAATATTTTACCCAGAAATACCTTCACATGGAGTGCAGACATTTTAAATCTGTCTTCTGCCGAGATATACAGAAGGTCCACCCAGTTAATTGTACCTGTTATTTATGTGTCAGATAGATGGCTCTTTATGGGCTTCTTTTTCTTCTTTTCATCAAAGCTTGAGCATGTAGCAGTTTGGATTTCAAAGTTCAGCACTCTAGGTCTCTGTGCTGTCTTCCTTGTGTGATGCTAACCTGTTAATCAGAACCTGTATCATGAAAGTGGATATATTTCTATGCTGGCTGGTTTTACCAGAAAGAAAAGATAAAAAAGAGTATTATCAGTTTTTCTGAGGAACTGCTTTCTGCCTTTAAGACTGTGGACTGAGATGTGGATGCATTTCTGTTCCGTAATGAGATTTACCTTATTAGTTAATTATTGTTTTTATTAATTTCCTAGTGATTCTTAATCAAGGGCAAATTATCTCCTGAAAGGTTCATATCTGATTGAGGCAGGGGAATATTGCCATGAATAACATGGGTAACATGAAAACAGAAAGCTGGGCCTGCTGTACCCATCATCAGCTCAGCCACATGCTCAGCCTGTTCCCAAGGCTTGGGTACCTGACCAAGCACAAAAGTGTTATGTGAGTGAGAGAAGCACACGTGACTTGCCAAGCCAAGAAGCTGCTGCTAGTTTAGCTAAAGTCCTAACAGCCTACTAAAAGAATTAATATTAGGCCAATTATAATTATAATGGCACCTATACTCCAAATGATGCCATTATGCTCATTCCTGATGATGATACAGATCTGTGTAAGCTTTCTAGTGTCTGATCCCTTTTTGGTGTTACAGTTCTCCCAAGAAGAAAAGACATGGTGAGTTCTTCATGTGAGGGAATGTGATGTTGGTGGTTTCTTAGTCCTTTTTGCCAGGAAGAAGGTAAAGGTTCGTGGTTTCTTTCTTCTCCCCCCATGAAGTCAATCTGTGGTCATTTTTATCTATGTATCATAGAATGGGTTGGGTTGGGAGAGACCTGGAAGATCATCTAGTTCCAATGCCCCTGCATGAGTAGGAACACCTGCTGGTAAACCAGGTCTCAGCCTGGCCTTGGACACTTCCAGGGAGGGGACATCCACAAATTCCCTGGACGCCTTGTTCCAATGTCTCACCACCCTCACAGGAAAGAATTTCTTTCTAATATCCAATTTTAAATCTACTCTCTTCCAGTTTGAAACCATTCCCTCTTATCCTATCACTCCATGTGAGTGACAGGACCCCAAAAGTCCCTCCCCAGCTTTCCTATAGCTCCTTCAGGTGCTGGAAGGCTGCTACAAGATCTCCTGCAGCTGCTGCAGAATTATAACCCAACTCTCTCAGCCTGTCTTCATAGGAGAGGTGCTCCAATACTTACTAACATAAATATGTGCTCCAGTGGTTCCCAATTGCATATTGTAGTGAAATTTGCTATAAACAGTGTGTTGGATGCTTCTTCATTTTTGTTTTATCCCCCAACCCACCTTTATACATATTTTAAAGTTGCATTCCTTTAGAAAGAAGTAGCTGAACACCAGTGAGTTGTTTATAGCCCTATGACCCTGGTGTCATCCCACTCCTTCTACCTTCAGGGCCTCTGCTGTGACCTTGTGCTTGTTCTTTTGAGGGTCTGTGCTACAGTCCTGGTTTTCCTCAGCGGCCTCCAATCTGTTGTTTACTGGTAACTTAATACTTTATTAACACAAAGTGGATACACATGCATCCTTGCTCTACAGCTACTGGTATTTCAGTCTGCAAAAGCAATGATGCAGTAGAAGACATGCATAAGGAGACATGTGGTCTCATAACTGCTTCCTACCAACATCTACTACTCCAGGTGATGTCCTTGGCATGTTACCAAACTTACTTCACAGCCCACAGTCAAAAATGAAAGTGTAAGTCAAATTATGGCATTAATTCATTTTGCCTTGCAAGAGGCAGCTTCAGATTTGATAATTTTTCTCTTTAATCTCATGTTTTTCTCAGAGGAATCTGTATGAATAGTACTAAAGGTTGGCCTAAGGGTAATGGGTTTTTTCTGTGCCGTGGGAGTGGCTGTGAGATATGTGTCCAGATTTTCAAAGGCCCATTCTTGGCTCAGTTTTTATTGGTCAAATATTTTTGTGTTCTTTGAAGAAACTCATCATTGTTCTGGGATAATCTCTAGCAAGGACCAAATCCTGCTGATGAGAAGCAATTTGTGTAGAGTGGCTTTGAACAGTTCAGTGATCCGATATAAAACTGATGTGAGAAAGTGGTTGTGGGTTAGCTCTGATATAAAGAATACAAAATAAAGAACTAACTTTGAGGGAACTGGTGTATCTCCTTCAGCTCATCAGAGTTATTAGGCTATCCTTCAAGGATTGTGGAAAATATAATTTGGAGAACCTGACTGTAAACACTAATTCCTCATTTTCAGTTATTGTGCACACTTTAGAGACTGAAAAAGATCTGGGAAAAGATTGGAGATCTGGTAGGTTTACTTCCATCTCTATGGCAGTCTTTCCTAAAATGTCAGTGACCAAAGAAGGTGAAAACGGACTAAAAATTTTTTCTTGCTGTTTTAATGTGCTTGTAGAAAGGGTATTGTGTCCTCCTTAAGTAAAGGAGGAATGATCAGAATAGCAGTGTGATCCTACAGTGCCGGAGACCCAGTGAACCATTTTGACCCAGGTGAAAAGCTGATGGATCACAACAGTGTTGGAAGGCAATAGAGTGAAGAGCTGTTGGATGAAGCCTCAGAGATATCAGAGCTGCCAAAGCTGCCATCCATTTTGTGGCCTTGTCATCTTTATCATAAAATCCTGAATGGTGTGGGAGTAGGTGTAAAGGTAAAGTGATCCTTAAAGAAGTGATGTGTACTGATCTTGTCTTTAATCTTTGTGACTGAAGGAGGCCCCTGAAGTGCTACTGAAAATTTCCATGCTGAAATTGAAGCCTCTGCTCTTTCTGAGCCCAGCAGGAGTTTCTCCATTGACTTCAGGAGAAGCAAAATTAGACCAAGAGTCATTAAAACAGATACCTTTAAATTAGAGACTAGCATATGTAACTACTTTCCAGATGCACAAACGTGTGTCAGCTTTATGTTCTTCTCATTATCTGCTAGAATTAATTTGATAGGCAAGATGCTAACTCTGTACTTCTTTGCTGTTTCCTTTGGTCTTGGCCTTAATATTTATGGAGTATTCTGATGATTTTTGCTGAAGCTAACAAAAAATACCCTCCAGCTTGCAGGAAGACCAGGCTGTTGTTACACACGTGGTTGGCTATTGAAGTGAAATATTCAGCATGCAATGCTCAGCAATTCTGCAGGCTTCAAAGGATGTTTGTGCACAATGACAATGCCATGGCCATTTAGCCAGCTTTAGAAAACAGTTACCCTAAAATAAAACCCCACAAAAGTCTTAATTTATGCTCCATTTGTCAAAGTCCTGGAGCCTTGGCTCAACTGTAAGCCAAAATGCTATCTGAATCCCACAGCCCTCTGCACTGGAAAGGAGCAGAAGATGCAAGAAGAAGGAAACATGAGGCTTACTATGCTGGGAAGAGCATTACTCTTCACATTATGAAGTGTGTGTCTTTTTCTGGCAGATAATTTTTGAGGGAAAAGTGTTAAAAAGGATAGGAAGCAAAGAAAGATTTATTATTCCTTCTGTTGCTCCAGTGAATATCTTTTGCAGTCACCTAATCAAGAGTAAGATTTTTATCCAAGATAACCATCTTTCATGTATATTACAGATGCAAGTGTGCGAAACATTTAATGTTCTGATTATTCTCATATTTTAGAAAACAGTTAAGTTGTTGTTTGGTTTGAATTTTAAGCTCAAGCTTCATTTATTTTTCTCATGATCTTACATATGAAAATGTAACCAAACTCAAGATGCATTAACAAGATGCTTCATATATGAGTATGAAATAGTCTTAAAACCTAATTGTATTTCATGATAAAACATTTCCAGTTTTTATATTTAAGAAGTAGAAAAGACCAATCTGAATTTAAAGTTGTATAACATAATACACATATTTAATACATATTTGTAGCATCCAAATGTTAAAGCTGGTTCCAAAGTTCTTTTTTGCACTCTGTACAACAAACTGAACTACTACATATTGCCTGAACATGCTCCTGATCAAGTTACATTTGTCTGTGAACATTTGCATTACACCAATTCATTCCAAGTTAATTAAAAAACCCCAAATCATGAAGAATCCAATCTCCTTATCACACGCCTCCCTTCAGGACCATGACAGGCAGATGAAACAATCCTGACCTTACCTTCCTCTTAATTAATACCCATTTTCTCTCAGTCTGGGATGACGCTCATGACAGTGCTGGAAAAAGAGCACAGTTTCACTTCAGCTGATCTACCTATTCATCAATATTCTGGGCTCCAAGGACTTGATGTTTGAAAAGCCTGCAGGCTTTGTATCTCTATGTTGGTGTTTTGGATTCTTTCTAATATTAAAAGACAATCTTTATGGCTGTAATTTGTGGTAGAAATAGAAGAGGAAAAGGATGATTCAGAACTTGGGTGTTCCTTGTCATCTGGAGAGGGCTTAATACCCCCTTATACAGAATGTTCTGTTGTGCATATTTGTGGAGCTCTCAGTTTTTAAAAAAGGGTTTAAATTTGGCAGTTTAAAGTGAGATACATACAGCTATAAGCAGAGGCAGATAGAAGCAGTGTATAACTTGGTTGTATAATAACTCAAAGTTATTCATAAGCCAGCTATAGATCAATGTCATTTATTAAAGGCCTCTTAAAATTATTGAGTGAGTGGCCAAGTAGTCCATATGCTGATAAGGAGAGGAATGAGATAACTCACTGCATAAGGTAGAAACTGTAAAAATAGTGGTTGGAAGGAGTTGCTGGCTTCCTGCTCACCAACATGAAATTATTGACCAGGGGATCCTCTCAGCCTTGTCTTGAATTTCTGCAGGGATGGAGATGCCAGAATTCCTGTAAGTGATGTAGGGGGCCACACACCCTTATCTGGGAGGAATCTTTCCCTGCCACTAGCAGGAAGTGTCTGCTGGGCAGCTCCCCATCCAGCAGGCATAGGCTGCTGGGAACATTCCCTCCTCTTCCAGTGCAGGAACATATTATTGCAATAATTCCATACTAGCAGCATGAAAAAAAAAAAACAAAAAAACCCAGTATTGTCTATTAATTTCTTCTTCCAATTGCTTATTTGAGTGGCTGAATTACTAATTTCATGGAGAAATCCTGACATTGCTCCTTTCTGTCAAAATAACTCAGCCTTGTTAAACTCCTGCTAGGGAAGACCTGTAGCACTTACAGGTTAAGTTCTTCTTGTGTTGCAGTAGTTTTTATTGGAGCTTTAAGTTTTTCTGTAATAATTTAAAAGTTTATAGATTTTTTTTCTTTTGTTTTAATATTATGAAAGCTGTGGTTATGAAAAGCATGTAGAAATGTAGACCAGCATGTAAGTGAAGAGATGCTACCCTGTCTCCAGTTGCAAAACAGTAAAATGCATGTGCCTGCACAAACCACCAAAGACAGAAGGATTTCTGTCTATTTCTATGATGATCTCAGAGGGCCTTTCTAACCCATCTGATTCTCTGATTCTAGGACTCTTGGTGTATTTTACATCTTAGTAAGCAATGTTTTCTGCTTTAAACAGCATGTTTTGTTCCCTGTTTGAGTGTTTACAGGTGTTATAAGACCTCTGATTATTCAGTGTGGGTTTTTTTAATTTATTAAGCTCAATCCTCTTGTGCTCTGTGAAAGGATACTCATCTGGTTTGGTGTGACAAGTGTTTATCTTGTGAGTACATTGCTGCTCTGTTTGTTGATCCATAGTTCACACGAAGAAGCAATAAACTGCCTCAGTTAACAGGGAATGTATGGACAGCAGTCAAGTAGTATACAGAGAAAGGGGAAAGGCTTCTAATCACCAAGATCTAAGAAATACTCATATTTAATACATATATTAAGCAGTAATCATATTTATAAAAAAATATTTAAAGGCAACAACTTAAAATATCCCAACAAAATTAATAAAAGGAAAAAAAACCCCTTTGTTAACCATTAAAAATATGTTTTATATCATATACAGATTTAGAGGGAAGAAATATTTAATTTGTACATAAATCCAAATGCCACTTTTGTCCCAGTTTTGAAGGGCTGGAGGAAGCTGCAGTGGGCCTCCAGCTTCTTCCAGGATGGAAATGGAGTTACACGCAGCATAGGAGCTGGGGAAGCTCCTGCAGATTGAGGTCACACTCCTAGGGCAGAATATCCCATCTCTTCCTGGTCTCAGCCTCACACTGCTGTGTGTGTATATATATATATATACACACATAATATATATAAAATATAAAGTGAAATATCTGAAAAATAAATCTGTCAGGGTTTAACACTGGCCCAGCAGTTAAACCGAATGTCAGATGCTCTCTATTCATCCCCCTCCCCTCCCTGATAGAGAAAGGAGAGAGAATAAGGGAAAGAGAATTATGGGTTGGAAACTAAACTACACAGCTTAAATGAAATAGTAACGATAAAAAGGAAAAATTACTAAATATATACAAATATACAGGAAAATTGATACCACGTCCCTGTAGAACAGCAGTAGGTTTCTGATCCCACTTTTTCATGTCCTCTCCACACTCACACAGGATTGTCCATAGGATTCCTCTTATTAAGTTTTGTTTCTCTCCATTCTGTCTCATAGGAGGGCATTTCCTCTTTAATGGCTGCAATGCAGCCTCCTTCTCCTATCTGAGGAAAAAAGGGTGAATGCAGTTTCTCCACTGTTCCCTTTACAGATGAGACCCAGGCCTGATGAGGAACTGTGACAGCGTCTTCATATTCTCATGCTGGTTTAATCACAATTCCACCCACAATTCCACCCAAATCTCCAGGAACCCCTAGCATTACTGGTAGTGCATGGTTAAAAGGTGGTGGTGCAGCATGCACAAACCTTTGCCTCACAGGCTTAGGGCATGGCATGTGATGAGGATCTGCAATGTTTTCATCACTATAGATCACATCTCATACAGCCAATTCTTCCAGATACCTGATAGCTTTTTTCAGGTGTGGGTGCTTTGACCTGTGGGCAGTCTATCTCCTCTTTATAGGGATGTCTCTCCCCTACAGCTGACAAAGAGTTGTTTCCATAGGCTGGTGGTTCCAGCCTTTTCCCCAAATGCCCGACCAATACCTGCATCCTTGGCTAGGGATCCCAGCTGCCTGGCTTCTCTCTGGGTTAATGGAATGGTAGCAGCCCTGTCATTCCAGCATCGGAGTAACCAAGTGAGGAGTGGTTCACCTGCAAAACAGCTGAAGTCTTTTCTCAGAGTACACAAGTCCTGTAATGTTATTTTTCATCACTACCTCCCTGGGCTGGGAGTGGGTAATTCACGTGCCCACTGTTTGCATTGAAAAAGGGCTAAAATGGGATTGCAAAGAGTAAGACAAACACCTGGCATGTCCGTGCTCAATATATGAAGGGCTGTAGGGACCTTTTTATGGTCTTTGGGCTGCAGCTTCATGTCTTGCATAGTTAGGGAGCAAGAAAAGGAAGTTTTACTTTCATGAGTTAATTTTCAAAGCTAACAATCCCATCCGTTCGGAATTCAGTGACTGCTGGGAGTACAGTAATTTCTCCTGATAAAATAAAAAGACAATAAAGAAGTAAAATTTGATGTCATGGCTGTTAAGTTCTGTAATTTTACACATCCATTGATCAGAAAAATAATTAATGGTCTACATCTTTCCAGCACTGTAAGAGTCCATGTAATTTAATTGTTTGTCTAAGGTCAAAAGCAAATTAGCACAATAATATCTGAACTGCACTGCCCTGAAATCCCCTGATAGGCATCTTTCTGACTTCTGCTATAACAGCAACTATTCCCATTGGTTCTTGACCCTATTAAAGTTGTTGCTAGACTAGGGAGATAAGCTCTCCATGAGTAGTTTACGACTGTGGATAAGCAGTCCTTAGCTGATGCCTTTGTGCTGGGGATTTTGGGTGGGTTTATGTGGAATATTAATGCTACAGAGAGAGTCTGTGTGAGTCCTGATGCTTGTTACAGTTTCCACTTCAGTATCATAAACTTGGTAAAATCACTGCTTTTCTTCAGAGTCAGTTTTGATAACATTTAAATTATACATTTCAAGGTATAGAATCATTTATTTGAGTCTGATTTTGTTTGCTGTTTGTTTTGTTGTTTTTTGTTTTTTTTTTCCCCCTCATTATATCACCTGACCAGGTATATTGTGTTTCACTATTCAGCCCTTCGTGTCCTGAGGATATTTATTAATTAATGTTTCCTCCATGTTTTTAAGACCTATTAGTAGTAAGTGCTGTTGTTAAAAGTGCTTAAATCTTGAGTTTATAAAAAAAAAAAAGAAAAAAAGCCAAGAAAAATCCCACCAAAAGTTTTGCAAGGTGGCAGATGGCTTATAGTTAGCAAGGTAAGAAATGCACTTAATGCCATGAGGTGTCTTTGATTTTGAGAGGCTTTGATCCACAAAGGTCTTCAGGCACCTGCCTTTCCTAGGAAGATCCAGGCTTGTTCATCCCTGTATTATAAAATGCAGGGAATAACTAGGAGAATTGGCATGAGCTTCTTGAAAAGCAGCATGCTGATGTAAACTGGCTTGTGTGGTAGATGGGAAAATGAAGACAAGGATGAAGTAACCAGGAATGGAGTCCTTTTGTTAGTCTTCTTACGAGTCCTTTGATTTTTTAATTTTTATTTTTATTTTTATTTTTTTTAAATGAATGTCTTCCATGGCAAGCCTGAGGACACTGGAGCAGGGTGCCTCTGAGTGAGATGGAGCCACACCTGAGTTTGGATCTCATGAGGTCTTCTCATGTATGGTTTCATCCATGCATAGGTACCAGGGATCTGGTGAAGTCTTCCTTTCTGTCTGCACTCATGTATCTCAGCTCAGCCTGGTGTAACGGGGTGTTCACTACGATTCTAAGTTCTTTAGAAATAGGTGGAACATCTCTGCTTCAGGTGCAGTGTATTTCTTTAAATACTCCACCTTCTGCCCAAGTTGCAGTATCCCCTTGCAAGGCTGGAGAACCAGGGTCAGGCTTCCCATTTCTCTGTGCTTGGGGAAGTCCTTTGGAAAACAGCTGTGGTCCATGCTTTTCATGTTCCAAGGGGTGAGGCAGTGTGTCAGGATAATGGTGAAGACATTTAGTTCTCTTGGAGAAATCTCACTTAATTATTCATTGTGAACTGGCTGTTTAGCTCTGCTTGCTAGGACTTACACATTTGGAGCTGGTTCATAAGCAGAGCCAAATAGAGGAGGGAATCATATTTAAATACTGTATGACTGCCTGCTAATTATTTGCTTACTGATCCATGGGAAAAAACATAACAGGCATTAAAATGAAAATTGAAGGCAGCATTAGTGAATAGCTCTGCCACATGGAAAGGCATAAAAACATTGCGAAAAAGCTGCTTTTTAGGAGTAAGGCACATTTTAAAAAATTTTAATTTAGAACAAGATTTGTGGGAGCTTTGTGGTATTCAGAATGCATGGACTAATTACATTTTGTGTATAATTGGGTAAAATCTTGTTTTCATCTGCATAATACAAGCAAACCAACAAAATACAAATGCAGAGCTGTATAAATGCAGGGCAAGCAATCCCTAGCTAAGGGCAGTAAGGGAATGCAGGAGGTGGTAGTTTGTCAGATGGATAAATAGAGGCAAATGGGAAATTACAGTATGCAAAAACGGGGATATATTTGCCCACTTAGATGATCTTTTATGTACAGGAAATAATATTTTGGGGGAGCTTCCTAATCAGGCCACAAAACAACTTGTAACTCAGTTCCACTCATATGTATTTGGTGAATAAAGTCCTCCATAATTACCAATGTGTAACAGATTGTTAAAGCCCTCCATGAGGAAGACCAAGATACTAGTAGGGAAGAAAAAATATGTATATACTGATATATCTTGTATAACTATTTCATATCATGTTCAGAAGAGTTTTCCATGCAGGAAAGGGGCAGTGTCTTTGACAGGAGGTCTGACAGAAGGGGAGCTCTGCAATGAGAAGGCTGTGCACACAAAACTTCTGCCAAATTCTTCTCTTACACATCAACTCCTACTTGTAGCAATGAAGGGGAACAATTTAATTACTTAAAAATTGTAAATGGCTCTTCTGTACCAGATCCTGGTATGTGTGAAACAGATGATGACTGATCGGGCTGACGAGAGGCTCAGATCAATGGTGTGTTGGTTGCCTGGCAATGGTAGGCATGACACACATCATCTGTGCCTCCAAGATCACAAAAATATTTAACAAAATTGTCCCTATCCACTGTAACTGAGTCTACTCACACCCTGAAACCTGGAGCTGCATTACCTTCAGCAGGCCTGAGAGCATGGAGTCCTCCTAACTTTCAGCAGTAAAAGAAAAGGGGTCAAAATCTGGTCAGAAGCAAATCACTGATCATAATCATCCCAGCAATTATAGTAAAGTGCTGCTTCTGCTGCTAGAGGGTGATTATGGATTTGTATACACCTCAGCTTCTCCTTTTTAACCTTGTGAAAAAACCAGGCTTTTATCTCCTTTCTCCTCTTGCTTTGTCACATACTTCTTTCCTTACACATTAGAGGGGAAGAAAAGGAGGAATTATTGAGCTGTGCAAAATGGAATGAAATCCTGTCTTTCAATGTCAAGGGCTGGAGGTGGGGAGGGGAAAGAGCAAAATTTAATCCCTTCTCTGGTATTCTGAGTACTCAAAAGTCACCTATGAAATTAAATACATTGGCTGGTGGGAGGCAGAGTCAGTATCCTTACTGTCTTTAGGAATTGATGCACGGGGCTAAGAAATGTTCTACAAAAATCCTTCATATTTCAAACTTTTTTTCTTTGGAAAAAAGTTACCCTTCCTTCAGTTTTGAGTGAATTTACAACCTTATTCTGCATTAGCACATTAAAACAAATTTTGATAACTCTATCTAGAAAATATAAATGGTAGAAGTGATTACCTTTTGAATTGTTTCTCTGTATCTATGAAGGATGTCATCAAAGGGATATCCAGTTGCTTGAAAAATAATGTAAAAATTGAAAAGAGAGTGTAGTGTTCATTTTTCTGCAGTCATTTGTTTGCTTTCTCAGCATGTTTCTATATTTATGTTTCTTGGCATTAAATAGACTGCCAAGGTAGCATTAGCATCACCCAAACTGGCAAAGACAAATTCAGTGCTTAAATGAATTATGATATATGAAAGAGAATTTTTTTGTGAATTGAAAAAAAAAATACTAAAAGAGTGTAATAAAAAATTGACAAGGAGCAGGAGAAAAAGTGCCTATAGAGTTCTGCAAATTCCATTAGATGTACATCTAGTATGTGCTGTCAGAGATATGAAAAGCTCTCAGTACCACTCAAAAAATTTGAAATCAGAATTACTGCTTTTACGAATCCATGTAGGTCCTCTTCATGGCCAGCCATCAGCTCTCAGACACTAAAATGGTGGCAAGTTACTGGGTTCCTCCCAGAATTACAAGATCATGATCTCATTGGAATGTGTCATCCGGACTATGAGCCATACGGGGGACATACCAAACAATTGGAAGAGACACCAGTGGGGTTTGGGATGCACCAGAATACTTTTTTCTGACAGGAAGGATTAGGAAAGTCTCTGCATATATTATTCATGTGATATGAAGAAAATGCAGTCCCCTTTTTGTGTGGAGAACCAGAGCTGTGCATTTTAATTTCTCTCCAAAGAAACAGGATGGAGTCAAAATGACATGAGGGTCTGGACTGAACCTCAGTGGTTGCTTGACTGCATCAGCCACCAGCAAGAGCAGGAAACCATCTCCTTCACAGGGCAGATCTTCCCATTTTGAACTCCTCTTGCTATTGCAAGATCCTTGCCTGGCTGGAGTGGAACCCTGTAACATCCCTAGCAAAATGAACTGGATGAGAGGACAGAGCTCTCTCAGGAGCTTTGCAGATGTGTCAGGGTTTAACACTGGCCTGGCAATCAAACCCAATGCCAGATGCTCTCTGTTCATCCCCCTCCCCTCCCTGATAAAGGAAGGAGAGAGAATAAGGGAGAGAGAATTATGGGTTGGAAACTAAACTACACAGCTTTAATGAAACAGTAATGATAAAAGGAAAAAAATTACTAAATATATACAAATACACAGGAAAATTGATCCCACGTTCCTCTCCCCCTCCCCCAATAACTCTCACGTCACCCCCGAGGCTGCAGGGCAGCCCTGGGAAAGTCCAGGCTGGACTCCTGGGGTCAGCAGCAGTCGGGAGCTGGAGGCAGGAACACAGGGATTCAGGCTGGCATGGATCAGGACCACAGGCAGAGGAACGGATGGAATCCTCCCAGGATGCCAAAGCAAACAGGGACAGGGGAAGAAGGGGAAGCAGGAAGGGGTTTGACCCTGGTGATCCCTCAAATTTATACTGAGTATGACGTGTATGGGATGGAATACTCTGGTCAATTTTGGCCATTTATCTTGTCTGTTCCTCCCCAAAGGAGGGTTTCAGGTGTGACCTCCTCACTCCTTTTCTCCTTCTGGAGGGCAAAATGTTCCTCAGAGCTGAGCAGTGTCCTTGGCTCTGCACACCAGGCTCTGGCAGTAACTATAAACATTGAGTGTTATCAGTCCCAGAAGCAGACACTGCCTGAGAAACTTGCTGTTAATTTCAGCAAGTGCAGCTACTTACAAGAGACTGAGCTGAAAGCAAAAGTACAAGACAGAAAATCACCTTTATCCTGGCCCAAATCAGGACAAGGTGGTACCACACTGATAATGTGACAGAGCAGGACTTTGGAAGGCTGGCAAAAAGGGACCTCCCACAGTTCAGAGATGACAGATGCCATGTCCAGCATCTGGGGCAGCATAACTGCCTGGTGAGCCAGCAGCACTGTCTGACTGTGGCAGCTTTGCAGAAAAAGAGCTGGGGTGGTCTGCTTGTTTTATATTTCTATCTCAAAGAGCGATCAGGCTGTGGAGAATGTTTCTGGGGAAAGAGTCATGAGCAGAATTCCAGATGAACCTTGCCTGTTCCTACTGAGGTTGGTATACATTAATCTCCAAGGCTGCAGTGGCATTGCCCAGGTTATCTCTAACCTAGCTCATCAGTCCCTAGCACCTCTGTATTTTAGGTAAGCAGTTGAAACGTCTACATTTATAGAATGAGTCACCTTTGTGAGGGTCAGAAATAATTCTCACTGTGAGTGCTTACCAGAAAGGAACTTTCTGGTACATAAAGTATACTTTACATACTTTTATATACTTTATATACAATAAAAGTGTAAACTTTTATTGTGCCTGGGGGTTTTTTGGTTGTTGTTTTTTTTGTGTGTGTGTGCATTATATGGCTATTTCTTCCAGAGACTGAAGGAACTGAAACAGAGGGAGTTTGCTCGAAACATAGCATCTAAGTCACGAAAAGATGAAAGGAAACAGGAAAAAGCCCTCCAACGTTTGCACAAGCTGGCTGAGCTAAGGAAAGAGACAACGTGGTAAGTGTGTAGCTGCTGAAACATGAAAAATATTTTAAAATAATCCCTCTACTATTAGTCTGTGCTGTGGGATGCAGGGCTGTTGGAAGCCCTTGGCTGGAGCCCAGCTCATGCCTTTTTATGGCATTTTTGAAGCAGTATGTGTGCAGTGAATTTGGTTCACACTCTGTGCAGAAATGAATGTTTAACATGGCTTTTTCGGTGGAGCTAAAGTGACAGGTATTTTTAGATGAAAAAAAAGAAAAAGGAAAAAAAAAAGAAAAGATGTGTTTCATATATATTTCATACAACCAGGCACGTTGGCTGAAAGCTGAGTGACTAGGTTGAGTTTGCAGGCTGACGCTACTTCATTGATGAGGTGAGGAGCACAGTCTGTCTTTCTAGGATGTTAACAGATATATGTGATTTAGTTTTCAGGCTGTTAGCCTGGGAAAGCATCCAGAAATCTAGTTTTATTTTTTAATATAAAAAAAAATCCAGTTATTGAAATGTAAGTGCTCCTTTTCCCTGGCTCAACGGAGTGTTTACCTCCTCTGTAAAAGTCACTCCTTGCTAATCACATGTTTTAGGGTAGCACCTAGGTATACTGTTGAAATTCATATGGAGCTTGCTAGTTGTGACTGTGTTGTCCCTTAAGTATGACACAGTTCTGACACTGACAACCACTGAAAATACACGTGCCAACTTGCCACAGTGGAATCTCAGGGGAACAAAGTAAAAAAGGAAATGTTCAGATACAAATGTTTTTCTTTTTATCCAGCCTTTGCCTCGCCAAAAGAACTAACAGGGAAGTCCATCCAAGTGGTAGCTCTTGTTCAAGAGTTGTCTCTTTCTTCTCTCTGGATGGTGGGCAGCATGCTAAACAAAATCTATCTGAGCAGGTGGATAGGACATGAATGTGGTGAATTCTGCTTGCCATGAGCAACATGACAACTAATTTTAAAAACTAAGTTTTTAAATCTTTTTATGATAACTCAATTAGAGACTCCTTTTCCCCCATCCGTGTTTTAATTGTCAAAATTTAATACTTAACATTTTTAGATATTATTCCCTGTAAACACATTAAAAAATCTGAGTTTATCATATTTCAAGAGAACAAAGAACTTTTTGTTTCAATTTTTTCATGCTACTGAAACACAGATTTTGTGGGGTTTTTTATTTGTTTGTTTGTTTATGTTTTGTTGTGTTTTGGTATTTTTGGTTCATTTGAATACCCTTCTTCTAGTTCCTGAAGAAAATTTTCTTTCCGAGCTTTATTTTTCTATTTAAGAATTGCTGTTTACTACTACTTTTCATCCTGAGACATGTGATATAGACAGGCACTCAAGATTTTTCAAACTGGTATTTTCTAGGTTGCTCTTGTAGAAGTCACCATTTTATTCTGTTCAAGAAAGGATTTGTTTGGAGGTTTTAATATGTATTTTAAGTTCATGAAGACAAGAATTCTCATGAGGGGCTGTTTTCTCAAAAACAAATTTCTACCTTAATTGCTGGACCAAATAAGTTTGTCATTCTTCATCTCAGCCCTTTTTGGTGTTCTAAATGACACTTGCAAGTTTTCCCAATTGCCCTTCTTCTTGTATTACTCTGCACTGTAACTCAGAATAATTAGGTTGAACAAGAAAAAAAAAATAAAAAAAGGTTCATCATATGTCCATTACTCCTTAGTGCTGAGTAGTTCCTGTGGATCCTGGAAAACTGGCAGCTTAAACACTTTTTGTTTTTCTCTTTGCTTCCTATTAAGTGAAACAGAACAGATGGGAAGAGGACATTAAATGAAGAACAGGAGCAGACTGTGATAATTTTTTTCTCAAGAGGAATTAATCACTTAATGCAATACTCTGAAATACTCACCCTGATATTATTTTTCCATGAAAGAACTTGCTGATATTGCAACAGTTTGGCCTGTGAACACAAATAGGAGGGAGCTGTTGAGTGGTTGGTTGCCCATGGGCAGAGCAGCAGTCACTACAATGACTTAAGGGGGAAGTGGTCTATAAGGCACTCTCTCTTTTTATATATTCTGTAGAATAAAGAATTTTAAAGTGTCTGCTGTTTACAATAACAGCATTGTAACCAAAATATCTACTGGGAGGAGAAGCAAGACTTCAAGGGAGATAGACAGTCTTGCATTAGGCCAGCCAGTATGCCTAGGAAAGGTAGATTACATTTTAGAATATAAGCCCCTGAGCTGATAACTTCACATGAAGGCACTGTGGGCACTATATTTACTTTTTTGTTTGTTTTTTTTTTTTTGTTAATAGTGGTCATTTTTTTATATGCTCAATCTAGCATATCCACAGGTTCTTCTTTCCTTAAAAAAAATCTCTTTGATACCAACGTAGCACAATGTTTCTGTCTGCAGGTTTTGATAGGTACAGACTGAGTTTTATTTTTCTCCCTAGTGCTCCTGGAAGTGGCCCTATGTTCAAATCCACTACAGTGACAGTGCGAGATCATTGCAGTGATAACCCACAAGGTGCTGCCTTGGATTCTGCCACCAAGCAGGATTTCAGCTGTGCATTAATGCCCGATGCACAGAGTTGTAAAGATGTCACTTCTGTTCTTTCTTCCACTCCTGGAGATGCATGTAGTCATAAAGCCAGCACTAACAAATTTGGAGATCAAGGAGCTCAAGGCCATAGAGTTGGGTTCTCTTTTGCTTTTCCTAAGAAAGCAGCAGTCAAACTGGAGTCTTCAGCTGCTGTTTTCTATGAATATGATGAGTCCTCTATAGAGCACGGATGTAGCAGAAGAAGCAGGTTTGTTCCAGGAGCTTGTAACCTTCAGTCTCCATCAGCAGCAGAAGCAGTCCTGGGCCCTGAGGAGAAACAGAACTCTTTTCACCCACTGGTGGAAAAATGCACTGACTCGTCAGAAGCTTCTGAAGCTCAGGAGTCAAAAGAGCTGGTCAATGAAGAAAGCATGGTGCTAGAGAGTCCCATACTAACTCCTGCCATGTCCCTTTCAAAGCAGCCAGTGTCCTCGGATGTGGATAGCTATGATATGGATGTCAGTGCAGCAGACTCCCTGGACCAAATGCTGCCCACAGCTGCACACAGTGCTCATGTCCTGCCCTTGGACTGCAGTGGTTGTGAGGTGCAGGCAAACAAGGCTCTTGCACAGGTGGTTGTGGAGGATTGTTTATCTCTGCAGGATGTTGCTGAGGAAAATGATAAAGAGAGGAACAGTGATTCATCCACAACTGAAACTGAAATAAAACATCTGGGGGCAGATGCTTTAGTTCCATCACCATCTGAAGAAGGTAGCAGTGGAGCCCCACAAGGCAAACCAGACATGCACAAGAGACCTTGTGAACCCTTTGTTCCTGTTCTTAGCAAGCATGGATCAAATGTTCTTCAGTGGCCATCAGAAATGTTAATTTACACAAGTACAGACCCATCGATTTCTTATAGCTGTAATCCTTTGTATTTTGATTTCAAGTCATCGAGGACAAGTGACAGCCAAGAAAAACCCAAGCATCAGCCAGACATACCTCATTTGCACCATAAAACTGAGTCCAACTGTAGCTTAGTCTCAGATTGTACAAATAAATCTACTTTAGAGTGTGCTGATTATGAAACAGAAATGAATAAAAATATGTGCAACTATACAATACCCCTTATAAGTGACATTTCCCTCATGAGAAATTGTGATCTTGCAAAAACTCAAAATAAAGTGTCCTTGGATGAGTCATTCAGGATTAGAAAAACAGAAAAGTATCCCATTTCTAAAAATCACTTACGACAAAACACTGTGATAGATGAAAAATATAACAAAGTCTGTATCAAAGAAAGCCATGAAAAACGGCTTCACAAAAGCAGAAAGAGGAAAAGGAGAAGGAAATTAAGTCACTGTCATCATCATCACTGTGGGGACACAACAGCAGCAGAGATGGACATATCCCCAGTGAGTGAGAAAGAAATCAGTTACAGAGATGGAAATAAATACCAACACTTCCAGAATAATCCAGAGAAGGGAAGACATGACACGGAGAACGTCTGGCTAGCTACAGGTGAGATGCAGCCGTCGCATCAAAAACTTGGCACTGAAAATGGTCATAAGAGAGTCATGTCTGTGTCAGACCATGCACACGGGTATAGAGGCTGGTGTGATTCTTGGAGTGCAAAAAATAGTGGCCAGCACCGTGGTTGCAAACGGGTGCACAGAAAGAGCAAAGCCAGCTCTCGGAGACAGGCAAAGCAGCTGGCTCTGAGCTCCAGGAGGCACAGCTTAAGGTACTCTAAAACATGTTATAGCTGGAAAGTCAGGAGGTCAAGCTGTAGCCCAGAGCATAAATGTTTAAGACACTGCAGTGAGGAGAAGAGTCCCAGTCAAAACCAGTCCATAAAGAGAGGTTACAGTGTTCTGACAGAGGAACCTGACAAATCCCACCCCAAGAGGAGACAGCGTACCTGTTACTCTTCGTCAGGTGAAAGCTCACACGGACAGACATTATCAGCAGAGGAAAATCCAAGGCAAGCACGTACTTTAGGTACACATCAGAAAGCAAAAGGCAAACACAGGAGAAGGAAAACTAGAGTCCATCATCTGTTCCTTGACAGGAATGCAAGAAGTGAAGCCTCCAGACCTTCCAAAGAAAATTCTGCAAATTCTGTTTTAAACACTTCGGGGGAAATCCTGACCCAAGACAGTGTGGAGGAAACCCATGTGGATCTCAAAGCTGATCACACAAAAGACACGGATGAAACAATACAGTTGGAGGAAAGCAATTCATGTGTAGAAACTGATAGTTCACAGGTGCTGGAAAGTGACAGACTGACAGGGTGTACTGCCATGGAGAGCACTCCAAGTACGTTTTCTGAGGTCATCACAAGTTCTGCTGCTTCTGTCCCCGAGCACATTGCTCCGGCAGCTGCCAGCGTGCAGGATGTTCTGCAAGATGAAAAGAAAAAAGAAAATGTCAGCAGTCATGAAAATCAAGCTCATTACAAAGTTCCCCTCCCCAGCCGACATTTGGAACAAGTTCTTCCTAAATCCTATCTTTGCCATTACGAACTGGCTGAGTCTCTACCACATGAGAAAATAGATGAGGTGACCAGTGAATGGGTACCCTGTAATCCTGCCATATTTAGCAGCCCCCCCCCCTTGCCATTCAAAGAAGCACATGTGAACAGCCATACCTTCCTAACCACCGAGCAGTTAATAGCCCCCTTCACCCTGCCGGATCAGGCATTGATATTCCCTCCAGATAACCACGAAAAATTCAGAGACCTCCCATCTGAGGCCTATCAGCAGATCATGCCACAAAACATGCTGGCTAGCAAAGTGAAGTTCACCCTCCCTTCCCCAGGGGCCATCCAGCCCCCAAATTCCCCTCTGCAGCCCTTACCCTTGCAGCCGCCGCTGTCTTCTACCTCCATTACCACCATCCATCACACTGTCCTACAGCAGCACGCTGCTGCCGGTACCTTGAAGGTTCTCCAGCCCCACCAGCAGTTCCTTTCCCAGGTCCCAGCTCTTTCCAGAGCACCTTTACCTCATCTACCAGTAGGACCGAGGCTGTGTCCAGGGGGCCACGCGGCGTTCATCACCCCACCGCACCTGCCACTGCTGCCGCCCTCGGTCCTACACCCCGCCCAGCTGGCATTTGCCCCCCTGCCACATTCTGTCTTCCCATCCCTGCTGTCCCCCCACCCGGCTGTCATCCCCCTGCAGCCCCTCTTTTAGGACAGGTTCCTTGGGGGTTGGGGAAAGAGCCTTGAGCGAAGAGGTCCTGCTGTTTCCACAGTCCCCTGCACTTTGCGGGACGGTTCTGTGAGAAAAACGAGGTTGGAATTCCTCGTTCCTTGGGAAGCATTTACTGTAAGTATAATGATGCAAACGTTCATGTAGAGTTCAGACATGTACCATAACTGAAGCACTGATTATTCTGATACTAATATGAACTCTCTGTATATCTAAGTGAAAATCATGTCTTAGAATATGTATAATGTATATAAAATATATTTCTAATTCTATAACTTATGTTGTAAAGTATTCACTTTTTTTTTTTTTAAATCTTTGTGTATTTGCACCTATTTAATGTTTAGACAAAGCTGATGCACTATGTTTTGTACTATGTTCTCTGAAACTGTAAATCTAGTGACAAACTATCTCTTGCAATAAATTTTTGTTAACTACTTAAGTATATTAAAAAAACTTTCATTATAAGCCTCATGGATGTTTTTCTTCCCTGTTCTTCTGCAGCAGAATATCATCCCCTGCCCCTGCTATGTTGGGATAATCAGGTTTCCTGTACACCAGTGATTTATCAGGGAGGCTGAGAGGGTAATACCTTGATGGCTGCTGTCTTACAATAGAGAGCAATAGAGAAAGGCTAATAGATCTCTTTGTGCTACTGGTTTGATGTCACCACAACAAATTTTGCCTACTTGGAGGGTGTGCACAAACTGCTGACTCTTGGATCTAATCCCTTTTCTACTAAACCACAAAAGAGGATGATGCAACAAAAGCAACAGCAATTATAGAAGGGATGGGGGAAGGAAAAAATCAAAGTCACTTTGATTTCAAGGGAATACTGCTTAGAGCAGAAAGGCAAAGCATAGGGAAGGCCTTGGTGCCCTCAAGCATCCTTTCTCTGGTTGCACCCATCCCTGGGTGGGGGACAGCCTGTGCACTGTGTGAAGGCAGCAAGAGCTTGTGAGCACAACAGGGAGGTCAGGAAGAGCTTCACAGGGGGAACTTGTCAGGGTTTCATTCAGATTTTTGCCTCACTTCACCTCCCTCTTTCCTGGAGTATTTTGGTAGGGAAATAGAGTTACATAGAATAGAAATCAGTAGTAATACTAATATACTGCCATTATTTCTAGCTGTGTTTCAGGGAATTCTCCCTACCTCTGCAACCTTTTTTGTTGCTGTTGAACCTCACCCAGATTTAGCCAGAGAAACCTTCCCTTTTGCTGTAGTATGAGATACATCAGGCCCACGCCTGGTCCAGAATAAAACCAGAATTGGTTCTGAGGTAGAGCCATCTCTTTGAGTTAAAATGAAGTGTTATCTACCATGTGAGTGAAGGATGACTGTTGGTGCTAGAATAGGCACACCATAATAAAAGGTAGGTGCTAGCTCTCCAATTACTTACTTCTTTTTATATAGTACAATAAAATTGTACGCTGTTGAACTGAAAGAATAGTATTTTTGGAACATTATTAATATCAATTGCATATTAATAGCTGCAGATATTAACTATTTGAAAAGTAGTCCTCTATCTTAACACATATATATTCAGATATTATTTTCTGCATCTGTAGCATTAGAACTTCACTGTATCAATAGTGCAAGTTTCAATAGATCACTACATTAAAACCACAGTAAACGACATCTTGCCTCTATGATTACAGTGTCAGCTACTCAAGGGATGTGAGCTTTCCCTGTTGTGCAGCTACAAAGAGCTAAACTATGTGAATAAGCAAAAAATTGATAAAAGGAGCTGATGAGCTCCAAAAGGTTCTGGAGAGCAGCTTGGATCCCCTGCCTGTGGCTGTGGCGTGGAGCAGGATGTTGCTGAGCATCTGTTCCTGTAATGCCATAAAGAAGGTACATTTTCTGTAGTTGTAATTTCAGGTGAATGCCCAATTCTGTTTATCTGTTTCCTGAAAAATATGGCATATAAGTGACTTTTAACTCTTTTACTACAAGAACATGCCTACATAGTCTGTATGTCCCTGCTACCTCCTCTGATGCTATTGCATGTCATCACATCCATACATTGACAGGAAATTAAAAGTCACCAATTTCAGATTTTCAGGTGCAACGTTCGTTGAAAAATCCAATCTAGTAACATAGAAGCCCACATTTTTTCAACAAAACGGCCAGCAGCTTTGAATTTTACTCTTTTTCTTACCATTTAAATTATTTTTTGTCAATTTTAAGATGTTAAACAGGTTAAGACATGGCACAGTTGTTTCTTACCTACTGTAATTTCTTTTTTGGTAGTGGATAAACTACTTAAAATACAAGACCAATAATCATCAAATGTAATAATTTTCTAATATGGTATGCTTTTAGTTCTAGAACTGTTTGTATGTGTGATTTCATATGTAAAAGGAAAACCAATATAAAGATAAATCACAAGTTACGTTTATAATTGAACACGCTAAATTAAATGACCTAATAAAATATTCTTTTGAGTTTCTGTTTTATATTAAACATAAAACTTTTAGTAAGTTATGTGACAGTAGTTCTTAATAGTGTTTTAACTGGTATTTCAGATTAAATAGTTTTTTAAAATTTTGAATTTATGAGTAAAAATAAATGCAGTTGCCTAATAATTGAATTTTTTAGGATGCTAAATAAGTTCCACCAAATTTGCTAAACCTAATTAATTTACTTTTGAATTTTGAAATTTACACGGATCTGGTGTGTTTATTTTCCTGGCCAGGTTGCCAACTTTTAGAATTACTGGGCTTTCTTCCCAATGTAAACAATAAAAGCTGTACACCTGAACTGCTAGGACTAAACTGTCAGGAGGTTGTAAATGACGTTAAGTGATATCCCAGAACAGCTTTGCAGAGAAATGCTTGAAAAGTGAATCTGTTCCACTGAGATGAGAAGAATATCTCCTTATCTGGTCTTTGGAAAGTTGCAATTTGTCCACAGCATGACCTTCCTGGGACACAGCCTTCCTCAGGTAATGTGAGCCTTGGAGTAATGCTCCAGAAGAGCTTTGGGGCATGAAAGAACACGGTCGCCTCGCACTGCCGTTTGTGTTGTCTGTAAGTACACTCATTTTATTTTTTTTAATTTTACCAGTCCCTGCAAAGAATCAAACTCTTGCTTTGGTTTCCTTTACAAAGTGGAAGATATTCAGGCTTTTAACTGCTGGGGAGAAATCACCAGATTTCAGATTCTACAGGAGTGAAGAAACACTTCTTACAGAGCATTATGGAGTGAGATTTTTTGTATCATTTGGTGTAATCAAACAAATCATTGGGAAGCAAAATCTTTACTTGCTGTGTTAACTTTTTATTAGTAAGCTTTTGCTCTTTCAAAACCTCCTTTGGACAAGGTGTTCACCCTGATTTTAGAAGACCATTGGGACATCCATTTGTCTTTAATATAACTCTATACGTGATAATATGCTTGTTTTGCAATATTCAATATAGCTATACACTTTTCTGTCTAATTAATTTTCTATACTTGTGCATTTTTCTCAAAATATATGTTTTGTGTTATGAGAATATTAATCTGCTTCATTTCAAACAGCTTTAAGTATATTTGGGCAGACTTTTAATTGGTGTAAATCAATGAACAACTCCTTATATTCCATTACATGAAATTTCACTGATTTGTACCAGCTGGATATGACTGATGTTGCAATGTTAAAGATTTTATTAATTTTCCCAGATTATGGCAATATGTTCTGACCATGTGAATGTATTTTGGAGACAGGTATTTTTTTGTTAATCTACTGGGTATTTTACTATGGTGCTCATAGTCTACATGTTTTAAACTGCAAACATTTGTTTTCTTATTTTCATTACTGGACATCACCCAAAGACTTGTATATATGTATCAATGAACATATTTATGCCTACCTACCTGATGTAAAAGTTTACAAAGCTATATTAACTCTCTTTATTGAAAGACATTTTTACTGTAAAAGGAACGTTTGATATTTTTAAATTAACACGGCCTACAGTCTAAATGTGTATGTTATTTTATAGAACACATAGGTTTAATGTTTGCAGCAGGCATGGTTTTGTAAATTATTTTGTGTCTTTTAACAACACTGTACTTTTCTCTTTCTGTTTGTCTGTGAGTATATCAGAGTTGACTGGAATTCATGTATTTTATGAGTAAGAATCAGGCTATTTTATTACATCTAACTGCAAAAATTAGTGTACCAACTGTAAGAATTATAAGGCTTCTTATTTTTGCTCCAGGCTTCTGTGTTATTTTCTGGGATTTATAAAAGATGGGTGGAACTTCTATCCTGAGTCTGAATTTTGACTTGTCAGTGAAATTCAGAAACTAGTCAAGTCTGAGGAAGGTTTTTCCTGTTAATACTACTGAGGATTTATTTTGACCTGGGGCATTAGGGCTTTTTATTTATTAAAACTCCGTAATACTGCTTTCAGTCAAATAATAATTTCATAAGGTGTTATGAAGAGCACAATCTAGTGAAGAAAAGTTAATCCATTTTAAATCAGGATCTTTAATATTTCAGTTCTGTACCATAAGTGTTTTGGACCACGTACACACACCTTCTATGCTGACACTAAATTAAAAAATGCTACTGAAAATGTTTTCTACCTGCATTTAGCTCATTTAGAAGGTTTTAGTAAGTGGGACTAAACTCAACTGGTGTCCTACTAGTAAGTGGGACACTATTCAGGCATAGTGATATATCAGTAGTCTTTGGCATAAGGAGAAAATGTGTAAATCCATGTAGAGCAAAATGTAATAATTAAGAGTCACCTGCGAATCTGCAATGGACAGAATATTATTTATGTGAATTAAAGAAGGTTACTCTTACATCATCAGTGGTGTTTCTGTGCCATAAATGAGATTTTAAGAGAAAATTACTCTATTTTTTCTTCAAAAACGAGCAGCGATACTTTTGAAAATGGATTTAAAAAAAAAAAACAGCGTGAACGGTGTGTGGATAATACTTGTGCATCTTTCTGATGGATGAGGAGCAGAGAGTAAGTATCACACCTCGGAAGCCGTGGCCGTACCCTTCATTTAGCCGGGTAACAGCCAGAAGGAGGCTGCCACACGGAGAGGAAGACCCACCCCTGCCACAGCCCACCCGGCCGTTTGGCTAATGAGCTCCATGAGCCCCGTTCTGGGGTAAAAACATCAAAATTTTGCACGTGAGACTCTTGGCGTTGGGCGCCCGCCACAGTGAGGAGGCGGCCGTCTGCGTGTCAATCACCAGGCGCCCGTCCAATCACCATAAGGGCGGGGTGCTGCGTTGGCCAATGAGGTGAAAGGGCGGGAAGATGTGTGGGCGGGGCCTGAGGGGCGTCTACACCAGAGGAGGGGCAGCGGGGATGAAGCCCCCGTTAAAGTGCTGGGGGGGAGGGTGTGAAGTGGTGGTTGGGGGGAAGCTGAGGGGCTCTGGTTTCCACCCCGTGGCTGGTGGATGGACAGAGGAAGGGTCTGGGATCCCACTGGGGTGGTTGGGTGGCATTTTCATTGATGGTGGGGAGTGTCCTGGGCCCCTTCTTGGAGCTCATTGTTGGCACCCCGGGGAGGTGGCAGGGGCTTGGGACTGGTGATTGAGGAGTCCTGACGGGGGGAGAGTCTGGGACACACTTGGGGTTCTTGATTGACTATGGGTCTCAGCTGATTGATACCTGAGGGAAATCAGAGCTATTGATTAGTAGTTGTCCCCTCCCCAGCTGTTGATTGACAGCCCTGGATCATGGGTGAGGAGAAGCCCCTTGGTGAAGGGGACAGTCCAGGGTGTCCTTCACTTCTTTTGGGGGACCCCAGCTGTGGTTGGAGGTAAGTTGGGGGGTTCCTCTGCTCTTGTAAAGGACATTGGGGACCTTCCATCCCGCTTTTGGGGATTCCCTGTTTTTTAGGCTTCTCCCTGTTGTGTGTGGGTCCCCCTTGCCTGGGGGGTGGCAAAAAGTGAGAAGAAGGATTTGGGGGAGGAATATTGTCAAATATGACAATATTTGGTGGCTTTCACCCCAAAATCTCCACTCCTCCTTCCAGCCACCCTGGTACTGGGTGCCATCAAATGATTCAGCATCCACTAGGGCTATGGCTACCTCACCAGGTAAAATGGGAAGCAGGGGAACACACAGTATTAGGGAGCCCTTTGAAAGTTGGAAGGTTTTTGAGGCTGCCCCCTGGGGATTTGAGGATTTTTTCCCCATCCTTCTTTACAGGCTCAGGTCCCGCACCCCTTCCCTTGCACACCCTTGCTCCACACCCTCACTCACCTGTCTCTCTTTACACACCATTTGCTCTTGCACACTCATCCCTCCTTTCCCACCTGTGTCCCACACCCGTTCCCTTTGCGCACCCCTACCCCAGGACAATTGAAATTGGCTTTAGGGGAAACCACACAGGTATTTCAGGAGGAAAAAAAAAAACCAAAAAAACGGGGCAGGGACTGAACCTGGTCATATTTATCAAGCTGGATACACAAATGGATTCAAGAGTGGCCAGGTGGTAGGGAGGACTGCTGCAAGGTTTTTTAAAGAGCTTTAATAAACTTCATCCAAGCCTGCAGAGAGCAGTGATAATTAATCTCTAGAACCTCCTCCCTACTGAGCACTACCTCCTTGGGTTCAGTTCTTGGCAGTACTCACACTTTTTAACCCCCAGATACCAAGTGATGGGCTTCCCTGACACAGCATTGAGTGGCTTTAGCATGAGCAGTGGGATGAATAAATCCTGCAGTAGCACAGGGACTAATTACCTGGAAAAGTTTAAGGAGCAAACAGCTATCAAAGTGCTTTTCACAGAGAGGAAAGTTGTACAGAAACATGGATGGTGACCGCTGCAGCTGCGTGTCTGAGGGGTTTTATTTGAGATTTAAACGTTTGAGACTCAGCACTGCTGCGTCGCAGCGTGATGTAAAGTATCAAACCTTCTTCTCCCCATCCTTTTTTATTGTCACGCAGGGTTATGAGGCTTAACGTAGCTGATGGATGTGATTTGACACATCACAAGCAGATGTGTCAGCAGGAACAGCTAAAAACGACACAATTTCCCCAAATGCTGCACTTACAAAAATAGCCTTCTGGGAAAATATTTTAAACTGAAACTATATGCATTTTGATGACAGCACTGAGAGCCCTTTTGAGGAAGCAGGAATATTTGGGGACCTACCTGCTGGTTTACAGCATTACAACAGGAAGATGTAGTGGAGAGTTAAGCAAGTATTACCGACCAGAGAAGATTTTTTTTTTTTTCTTAAACATTTTATATAATTTTAGCAACAGGAAAGCAAAATCCTGGTGGTCATCAAGTATTCCTTGCCTCTGACCACTTAGCAGACAGCTCTCTGAAATTCAGTGGCCTCGGAGCTGGAGAAAACTCCATACAATAACTGGCAAGCTTTCTTTTCATCTTTTAAATCCATAATGCATGTATACACATACTGTTAATAATTCATATTAATGGAGAGCTCTTGCCCAAGAGCACATTCCCCTATCACAGAAAATAAATTGTTTAATGATGTCTGGGATAGAAATCAGAGTCTAGCTCTAAATCCAGCTATTATAAAATGGTACTAGACATGCAGTACACACTTCCATAAACAATTCATTACAGTTTCATAACAGTGGAAATAGAAAATGTAAAGTGATGTAAATAATGTGCAACATAAGTCCATATTTTATCCTAAAGCCATAATGCCAAGTTGTCATGTTATCAGGAGGCCTCCAAGGCCAGCTGTGGTACAAGTAAAGATGAACTTTAAGGTAATCATCCTGGCCTAAAAGTGTAGGGAGGCAAAATCCAATTTTGAGGTGGCAGTTGTTTGAGCCTGGGTGTTAGATGGAAAAGAGTTTGAACTTGCTCAGTTAGGTGCTGGGTCACTCAGTAGATTTAGGTGACAGGATGGGGTGGAGAGTGACTTTTGGGAGCAGAAGAATCCACAGTGCCAGCCCTGTTGAGCAATACCACGGTAGGGAGATGGCAGTGGTGTTTTGCAGAGGTGGACAAAACACTGAGGAATGGAAAACGGACCTTTTCTAGAGAAAAAGTCCCTTCAACAGGCTTCTAGAGAAATGGTGCAAACTGTCTGTACCCTCTGAGTGTAAGCTAAATTAGGCAACAAATTTTCCTTCTTATTTTTAAAATAAAAGATGGATTTTTTTCCCTGCTTGGAAGTGGGTAATAATGCAAGACTCAGTAGTGACTGAACTTCTGTTTTCCAAGCCCCAGCAATTGAACTCTTCCTCAGGATGCTGAGAGCTCACTCAGCTGGCAGTGCCCTGTCCTGCTGGTCATCAGCACTGAACTTATCCAGGTACCAGGTGACCTGAAATGCTTATGTTCCATTTCCTCTGTAGTTTCATGTACCTACAATACACACAGACTGTTTCAGTTTAGTGTTGTGTCAGACTAATTATTTTCCATTTTGATACTTGTGTTGCTCTGAAACTTATTCAGTTTCAGATAATTTTTACCTGTTCTATTAAACATTTCTCTTTTTCCTTCCACAGAATTATCATGTGCATCCTACTCCAGAAATGAATAAATGATTCAAGTAAGTGATGTGTAACTGTTATTATGTGATAACAACTACTAGGTTAGGGACCTTTTGCTTTTCAATATTCAAGTAGGAGCTGTTTTGACTTGAAATCATGACTTTGCACATGCTCACCTAAAACATAAGTAGCTGTTTGAGCTGCTCTGAATAGATGCTATTATATAGCCTGTGTCAATAAGTTCTTAATTCTATGAAGATTTGGCTCAGAAATCTCAGGTGAAGGTCTGGATTGTGAACTGGGAGTATTCCTGGCTCACTTTTGAACTGGTCCTACTTTTGACAGCTCTGTGAGTCTGATGGGAATTTCTGAAGCCCTTAAAAAGTTCTGGATGCTCTTCTTTGAGTCATCATAAGAACTGATTTGATTTTTTTCTTTACTCAAAAAGAAAATCACTCTGGTCAGCAGACTCACTGATTCAGCTGCTTTGAAAGTTTTAGCATGCTAAACATTTGTATATGTATTTGTGTACTAACAACCATAAGTGGGCTCTCATCCCATTATTTTTGTGGCCAATCTGAATTTGGTAAGTTTAAAAATGTGGCTATATGAGTTTTATTTTGAAGTCAATGCAATGGTTTGTGCATTCACCCTCCCTTGGAAAGCACAAAAAAATTTCACAACTGGCTTTCTCTGCTGTTTGTCACAAGGGATTCATTTTATATTCAGTAATATTTTAATTTTTTTTTTCCTTACAAGTCACCCAGATATTTTTTCAGTAAAAAACAATGGACCACAACAACAAGAACAACAAACAAAAAAAGAACCTTTGCTTCTTTGAGTGTTTAAACACTATTCTTGTTTCCTCTCAACTATGTGTTTTGTGACTGTCCTGGTCAGATTAGCATGTTTTAAAACTGTTGCTCCCCAAGCTGTCAAAAAAGGAGATAAAAATCATACCTTTCTTTCTGGGGATTCATTTTGCATTGTGGACCAGAGGAGGGAGCGGAAAAGAAAAACTTTCCTTCTTACAGTTGGCATACACCTGAGGTTTGCTCTATGTTTTGGGGATTAGGAAGGAATTTTCTGCAGAGAACCCTGGACACTAGAACAGGATAGAACAGGATCCTCAATATTATGATCCTAATTGTGAGGAGCAGAATGTACTTAAGGATAAAAATGAAGGGTTGTGTAAGTTCAGTTTTTATCTCAGTCACAAACATGGTATGTGACTTAGGACAGAAAAAAATTTCTAATTTTCCTTTAGGAGACTGGAGCAATTAATTATTTTTTAATATTGCAGGTACACTTACCTTCTAATATAGTTGATCAGTAGATTAAATGCATTTTATTAGCTCTGCACTAAAGTTTTCAGATAGGTGAAGAGTAGGAGATGGTATTTTTAATGCTAACAAATCAACTGCCTTTGTTTCAGAAACGTATGATGTAAAACTTCAGTGCATTCTTTACAGAAATTGACATAATTTCTCAAAGAAATCCAGAGAATAACCCTTGTAATTGAAGCAACAGGGAGGCATTCTGCAGCACCTCAGTTGTGTCCCAGGTTCTAATGACTCCATAAATGCTGGCCAAGCTCTATAAATATTGCAGAGATTTGGAGCAACAGTGTTCACCACTGCCACTAATCCAACTTTAAATCAATTATTCAGAGCCTGGGTTCTGATCTGGGCTCAGTTTGAGTAATAAGATGCCTCCAAGGGAAATGATGCACATGAGGAAGAGTTCCTCATTTCATGGGACTTGAGGAATGGTCCAGGACCATATATTTCTCTATTGTTTCAGTTACTGTTTAAATGATACAGCAATAATTTTGGCTTGCCACTTACTATAGATAGTTCTTGATTTTTATATAATATGAAGACATTTAAGACCATTTTTTTTAAAGTTCTTTAAAGACCCTGTTGCTCTCTAACTAATAGTAAATAACCCTCTGAGGATGCATCCTCACCTTGCTGCTGCTTCCTGTTCTTACAGGGTTTATACAGCTCCTTGTCAGCTTCTGCATGCTCTCTGAGATGAGATCTGAACAGGCTTTTAATGCCCATTGCCTTCTACTCTTCAGCACTTCTGCTCTGTGGTGATTCATGTTCCCTTGCAGCAGCCTTGTTTTTTGGAATGATCATAGTCATAGCAGCTATGAATGTAATTCAGATCTTCAAGGAGACTACACTCTAAGCAAACATTTTAATTTTGAACACTTTAATCAATGGTTTTTAATTACAAGTAGAGAACCCACTATCTGGTATCATTCCTTATCAGAGGGTACATCCTGCTCCTCTTAGTTATCCACATTGCTTGGTATTCAGATGTTCACAGTTGAAACTGTGAGCTCCAGAAATAGAGGATATGGTATCTACAAAAAAATTATACATTTCAAGTGCATGATCTCTAACTAATGAATGGGTACTGATGAAAAAAGCAGGGTAGGGGCAAACACTGTCTTGAGTGCCTTGCTGTGAAATGGCATTTAGCCTGTGAATGGAGTGGACAAAGTCATTTCTTCCCCTCCTTTCTTAGCTGCACTTTTGGATCCTTGCTTATGCTTGCCTGAATTTAAGTTTTATGTACTGCAGAGTTTCCTTTCTCCTGTAACATGCTGTTCATGTCTTGCTTGTTGTTTGAAATTCTGGAGATTTGGTTTTGTTCTTCCCCCCTCCACTTACAGTAAGTAACATGCAATTCTTGCATGCCTACAACCTGGCAATGCAATCTGGAAAGCAACAGCTGATTATGGCAATTTATGAGGCAAAATCCCTTCCTGTTAAAGCATATGTATCCAGGAGGGTAACTTCGTTTGAATGACTTTACTTAAAATCAGCTTCACAGTGTGAATTTCACAGTACAGAGACAATACCAGCAATAGAACAAAGATGGAAAGCTCCCCTTGAAATAATGCCCAGAAATTGCATTCTCTCAGTGCCAAAGACCTGTGAATGGCTGAAGTCTAACAAAGCTCTATACCAAACAAATTTAGGCACACGTACACTTTAGATATGAGTAAAGATCATTTTATGTAACATTTCTTGTGTTTTCTTCAGCTCTTTGGGGTTACAGTATAATAATTCTGTTCTCTGCAATAGCACTTTCCTGTAAATTGTCTCATGAACTTAAGGAGGCTGCTTTTTGGATTTTGGTGCCATTCACTATAAACATGTCCCCTGACAGGCATCTCTAGCAAATGGCTTACGGTTTACCTGCCAATCAGGAATGTAAAGCAAATTACTGGTGCTTCTTTCTAGATATCTGGTGACCTGTATGACAGAGCTTTATCTACTAATTGACTTATGTGCAATCATGAAATGCTAAATGAGATAAAATATGTGTAGGGGGTTGCAATTAGGTACAGATTTTTACATCAACTTCAATCAACAGCTGATAATTTAAACCCCCCTGAAGTATTGAAACTTCCATCTAAAAGCCCAACTGCCTCAGAAGAATAGATATATGAAATGCCTATAAAGCAAATTGCATGTATATGCCTGACTTGTTTCCTAATATAATAGCATTCCTACTAGAGTAATATATCATTTTCCAATTATGAAGAATAACAGAACTAAATAGGATGCCTGATTTCATGCAGCTTCACCTATGGCCCTCCTTCTTCTATATTATTTGGATGGAGTAACTTGCTATTAGGACTTAAAAGAAAAACCTCTTTGTTGACTGAAAAGCCAGGTCTTAAAATATATTATGATGTGAATTGTACTGCAGCTAGTACTGGTTAGCTTAGACTCTTTAAATTTGTGATTGATAAAATAGTTAGGGTGGATTTTGGAATGTATTAGAAACATTGGTAAATATTTCATATATATTTCTCATAATTAAGTATCAGGTAATGAATCTCAGATAATACATAATTAAGTATCAGATAATGAATCTCAATAAATCAACACAAACCTTCCACATTCTGTGAGAAAAGTCAGACCTCCCTGATGTTGGCTTTGGTGTGATGTGAAACCATTGCTCAATAATGCAAAGGAACATTGCCCAACAGTGCAGGATGATATAATTTAAAGCCTTAATTAAAGATGCATGGTTGAAGTTTAAATCTATTTTTTAAATGCTATGTCATTAAAAAATAGATTTTACTTATTAAACTCGATGTTTATTTAATTTTTATTTATAAAATATTTTGTTTAAAATTATATTGCCCATAAATGTTGAGAATGAAGTCTGAACATTTTGACAGAGTTTCAGTGAAAATTTCTACTGAAGCTTGAAACTCTGCATGTTTATTTATTTATCCATCTATTAATTCAGAGTGCAGTGGGAGAGGTTATTCAGAGAGGTGGTGGAATGCAAGAGCCAGGCAGACAGAGCTGTGGCTGCTGACCTGCCAGGTTGTGTAGAAGACTTTTAGATCCTCCTGAATCCATTAGAGTCACTGCTAAAAATCAGCCCCAAGTCTCATGCTTGGAGCAGAGAGAAGTCAGCATTTGTGTTAGGCCCTGCCACAACCACCTCTCAGAGGGAAAAAAAAAAAAAAATGTGTTTGGTGGGTACCATTCAAATTGCAGATTGCTTTCCAAATCAAGAAAAGTTTTATCCAATTCTATTTCTGTTTTCCTTCCCCCTTTTTACACTGGTACATAAATCACTTGTGACACTGTGAAGCAAAAGAATAACAGGTGGGTGTATTTAAAGACACATTGCAAGACATAAAATATGAGGATTTTCATTATTTGCATGGTTACTGGTAACTTAATCCAACCTTCCTTGGTTGTATTGTTGGGGTAGATCACAATTTTTCTTGCAATACCCTTTTCTTACAATAGTTTACATCCCTTTTTGACAACTGGCATTTTTGTAATCTCTGTAGATTTCAGCAGGAGTTGATTTGCTTTTACCAAGCCACAATTCTGCTATACATCTACTCCTTAAACCGAGTTCACAGATAGATGTTAAGGAAATCATTACTTTTAGTGATTATTTTACCATTGTGTTCTATCAAATGGAATGTGCTAAAGGTTTTCAAAACTTTCATTCCTCCAAGTAATTTAAGCTACAGTTCAGTTCATGACACATCTGTTCTGGACTTTGGTTCAAGATCTCAAATTTCAGGTTGTTCTTGTGGTCCCATTAGGTTATCTTATTATTATTTGCCAGCCATCAGTTTACTGACTGCTCCTGCCACCATCCATAAGAACACAGAGCCTGTTCATAGCCTTAAATATATTTCAGATTTTCACAGGTTAAGTTTTTTGAGTATGCTCTCTGGTTTTCAGTCAGATTCCCTTTAAAAATATGTATATGTAGAAATAAAAGAAAATTTATTTAATGTTAGGCACATTTTCAATTGACAAACAGCCTAAGCAAAGAACTTGGAATTAACTGATTCATCTTAGCCCACTAATGTATTCTCCTTTTTTGTTTTAGTTTGCACAAACATCAGTTTTGTAGACAAGGTAATTGTATTCAGCCTTTTCATTTTAGGGCAAAACTAATACATTTAGACTTTTGCCTGGACTTGCAAATATTACTCTGCAACAGAAATATCTAAGACAGGGATTGCTGAGCTGGCAGTATGGAATGGGATTCTCCATAGACCTCTGCAGCTGTTTCTTATCAAGGAAATGTACAAGTTACTAGAAAATCCATTAACTCTTGTCTCCCTTCTGTTTCTTAGAGCAATTTCCCCTTTGTTCCTCTTGTAGTGAACTGGCAAAAATATCTCCATAAACATGAGTATGTCTTTCTGGTCTTTTAATCTTTGCAATCATCCTTCCCATAAGAGCACAGCTGTTGGTCAGCTTCACATTACTGCAAACTCATGACTACTTTATGAACAGGCAAAATCCCAATCTGCATCTAGGGGAGACACTGAGGGTGATACAAACTAATAACAAATTATTTTACCATGGAATGAGCTGGCAATTGCAGGCAGCAAATAATGCAGCAGGTGGTGGGTTTATTGCCAAAACCAAAACTGAAATGCAAAGATTTCTGCAAGGTCCTTCCTGAGCAACAGCAGTAGCAAATTTGCCTTCTCACTCATCAGTATCACATCAATATCCCTAGTACTTTCTGAGAACCCCAGATATGCACAACATATATGTAAATATTTTATAAACACTGGATTGTATAAGCCTTTGCTTGGGTGGAAGAGGTGATGTAGAGTTGCCAAACCTCACAGAAACACATTCCCTATTGATTTATTTTGTGGCATTTGATGAGCTGATAATGCTTGAAAGTTTTTCCTCTTCACATGTTGGTCTTCCTCATGGAAAGGTGTGTCTGTATGTTTATATTCAAGAATATAAATATATTCTTTCTGGCCAGAGCAGGCTTAAGAAAAAAATGTCCCATTGAAAGAGGCTGTGAGGTGGATGGGTGAAGAGTATTTTGTTCAGGCAGAAGAAAAATGGGTATTAGGGAGGACACTTAGACAGGATGCAGAAAAAGAGGGGCAATAATTTTAGCAGTTCTGCTATAGAGAAGCCAATGGGTTTGGTGAATTCTTGGATCACTTCCATATCTGATTATTGGTGTAGAAAAATGGTGCTTGGTAGTGTTCACAGAGCACTGGAATATTTCTTGAAAGTCAAGAAAGGCATGACAAAGTATCCAGGAAGTTTAGGAAGAAAAAGGCTTTCCTCTGTAAAGAAACACACTTTTCAGAGCTGTAAAGTGAACCAATATTGAAAGTTCCCAATGGCTGAACAAGCCAAATGGCAAAAGGAAATAACTACTCTACTGAAAAAGAGGGGAAATGTCAGAATTGCTGAACTTTGAATGGCCAACACAGAAAGATAAGACCTCTGCACAGGTAATAGCCAGAATATGAACTAGCAATCCCATATGTTAAGTATTTTTCTGCTGTAATACTGAGACTTATGTCACTTTTCTCAGTAATGCTGATTTATTTGGCACACAGAACAGCATTATTTGCCATATGTCTTTGTGGACTGCCATGTCTTACATGCAGTGCTTGGAATACTGACCTTCCTGCTGTTTTATTTTCACATCAGCTTTAATTACTCTGCTTTTAAATGCTTGCTACAGCAAAATGATTTTTCAGTGGATTAGTGCTTAGGAGTATTTGAGTTCATAGCACATTCCCTGACTGAGGCATAATATGCGTTTGATTCAAAAATTTTAAATGGCAAATTTAGGTTTTTGTGTCTAGAAATCTCTATTTATGTAATTTAATGACCAAAGACAGCTATATTTTTACAAATGTAACTTTGTATATGGCAAAGAGCACAGTAATGCAAAGAAAACATCTGTTCTTAATATCAGCTGTGATTTTGTAACATTAAATTTATAAGTTTAAGAAAGAACAATCTTTAGATAAATAGCAGAAAAATTCCTTACAAAGAAAGTGGTGAAGAACCACTGACCAACAACTGTTGTAAGAGAGTATGCATGTGATAAGCAATGCTTACACCTGAGATGAGCACTAAGAGCAGCTCTTCACTAATGAATTTGTCCAAGAAATCCCTAAGACTAACAATAAACACAGAGGGTTTTCTTTGGTGTAGGTTTCCATAGTTTTGCTGGGGATCAGACAATGGAGCTTTTGAAATCTCCAGTATGCCTCTCACCACCTTGCCAAGAGGAAGTTCTGCTGGGATTACTTGTAACTCAGTCATCATCTGCCAACAGTTTTGGCCAAATTCCTCCATTCAGAGTAGGAGTAGCTGTGCTGTCAGTGTGCAGCTCCCTGCTGCCTTAGCAAGCTATTAGCTCCATCTTCCTGCAGCCTTGCAGCTGGACCAGATGATTATTGTAGGTCCCTTCCAACTACAATAGTCTGTTTTGTTTGGCACCTGGAAGTGGACTTCTAGAAAACACCCCCTGCCACTCCGGAATAAAAGTTCCTTTCATTCCTTTGAGCTCCTGCCTCAGGGAGGATGGAGAACCAAGTACCAGGCATGGGGATAAAACTGGGAACACAGCCAACAGCAGCAGCAGGAGTCAGAGCTGAACAGAGTGACTCCTACCAGAACAATTCTTCCTTCTTCCTGCCATAGCAACCTGGAAAGCCCCCTGAAAAGCCTTTGAAATTAGGATTTTCCTGAATAACTCACACCTGTGGGTGACCTGTGTAATTGTTTCATATTACTGCTGTATGTGGAAGGTAGTCATTTGTTTTCACATTTGTTTGTTCCTTTTAAAAATCCCAGACTGAACAAAACAGAGTTATTAGGGTTCTCAGCATGAAACACAGTAATCCTTCTATATTTCTTTGAAAAAAACCTGATCAGCAACCAGATTTGTAAGTGGCTGCCACGCAGCTGAAATGGGAAGTACTACCAGGTATCAGGGGAATCTGCTGCTGGATAAATCTTTATGGCCAAGTTCTCATATTTGGTACCATGAGATGAAAAAGAAAACCAACCAACCAGTACCTATGGTTTTAAGTCAGTATGCTATGTTTTAAGCATTTCTGGAAAAAAAAAAAAATGTTCACTGTGCTTGTAGTCTTATAAATGAGAATTTATTTTTCTTCTGCAGTTGTTCCTGTTTTGTGTTCTGCTGCCAGTAAGGAGCTTAATTTGAAGATAATTCAATACAGCACCAGATCTGAGAGCTCTAGTGACAGGCGTGAAATTGTTTTATCTCTTTTGTTCTTGGTGCACTCTGCTGATTGGGCTGGTGCATAGACCATCTGCTGCTGAGGTAACTCTTGGGATACTTGTCAAATTGATTGTACTCAGGAACAACTGAGGCAGAGGAAAAATAGAGTTTCTAATTACATTTTACCCGGGATCTTGTTTAACTCTAGGAAGTGGTAATTCAGAAATAAATGGCTTTGGTGGACATCTTAGAATCTTTAATTAACAAATTACTCTATTAACACACACGTTGTTTTCCAGGTGAGTGAGATCATTTGCCCCTGGGGCCTATTTTCCATATGCCTTCTATTCCTCCAGCTAAATATGTAGCAAATTGAAGTATTCATTTTGATTACATGAAGCACATGGGTATACAATTATATGAAAAGAAAGATGACATTTGTTTTCTGCCTTCCCTAAGGCCCTTACGGTCTTGCCCTTCCCTGAAAAAGGCATAAAGTCATCAGAGTATGCACTTTTTTCCTCTACACAAGACATTTTTGGAAGGGTGTTTTTAAAGCAAAAGTTTTACGAGAATTTTTACAAAATACCACTAAGATAACAAGTTTTTCCTCTCAAAAGTTTTACATACTCATGTATGTCTGTTATGTGACCAGTTTGGAGATTTTATGAATTAATTTATTAAATATTATCAAATTTAAATAACAAATGTTAATTAAAACTTAATAAACCTGGATGAAATATTTATGCAAACATAATTAATTTAATACTTATTGTTTATTACATGTTTATTAATAATTTATGGTTTATTAAACTGCATTTTCATCCCTTTTTAATATTTCATTTTGCAGGGACAGTTTCTGTACTAACTGCAAACCAGTTCCTCAGCATACATTTTACTGTAAGAGCTCCTGTTTCATTGTAGTCTCAATATTTATTGAAGCAGTAAGTGAAACATTGGGAAAGAAAGTTAGCTTGCATAAGTAAAATTAGATTTGAAATACCACCAGGGATTTTTTGAAATAAATTCTTATGGTGAAACATGCAGACGAATTGATTTGAAAAGTTAAAAAAAGAATTAGAAATAAAGTCAGGAGTGTGTAAAATAGTTTTTAAGAAGATTTTCTGTCTTTGTTGCTTTGTCTTTTGAGGGGCTTGGATCAAGTCCCTAATGTAGTGATGTGCTTAATAGTCAGTCTCTTCTGTCTTAGGGAATTTTTTTTTCTTCTGGTGTGTCTTTGACTGGTTGTTTAAGACAAGGACTTTATCTGCACTTGACCTCCCTCCCATACAGCACGTTTCAGATGTATTTTCTGGTATCCATTCTGGATATCTTGCAGAAATTTGGCCTGGGGAACTCCAGTGTGGCCTGCCATCCACAGATGAGGAAGATGGATTGTGTCTGGACTCACAATAACAACAGGTGGTTCCTTCTGTATATTTTTTACTGTTGAATAAAAATTACTACATAAGCCACTATTTAGATGAAGACATTGAGAAAATTTTGCTGGTTCCCATGTAGGCTTTTTAGTAGTCTCCTTCCTGTTAATACCTGTTGGAAGTCATAGTTTATTTTTCCAATCTCAGGAGGAACGTGTCATTTCTTGAAGAGGCCAAGGCAGAGGACACTGACAAAATAAACATCCTGAAACCACAAACATGAAACTCTACAAATTCATTACTGGACTTACTTATTTTTCAGAGTCTAAGCTCTCCCTCATGTTTCAGGTAAAAGTATACCCTGTGGTTTTTTTTCACCATCTTGAGCAACAGAAGAGTGTGCATTTGTATGTCTCTTATCTTGGTGAGCTTTGGTGTTTATAGATGTCTACATAAAATCTGTTTCTAACATCAACAGCTTGTTGCACATATTTCACATTGGTATTGCAACACCTGCCTCCCTGGTTTTTTGGTCTGTGATGGCAATGATGAGTGCTGTCTTCCATGCTATTAAATGATAACATGAGCATATGCTGGCATGTCACAGTAGCAAACAATGACTTGTAGCTCCCTTGAAATTTCCTGTGCATTTTATTGCTGCTTGAGAAAATAACACACATCACCACTGCAGTTCTAGTCATTTTACTGATTGCTAAAGGATTTCCCCTCTATTACCTCTGCATTTTCTGTGTTGCCAGGTGTGAAATGAACAGAGTCATAAAGTCAGGCTGTTTTGAGGAATCAAAACAGCAGCACAATCTGTGCTGATGAAATAAACAGCATCCTGAAAGTGGAAAAATGCTAGCAGCTATTGGCAATACAATATGTGTGGTAGAGAGTCATTTCTAAAAAAAAAAAATGTGTACATATTACTGTAATTAAAAAACAGTTTCAGTATATACTTAGGAAAATACTTCATCTTATCCTTAAATTTCAGTATTTTCTCTAAAGTCTTTCTGAAAGCAACAAGACTACTAGGCTTGCCTCAAACTAAGCAATGTTGATATTTAAGTGTTTAAAGATGGCTGGGCTGCCAGGAGCTGACATGCTTGCTAGCTGCCATAGGAATCTCAGCAGTTAGGAGAGCACGTTTGATTCAATTCCTAGTAAAACCAGTAAGATCTTTTTCAGAATTCCTGTTGAGTTGAATAGCAGTTGACTCAGATGATGTGTGGTCATAGAAATGGGTTTTAAAGCTGGGCTTGCTCAGAGCTGTTTTGGAGACAGAATGGCTGTAATAAAGACCTATCACAGAGTGAAGAAGATAGATAACTTTATGGGTAGTCAGGGGAATGACTTGGATGTGTGAATGCTGTTTATGTATTTTTAAGGATTTGCAGGATCAGCACAGGAAAATGCATGGGACAGTTCTTGAGAAGGAACAGAAGTCTTGGTGAATGACAGAACCATTTCCCTGGTCTGAATGACTAATACCATCATCAGCAGAGCAGACTGCATAGCCAAAAAAGACTGGGAGAGGCACAGATGCACCTGAATACTCCTAACTTGCCTCACCACAGCCACCCCTGGTTGGGAGTCTATTAAAGTTCAGCCTGTGGAGCTTCTGCTGTGTCCTAGCAGTAACATCATGAAATGGATTCCTGCTCTTCGAGGTGCAAGTTAAACAGCTGAGGTGAGAAAATGATGAGCTGTGTGCTCTGGCTGCCTCTGTGTGTGCTTGCCACCTAATCTATGAACAAGATAACACTTCTTTCAGACAAGATGCAAACATTCTAAATGTATTACAGACACTTAGAGTAAAATAAGTTCTTTTTATTAAGTTTTCTTCTTGAAATATAAAGTGTTTGCAAAATAATACACTTCCTCTGTTATATAAAAACAGTTGTGAAAATCTGAAAGACCAATTAAACTGAAAAAAACTAGGAAAACAAACAACCCAAACCAAAAAAGAAGTGTGAGTTGAAATTCTGAAAGATTTAGATCTAGAATCTTCAGTTACTAATAGGGAACTTGTAGGAAGCATCTGAATCTGTTTGCTTGTAGAGCTTTTTCTAGAGCAGACAGATAGGGCTTGGGTCTTTGGTCTTTGCCATGACTCACTGTGGCCATTCACATGGTTTGGGATATTGAACAAAAAGATGGACAGAAAGGGAAGAGAGAGGGAGAAAGAACTGGGTAGAGTTTATTGATTATTACAAAGAAAGCATCTGAAAGAGATCAGCTGGTCTAGAGTGTATTGATCAAAATTTTCTTTACACAAACATGAGAAGAATTTCCTGGACTCACAACTTCTTAAGGAAGTGGGAAGCTAGAGACAATATTTTTTTTCTGCTTCAGTCCTCTTGCCCAGCTCAGGAGGGGGAAATAATGAGCTGATGAGTAACACCAGGGACATCTTCCTGAGCCTTATTAGATAGGACTGTTAGCTTTTTATGGAGGGCCTATTTTTAGGCTTTGTGTGTGTGCTTCTTAGTGCAAGATAAACCTCATCTTGATGTACAAAAATTTCAATGAAATAACATTTCTTTATAATCCATTATTATTTGTAGCCTCTCATGAAAAAAAAAAAAAAAAGAATTCCAGAAACTTATCACTAAATGAGGTCAGACAAGTAGGAAGCTGCAGGAAAAAAATTATCAGTAAACACCTTTTATTTTTTGAGGTGAGTCTAATATTTGGCCTTAGAAGATAAGGAAAGTGATGGTTTTCTCTTTCTGAGGTCTGGGATAGCCAACTTTTTAACATGTTGGCTGGTTAAGAAGATGAAAGGAGGAAAGCAGAAACATCTATGCAGGCAAATAGAAGACAGGCTAGAGAATTTTTAGTTCAGGCTTTGGCTGAGGGTTTTTTTTTTTTATTCACTTTGTACTTGAATTGGTTTTAACTTAAGAGATCATCCTTAATTCTTCCTCTGTAAACATATCAGAGAACATATAAGAGTAATATGGTTGCAGGTGCTTTACAGTCATTCAGGTATGTGCAAAACTCTTGGACCTTTCTCCCTTGTTTTGTTTTTTGATGTCATCATTGGTTGTGAATTAACTGTAACAGACTGCTCTGAGGTGCTCTAGTTTAACATCAGGTTTGATACTTGATGTTCTCAGGGCTTTATGTTTGAAAATATGCTGCCTTTTGGCAAGCATAGAGTCCTACCTTTGTTACCAGCTCCTTTTAGGTGCTCTGCTCTTGGCATGTAAATACCAGAAGATGCAATCAAGTATAAAGTGGCATTTGGCACCTGTGCACCAGTGCCCTCATAGAGGAGGGGGTTTCTACAGAAGAGAGACTGCTTGCAAACTGCCCATCTAAACTCATTTTGCTTGGCACCAAGCAAAACTGGCACCATCTTGGACAAGTGGGCACCATTCCATAGCAGCAGATGGAACTGAGTGAAGGGAAGTGCTGAGGAAGCCTTGTCCAACCACCACATGCACGTGTCTGAGGGCAGGGTTGTCAGCCAGCAGCACCAGAATGGTTCCTTGTCCTCAGCTCCTGCCTCCAAAAGGCTCTGTGATAGATGCCAGGCATAGTTTCAAAAAAGCAAGGTAGTTCTATTGCTCTTGTCAAATTTATTTCAGCCTGGATATGGCTTTGCAGGTGGATCTTATCATTGCAACCAAGAGGTTTATGGGATTAGGGTCTTACTGTCTGCAAGGTACCATAAACAATGTGCTGTGTTTGATGGGTTGGACCATAACTTCTACAATAAGTAGATATTACCTGAAGGTCATGAAAAAATATATGTTGTTGGTTGGTTAGGTTTTTCCACCATTGGGCACATGTGGAAACCAGCCAATAGCCAAAAAAGTTACAAACTGCCTCAAACAAGGGTTAAAAATGGTAGACTGAAGTGAAGAGGTAGGTTTTCCTAAGCAGTTCAAAGTGTGTGCAAATATGTTGACCCAAAGTTGTTGTATGGCCCTGGCAGAAAATCCAGTGTTCAAAATAAAAGCAACACTGCAATCCACAATCCACCTCTCTGGTTTTTATACCAATCCCATTAATGTGTTTTTAAAGCAGGGCAGAAGCAAAGGGTTTTGTGAAGCTGGTTGCCTTGTCTCAGCCACAGCAGGGCTCCTAAATGTCCCTTATTATCACCTGATAAAAGCCCTGAACTCGCATGCTGAGTCATACCTTCTCTATTTAAAGGTGATAAATACACTTTAAAAAGCGATTCTTAATTCCAGCAGCTGCACTAATGGGGGTATGGGAGCAATGGGACATAGGTTCAACATTATGACCAGAGTAAAAGATTATTCCTCCTGACTTCCTTGGGTAAATATTGCTTTCCAAAAAGCTGGGTCAGCTTGCTGGTGCTACAGATTCTGGATTCTTCCATTTTGGTTACTTGAAGTGCCATATGCAGAAGCTTCATCTTCAAGTGAGTCTGGAGTGATGGAAAAATGAAAAGGAAATGAACAAGGTATGGACTAACTTGTGGTGTTCCCTGATCTGTCTGTAGCTGTTGTACAGGGTATTTTTTTTTCTCACCAAAAGAGCAATTTAATGGTGTTGATAGTGTTGTAGTGACATTATTTGCTTTTGTGGTGCTCCATCACTTCCAGAAATGAAATTTTTCATACCCTCACTCAACTACCATAAAAAGTAGCATAACGATAATAACATTTTTTTTTAAAATTTAATTCTTGCAAAGGTGTCCCAAAAGCTAGAAATAGCACACTTGGGGCCTAACTGACAGGATTTTTTTATCTGGCTTGTGATTTATTTTTTTATTTTTATTATTTTGTTTCTTTTTAACAGCTCACAGATGAGAATCTTATTTGGGATAATGCTAAGAGCTTGAATATGAGTTGGTCTCTGAGCAGATACCTATAAACTTACACAACACAGAAGTAACTGCTGTGAAGGTAATAAGATCAGTTTGTAATTTTAAGTAGAAATCCATGCTCTTTAAGAAGAGGCTTTGCAATTAGTTAAACCATAGTTCCAACTCATGGCTGGTATCAGTCTCTGAGATAAACCTGGGAAGCAATCTGGGGTTGCAAAGAGTGGCCCCAGGAAGCCTGGCAGGGGAGTGTCCTCTTCCTGTTGGTCCTCAGCTCTGCCCCAGCAGGCTTGGCTCCCCCTCCCATCTCCACACCCTGGAAAAGCATCACTCTGCCTGCTCTGCAGGCCCCATGCTGGAGATTGTTTTCAGGAAAAACTATCAAACACAAATGGTGGTTATGCTTTAGGACCTCTAGTAACCTGAGAAGACTTAGGGTTTTGTTCAGCTGATGCCACTTGGTTTGGTTTAGCAGTTTTATTTAGCAGTTTTATTTAGCAGTTTTATTTAGCAGTAGAGACAAGTCTCTGAGACTGGTTGTGTTACAAGGTGCATGGGACTCAGAATGAGGCTTTCAAAAGTCACCGTGAGAAGTGTTCATGCTGAGAAGACCAATGTCCAACTTCCCTCAGACACCTAGACCCATCTTCTCTTCAAGGTGAAAGGACTGAAAATATTATCCTAAACCTCCAGCTACCTGTCCACCAATACTTCTTCCCCCAGGAAATATAGAACCAAACCAAACTTTAACAAAGCTGCTGAATTTACTTTCAGCATTGAACAATACCCTGTACACAAATCTTGTGCCTTGACTTGTATAGTACAGAAGCATCAATAACATGGAATTAAATGGGGGACTGTTTTCCAACACTGGTAAGAAAAAAGAAAGCTGAGGCTGGTTAGGGAAGAGACTACAATCACAACTAAAAAAACCAAGGACTTCCCTTTTAAACTTTTGACTTAGTTGCATTGCTGTGTAGCAGTATTTCCTGTAGCTGGAGGGCATTAACACATTACCTGAGTCTTGTAGGCTGAATGGGTAATTAATTCCCAGTCATAGAAATATATTGATAACATGTTTAACTTTCACAGTGAGAGCCAGCACAAGATTTTAGGACAGGTACTTTTGGCCTTCAGGGTAGTGCTACATGTTAAGTTTTTTTTGGCTCTGGGGTTTTGTTTGTTTGTTTTTCCTCTACTGTTCTGTTACCAGAGTGCAATGGCACTGGTATTTATGGGATGGCAGAGTGAATGTCAGAAGCTGAAGGGACCAGAGGAATGTGCATTTGCCATGTGTAGAAGCAGCACTCTATTACAGCACAATGGGGAATTTATGAGCATTGCTACAATACTCTGGATATGCCTCTCTGGTAATATCTGAAATATATCAGTGCTAGAAGTCAGGCTACAGCAAAATGAGCTCCCTTTTGCTCTCTGTACCTTTCCTGGGTGCTATGGAGCTACATAGTCCCAGCAATGCACTGTCAAGTAGAGCAGGTAAAACTAGCCTCTGAATATTATTTATTGGCCTGTGAATGCAGATTGCATACACACTTTATTACCTGCTAATTTACCACCTGCTGGCTGAAGGATGGTGAGAGTCTACTATTTGTTTTATAGGAATTCATTATACCATTAACCTTTCACTCCTATGGACCATGAGGAAGAATTTCTTCAGTTCAATCACTCCTGTAATAATGCTTTACAAATGAAAACAGTGATTTATTGCACCTCACAAAGCCTAATAAACATGAATTATACCCTAATGCTCTGCATGTTGCAAATGATGGTGTATACAACTAGTTACTTTTTCCAAGGCTGTTTTACTCTCCTCTGAAACATGTTAAGTAGGAATCATGCCCGTTTGAGGCAACATTTTCATGTTCTGCATTGCAAAACCAGGGACTTCATTAAAGTTGGTTTTGTTTTGTTTTGTTTTTTCCTGTGCATCCTGGTTGTTTTTAAAGGAGGAAACAGTGAAAGGAAGGAGAGGGAAAGCTGCTGCAGTTGCCTTACCTTGACAGCTGGAGTGGCAGTTAATATTATATCGTTTGATTTTTGTTGTAAGAAGTGCTTGAAGGAAAGCTGGTGTCATTTCAAAAGCAGTCAGTGATGGTTTCATTTCAAAGCCAGTCTCTTCTGAACTCCTNCAACAGCCTGTCCAGGTCCCTCCGCAGAGCTCTGCAGAGCTACCTTGTTGTAGCAGTATGCTTGTAAGACACTGCTGTACACTATGAGCATGTAGTAAATGGAGGGCAGGTTTGCAATAGCCACTTAAACATGAGACAGGAAATTGATGTCCAGAGAGTTGTCCTTCTCCTGGGATGGTTGCCTGAAGGCTGCTGAGCCCATCCTGCCCATGGACACACTTTGTCTGACCCTCCTGCTAGAGTTTTGTACTGAGTAGCAGCTCACCATCTTCCAGCAGAAGGACAGCCTGAAGACAACCTGGATGCACCCTCAATCCAAGCTCTGGCACCTCACTGGCTGTGTCTTAGTGCTCCAGGGAAATGTTGGCGATGTCCGTCATACCCGAGCGATGCCCCGTGCAGAATGTCATACAGACCAACACCTTGTGCCATGCAGACTTACCCAAACCTAAGAGGGGTGGCATCCCAAGGTAGAGGCTCAAAGTTAACAGTTTCCAAAAAGATACAGTGAGAGACAGCTTCCAGGTNTCAATGAAATAACATTTCTTTATAATCCATTATTATTTGTAGCCTCTCATGAAAAAAAAAAAAAAAAGAATTCCAGAAACTTATCACTAAATGAGGTCAGACAAGTAGGAAGCTGCAGGAAAAAAATTATCAGTAAACACCTTTTATTTTTTGAGGTGAGTCTAATATTTGGCCTTAGAAGATAAGGAAAGTGATGGTTTTCTCTTTCTGAGGTCTGGGATAGCCAACTTTTTAACATGTTGGCTGGTTAAGAAGATGAAAGGAGGAAAGCAGAAACATCTATGCAGGCAAATAGAAGACAGGCTAGAGAATTTTTAGTTCAGGCTTTGGCTGAGGGTTTTTTTTTTTTATTCACTTTGTACTTGAATTGGTTTTAACTTAAGAGATCATCCTTAATTCTTCCTCTGTAAACATATCAGAGAACATATAAGAGTAATATGGTTGCAGGTGCTTTACAGTCATTCAGGTATGTGCAAAACTCTTGGACCTTTCTCCCTTGTTTTGTTTTTTGATGTCATCATTGGTTGTGAATTAACTGTAACAGACTGCTCTGAGGTGCTCTAGTTTAACATCAGGTTTGATACTTGATGTTCTCAGGGCTTTATGTTTGAAAATATGCTGCCTTTTGGCAAGCATAGAGTCCTACCTTTGTTACCAGCTCCTTTTAGGTGCTCTGCTCTTGGCATGTAAATACCAGAAGATGCAATCAAGTATAAAGTGGCATTTGGCACCTGTGCACCAGTGCCCTCATAGAGGAGGGGGTTTCTACAGAAGAGAGACTGCTTGCAAACTGCCCATCTAAACTCATTTTGCTTGGCACCAAGCAAAACTGGCACCATCTTGGACAAGTGGGCACCATTCCATAGCAGCAGATGGAACTGAGTGAAGGGAAGTGCTGAGGAAGCCTTGTCCAACCACCACATGCACGTGTCTGAGGGCAGGGTTGTCAGCCAGCAGCACCAGAATGGTTCCTTGTCCTCAGCTCCTGCCTCCAAAAGGCTCTGTGATAGATGCCAGGCATAGTTTCAAAAAAGCAAGGTAGTTCTATTGCTCTTGTCAAATTTATTTCAGCCTGGATATGGCTTTGCAGGTGGATCTTATCATTGCAACCAAGAGGTTTATGGGATTAGGGTCTTACTGTCTGCAAGGTACCATAAACAATGTGCTGTGTTTGATGGGTTGGACCATAACTTCTACAATAAGTAGATATTACCTGAAGGTCATGAAAAAATATATGTTGTTGGTTGGTTAGGTTTTTCCACCATTGGGCACATGTGGAAACCAGCCAATAGCCAAAAAAGTTACAAACTGCCTCAAACAAGGGTTAAAAATGGTAAACTGAAGTGAAGAGGTAGGTTTTCCTAAGCAGTTCAAAGTGTGTGCAAATATGTTGACCCAAAGTTGTTGTATGGCCCTGGCAGAAAATCCAGTGTTCAAAATAAAAGCAACACTGCAATCCACAATCCACCTCTCTGGTTTTTATACCAATCCCATTAATGTGTTTTTAAAGCAGGGCAGAAGCAAAGGGTTTTGTGAAGCTGGTTGCCTTGTCTCAGCCACAGCAGGGCTCCTAAATGTCCCTTATTATCACCTGATAAAAGCCCTGAACTCGCATGCTGAGTCATACCTTCTCTATTTAAAGGTGATAAATACACTTTAAAAAGCCATTATTAATTCCAGCAGCTGCACTAATGGGGGTATGGGAGCAATGGGACATAGGTTCAACATTATGACCAGAGTAAAAGATTATTCCTCCTGACTTCCTTGGGTAAATATTGCTTTCTAAAAAAGCTGGATCAGCTTACTGGTGCTACAGATTCTGGATTCTTCCATTTTGGTTACTTGAAGTGCCATATGCAGAAGCTTCATCTTCAAGTGAGTCTGGAGTGATGGAAAAATCAAAAGGAAATGAACAAGGTATGGACTAACTTGTGGTGTTCCCTGATCTGTCTGTAGCTGTTGTACAGGGTATTTTTTTTTCTCACCAAAAGAGCAATTTAATGGTGTTGATAGTGTTGTAGTGACATTATTTGCTTTTGTGGTGCTCCATCACTTCCAGAAATGAAATTTTTCATACCCTCACTCAACTACCATAAAAAGTAGCATAACGATAATAACATTTAAAAAAAAAAAAATTAATTCCTGCAAAGGTGTCCCAAAAGCTAGAAATAGCACACTTGGGGCCTAACTGACAGAATTTTTTAATCTGGTTTGTGATTTATTTTTTTATTTTTATTATTTTGTTTCTTTTTAACAGCTCAGATGAGAATCTTATTTGGGATAATGCTAAGAGCTTGAATATGAGTTGGTCTCTGAGCAGATACCTATAAACTTACACAACACAGAAGTAACTGCTGTGAAGGTAATAAGGTCAGTTTGTAATTTTAAGTAGAAATCCATGCTCTTAAGAAGAGGCTTTGCAATTAGTTAAACCATAGTTCCAACTCATGGCTGGTATCAGTCTCTGGGATAAATCTGGGGTTGCAGAGAGTGGCCCCAGGAAGCCTGGCAGGGGAGTGTCCTCTTCCTGTTGGTCCTCAGCTCTGCCCCAGCAGGCTTGGCTCCCCCTCCCATCTCCACACACTGGAAAAGCATCACTCTGCCTGCTCTGCAGGCCTCATACTGGAGACAGTTTTCAGGAAAAACTATCAAACACAAATGGTGGTTATGCTTTAGGACCTCTAGTAACCTGAGAAGACTTAGGGTTTTGTTCAGCTGATGCCACTTGGTTTGGTTTAGCAGTTTTATTTAGCAGTTTTATTTAGCAGTAGAGACAAGTCTCTGAGACTGGTTGTGTTACAAGGTGCATGGGACTCAGAATGAGGCTTTCAAAAGTCACCGTGAGAAGTGTTCAGGCTGAGAAGACCAATGTCCAACTTCCCTCAGACACCTAGACCCATCTTCTCTTCAAGGTGAAAGGACTGAAAATATTATCCTAAACCTCCAGCTACCTGTCCACCAATACTTCTTCCCCCAGGAAATATAGAACCAAACCAAACTTTAACAAAGCTGCTGAATTTACTTTCAGCATTGAACAATACCCTGTACACAAATCTTGTGCCTTGACTTGTATAGTACAGAAGCATCAATAACATGGAATTAAATGGGGGACTGTTTTCCAACACTGGTAAGAAAAAAGAAAGCTGAGGCTGGTTAGGGAAGAGACTACAATCACAACTAAAAAAACCAAGGACTTCCCTTTTAAACTTTTGACTTAGTTGCATTGCTGTGTAGCAGTATTTCCTGTAGCTGGAGGGCATTAACACATTACCTGAGTCTTGTAGGCTGAATGGGTAATTAATTCCCAGTCATAGAAATATATTGATAATATGTTTAACTTTCACAGTGAGAGCCAGCACAAGATTTTAGGACAGGTACTTTTGGCCTTTAGGGTAGTGCTACATGTTAAGTTTTTTTTGGCTCTGGGGTTTTGTTTTGTTGTTTGTTTGTTTTTCCTCTACTGTTCTGTTACCAGAGTGCAATGGCACTGGTATTTATGGGATGGCAGAGTGAATGTCAGAAGCTGAAGGGACCAGAGGAATGTGCATTTGCCATGTGTAGAAGCAGCACTCTATTACAGCACAATGGGGAATTTATGAGCATTGCTACAATACTCTGGATATGCCTCTCTGGTAATATCTGAAATATATCAGTGCTAGAAGTCAGGCTACAGCAAAATGAGCTCCCTTTTGCTCTCTGTACCTTTCCTGGGTGCTATGGAGCTACATAGTCCCAGCAATGCACTGTCAAGTAGAGCAGGTAAAACTAGCCTCTGAATATTATTTATTGGCCTGTGAATGCAGATTGCATACACACTTTATTACCTGCTAATTTACCACCTGCTGGCTGAAGGATGGTGAGAGTCTACTATTTGTTTTATAGGAATTCATTATACCATTAACCTTTCACTCCTATGGACCATGAGGAAGAATTTCTTCAGTTCAATCACTCCTGTAATAATGCTTTACAAATGAAAACAGTGATTTATTGCACCTCACAAAGCCTAATAAACATAAATTATACCCTAATGCTCTGCATGTTGCAAATGATGGTGTATACAACTAGTTACTTTTTCCAAGGCTGTTTTAGTCTCCTCTGAAACATGTTAAGTAGGAATCATGCCCGTTTGAGGCAACATTTTCATGTTCTGCATTGCAAAACCAGGGACTTCATTAAAGTTGGTTTTGTTTTGTTTTGTTTTTTCCTGTGCATCCTGGTTGTTTTTAAAGGAGGAAACAGTGAAAGGAAGGAGAGGGAAAGCTGCTGCAGTTGCCTTACCTTGACAGCTGGAGTGGCAGTTAATATTATATCGTTTGATTTTTGTTGTAAGAAGTGCTTGAAGGAAAGCTGGTGTCATTTCAAAAGCAGTCAGTGATGGTTTCATTTCAAAGCCAGTCTCTTCTGAACTCCTCTTCTCGTGGCCACACTAAACTTGCAGTGGCTGCTTGATGTAGGGTAGTTGGGTCTCTGCAAGCCACCTGTGCTCCATGGAGGCATCCAGGGGGGATAACGAGAGCAAACCATCAGATTCATGAGTCCATCTGAGCCTGGTCCAGCAGTGTTTGAAGAAAGAGTCTGCTTGGTTTAGGTTAATTGTAATGCTTGGGTGCTGAGATTCTTGATGTAAAATATCAGTGCTGAAATAACACGGTTCTGTGTTAGAAAAGGAAACGTTCCTCAGGGAACAGGCACTGGAGAGACAGACATGGCAACCCAGACAGAGCTCACACCAAAAAGTGCAGCTGCCCACACCTCAGGCTGCAGGGTATGCCAAAGCCTTCCAAAGGTTGCCAGTAGCAGGAAGAGCTGCAGGAGGTGCAAACAAGTGGACAATCTGCTCAGCCTGTTGGCAGAGCTCAGAGAGGGTGGTGAAACCCTGGAAGAAGTTGCCCAAAGAGGTGGTTTATGCCCCATCCCTTGAAATCTTCAAGGTCACGTCAGACAGGGCTCTGAGCAACCTGTTCTAGTTGAAAATGCCCCTGATCTATGCAAGGGGGTTTGGGCTAGTTGACCTTTAAAGGTTCCTTTCAACCCAAATCATTCTGTGATCCTATGAAATAAAGAGGTTGTGTGGAGCCTGTGACAAACAGGTCCACTGTGTGGTCTCACAATTCTGTAAATTGTTTTACTCTCCCCTTTCCTTTTTCATCCTCCCCTCAAAAGGCATGTTTTCTTCAAATTTGGAGAGAGTCAACTCTGAAAATATTTTTCCCCCTCCCTCCAGATAAGGCAAAATGTTCTGCAAGTTTTCCAATGGTTTAACCAGTGTATTGTGAAAGGGGCATCCTCAATGTGTGCAGCAGTGGTGCTCTATCATTTTTATATTTTCTGCATCTCTTTGATAGCCTACAAAAATCTCATATCCATTTCAAGTATTGCTGATTTAAAAAAAAACAAAAAAACCAAAATCCTACAACAAAACACAATCCTTTGCAGTATGTGTCCTTCACCCTGATACCAGTGACATTCAGAGAGCCTTCTGATTTTTAAGCTACTGGTTAGGAGCTATCTGAAATAGTTTCACACATGGTTTGTAACTCTTCAGCCAGAGCTTTTCCATCACTACGGTGTGAAGTAGTTCTTGCTGGCTTTGCAGGTGTTTAACAGATTCATTTGCCAGAACTCTCTTGAAAATTAAGTAATCTCTCTCTTCCCACAAACATTTATTTTCTACAAGCACAAGAGCTACTGGTCAATGACTACAATGTAGCACAATTTTGCACTTGATGGAGGTCAACCTAGGACTTGACTGAGAGAAACTAAATCATGATTTAATATGTGGTCTCTCTACTTTCTACTTTCACCTTGCTTTTCTTTTGATTCTTTGTCTAAGTTGGTATTGAATTCCTTCTCAATGAAGCCACTAATGCATCTTTTTTTTTCTGCTTCTCAGTTTAGAACTAGTTCACAGTTTGAAATAAACACACAAACTGTTCTCCCTTTGGTATTTCTATTCATCTTCAATATGTGATCAGCTAGTTGAAATCTAAGGCATGATCATTTTTATAATGGCAACTTAAAAGAAGAACGTAAGTTAAATAATTAGATTCCATGTAAAGCTCTGAAGTGGTGTGAACAAAAGGTCTTATGTGGTGAATGAGTCAAGCCAGAAATTTTTTCTCCTCAGAGAAAGATGCTGTTCCATAATTCTGTACTTAGAATTCTGTACTTGTACATAGAACACAAAATCCAAAGGCAATAATTATCTGATCTGAATGACAATATCTATTTACTTAATTTTAATTGATCACAGAAAGCAGAAATCAGCATGACAACCACAGTCCTATTTAATAAGTGTGGTATATCTGGGAGGATTACAGGAAATGAGGACATTTATTTCAGGCCCTTTGCAGAAAGTATATGCCTCGGTTTCAACGTTTATTTGCATATATGTATTTTTGCAATTGTATGTGTATAGGATAAGGAATTAGTATAGCTGATTTATATCTTTATGACATTTTGTATCTGGAACAAAACAAGCCCAACCAAAACTGAGTCTAACTTCTTTGAATCTGTCATCTAAATTGTCCACTACTATGCTCCTGGTGATCTTACTCTCCTTTGATCTTTTTTTTTTAAGCTGTAGAATTGATTTCATAAAAAGAAGAAAGAGAAATCTGCAACCAAGTCATGCAGACGTTATTACAAGTAGCAGCAATCACAAATATGTTGTGACCTATAAGAAAACTATTGACTGGAAGATAGGCAGCTAAATGAAAGTTCTTTTCTTCAAAGAGTACTTTGCAAAGTCTGCTCAGTTCTCTCTTGAAACTGTTGACAATAGCAAAGGACTGAAGACAAGGTGCAGTCATTAAGTAGTCCCATAGATACTGGACACTTCAATCTGTTTGGGTTTTTCTAAATCCTGGTAGCAGGTATGTTGTTTTTGTGGGTTGGGTCGGATGTTGGCTGAAAAATTTGGGTGAGCAACTCTAAATGAAAGTACTTACCCATTCACATTCCTGCTAATAGGACTAAATGTTACCTTCAAAAGTTACATGCAAAGAGTTCACAGAATGAGTCCTTTGAGCAGCTGGCTAGCTATGCTCAAAGGTTTCTCCTAAGTAAGGGTGCACCTGCATCATTTGGTAGAGAATAATCCAGTTTAATCACACAGACAAAAGGAACCAAATGATTTAAATTATAGTCTATTCAGGGTCAGTCTGATCAGCCTCTGTTCTTCTTCTAGCTTTAACATTGTTCATTTTTTAAATCACTGTCGTGATTCACCCATTAATAAAATAACAGTTTCCACATTTTTATTTGAAAAAATAAAATGTTCAGAGTCACAACTGCAGTAGTTCACATCAGATCCTGATCGATATCTGTGACTGAGCCAGGGTCACAGTTCAGCTGTTGAAAGACTGCTTTGTTCTTTTGGTTGCCTGGTTTTGAAAGAAACATTTTTTTTGCAATGTCCACTCTTTCTTCTTGCTCCTTCTGTCTCACTTGTCCCATGCTTCCTGATAACTTCTGTATTTATTGGCCTGCTACAGCTGAACTTGGCAGCTCTGGGTTAACTGAGGTCTTGTAGCTGTGAAGTGCTGATGGTTTCATTAAAGTTGTTAGTTTGGGCTGTGTTTTAATGTGCTGTTTGCTGAAGGTGCAAACATTACTCATGCTGCCTGGCAGCAGTTTGCTGGCTCCTGGGTACCCACGTGGCTCAGGGCTATCCACAGCCTGTGTCGTGTTGCAAGTGATGGACCAAATAAATGTGCACAGAGGACCTTGTGGAGGTGCTTGTAATGACAAGAGGAAAGTGCATGTTTGTCAAAGATTCCTGTTGAAACAAGAAGAGTGTTTCTCACAGTAAGATACAGGAGGAATTGGTTAAAGGGAGGCAGGCAGGTGAGATGGGAGGCGAGGCAGAGGAGCTCATTTTACAGTGGTATGTGGGCTAAGAGTTTACAGACAGGCTAGGAGATGAATGTCTCAGATGTGTAGGAAAGCAGGCTTCACTACCTTTGCTCCTTGCAGAAAAACATGTTATTAATTACCTTGGGTCTCCTGGGGAACCAGCAGCCTCGTTTGAAACTTTTCTGCTGCTTATTGCCTGATCGCTGAGGCATGCTCTGAACAGAAGGATGTCTTTGATGCTGATAGATCAAACTCTTCACCAAAATCTGCTGAGATGAGGAAGCCTGAATCAGCAGAGCCAGTTTTTAAGGAAAGAGAGATGCCTTGCTGTGGACTAAAGGAACGAGTGTTACCAGAAACTGGTAATACAAAGTCTGTGCTCTTTAACAGTCAGAACTCTCTGGGGGCTCAGGGTCCAGCAGCCTGGAGGACAAAGGAGAAACTACTTGATGATTTCTACCCAAGGAGGACAAGAAAGCCAAGTGGCTGTATGTAGGAGTGACAGAACAGCCTGATAAGATGTGTAGTTCCTCTGCTTGCAGACTTGAAATACAAAGCAGTACCATTAGAAAATGCTCTAAAGTGCTAAAGAAAATTACCCGGGGCTTTCTTTTCCTGTAACTGCTAACACATTTTGAACCTGCTTATTTAATTCGAGACTTCTGCCCTTTTGGGTAAGAATTTTGACACTAAGAACTGACTTCTGCACACACACACAGAAAGCCTAAATTGAGGGTGTGCAGTCTTTTCTTCTGTGATGATCTGGGAGAGGGCAGAAAAAATTCTGCACGAGTTTTGAAGGAGATGTAGTTCCCTGCTCTGATTTCATTCTCATCCTTCTTCAACTCATGCTCTACTGCTCTTTAGCTTTTCTTTCACTATAACTGCCTGATGTAGGCCTAGCCATTATTTGCAAAGGTAGCCAGACTGTAGATGTGATTGTTGAAGGGGTACAGTTTGGAAAAATAGATAATACTAATCTAGAGGGTACCACATTTGCATACATAAACCCATCCCCTTCCCCAAAGGATTCCGTGATGTATTTTCACCCTGACATCCTTCGGGTCCTCTGTGATGGAATCCTCAGTTAGATGGGCTCTGATTTTATACTGCAACTGATTTTAGTGTCACAGTTACCAACACCCCAGGCAAGCTTCACACTGTAACTCCACTGTTTGCTTTTCATGCTGCTTCCAAAGAGACAGTTTGAGCAAAAGCAATAAAGCACAGGGGAGATTTTGTTTGAACTGCTACACTCTTTTCTAAAATTCATGGAACTGGACAATATTCTCAAAGGGATGGATAGGGTGGCTTTGTAGCATAAGCTACATGTGCAGAGCAATATGTGACAAGTTAAACTGTGGGCTGATGTGACTGAGGGTTTTCTGTGAGTGACCTGATAAAACATTGCAAATAAGCATATCTACATTAACTCTATACTCTTAATTGGTTATTTTAAAAATATATTGCAGTCAATAATAGCATTTAAATTTTACTTGGCATCCCAGTCGTGACAAAAGGGAGGTCTCAATTAGGCATTGGAGTAATAGCTTAAAAGCAAAAGAAATTCAGGAAGATTAGTCACTGGAATTCTTATTTTGTGGAAACCTCAGAAAGGCATTAAAACAGACAAGTACATTAACAAACTTAAAATAAGCTCTTTATAACTTAATATTTTTTTCACTGAAATTCAAAGCTTTGGCACTCAAAGTAAAGAGGAAATCTCAGCAGCACTGCATTAATTTTTCAAGCCTTAATGTGCCAGACAGGGAATAAGTTACCACATCTGTTGCCCTCTGGGAGGAAGAATGAAAAGCACAAAAATTATTCTTCTCTGTTAGGATGGAATAACTGAATAATAGCTGATATAAGCAGCTGTGTTGCAGAAGAAAAGCTTACAGCAGCTTTTGTGTCATCATTAGGAGTGAACATTTCTCTGTATAACTAGTGTAGCAAGATTAGGAAACATGGCAGGGCTTATTTGTTCTTCTCAAGGGACCCTTTACAATTATGGGAGAATTTCAAATGAGTACCTCGTGCGCAGCTGCTGATAATCTATGTGAGATACTCCTTTTTTTCCCATTGACTTTGCAGCCTGTACACATCTCTTCCAGGATCAACAGGAGGAAATATAATTGTCAAGCTTATGAGACCAACATAGCACTTCAGGCTGTGGTGCTGTTGGGCGGGTTAGGGCTTTGTCTGCCCAAAGCCCAGCTCCTGGGTGTGCTCCTGGAGATGAGGTGATACGTGTCCATGAAGTCCTTGTCCCTCTGACAGGCAGAAACATCTTCTGGGTTCTTGAGTGACTTGTTTTCCAAGGCAGAGCCCAGGAGACCTCTTATTAACAATTGTCTTCTCTGTGCATGCACTCAGAAAGCTTCTTAAGTACTGTGAAACATGGCAAATGAACAGAAGGATAACCCCAGTTTTGAGAGGCATATAGGAATTGTTTGTCTGCCTGTGAACTCATCCAAGAACAAAGGAAGACACCAAAGCACTATCTCTGTGCTTCAATGACTCCAGCTAAAGTATCTCAGCCTTTAGTGATCCTCTGCTAACAGGGAGTGGCTCTGAGGAAGAAAAACAACATGAATCTGCCTCTTTCTGTCTCCTAATCAAGTGTCAAGTATTTCTGTGATGTGTGGATGAAGTCAGCCACATTGCCAACAGGGACAAAAGCATTTAGGGCCTTCTCAAATCAATCTGTCCTTCGTTAAAAAGAAAATTAAGATGCAATTAATAGATTGTTTTTTTCATCTGTATCTGAAGATAGCTTTACAACATGCATTGCTGTGGGCTGCCATTGACTTGTGATCCAAAGAAAGCTCACTTCACCTCATGGAACTGGCTGTACTGAGAGTTTTCATGCACATTTCCCTAGTTAATACTGAACTGATACTTCTCTGGAATGACCATGCCTTGTTAAGGGTTCATTTGAGGTCTGGGATGCAGAAGACTGAAGCAGTTTGCTGTAGCACAGGATGTAATGCAGAAGCAGAGGCTATTTTAAGGCTGATGGGAACTAATAGAGAAGGTAAATGCACATTTAAGATGATGAAAACATTTTGCCACTGATTTATTGCAAACACCTTCTATTTATGTATCAAGGCAGACTAGGGATAGTCATCTACTGTTCCCTCCATGCATTCTTTAATTTTATAAATACTTTTATTTGTTTGGCTGATGCCAGAGCAGCTATTGGTGTGTGGATTCAGCTGAAATCAGCCTTTTAAAATTTAGTTCACCACTCTATTTAATTAAAGGTTGTTGGAAAGCTTCCATATATTCTGCATAGCCTGGCTATGCTTTAAGCCTTACCTAGCTGAGTCTGACAGTTTGTCACTGAATCCTGACAGCTCATGTGCTCTTATTACATATCAGCATCGTGCTTTAAAAACTAGTGGAGCAATTCTACTGTGACCTGGTTGGGAATGAGGAATTTTACTGATTATAAGCACTTTATTCAACACCTTTCTGAAGTATTTGCCTGTATTTTATTTTGTGTATAAAGATGCATAAAACACAATGCCCCTGCCTCTATGCTAGCTTGTTATTAGCCCTATACATTGGACTAAGCATCAAGCCCTACAAATTAATCTTTGATTCTTGAGATCCTTCTGCCTCAGAGGCAAACTGTAGCTAAAGGCACCCAGGAAAGGAAAGATCTGCAAGTGTTAAGAGCGAACCAATTACAAGCAAGGGGAAGATTTTCTGCTGTGAAGGGTAATCTGTCTCAGAGGTAGATTAATGCCGACATATCCCCTTCAGACAAGAAGCTCAGAACTGACAGCCATTTGGATTTGTGTCTGGAAACACTGTCAACACCCACACGTCATGAAAGGAAATGTGGTCTCTTGGCTGCCTGTAGCTGCAGCCATCTGTCTGGATGGCATGTTCCTGCTCATGGAGTAGTTCACACATGGGTGCCAAGCAGCAATCGCTTGAAAAGAGCAGGCTGTCTGTCTCAACACGCACTATATTTTTTTATTGGGAGCCCTCCTTCTGCATGACTGCAAGAGCATCACAAATATCCACAGTTTGCTGACGTTTGTTGATGTTTGTGTGTCGAAGGAAAGGAACAGAGGCAAATAAAAACAGCTTTTGGGGGACCTGCCCCAAATCTGTGCAAGGTGCAGTGCAGTGGGAACTATGGTCAAAATACAATGTGGAACAATCCAGATGTCTCTAGGAGAGCCATCTCCTGAGTTTTCTAGATGAATAGAAAAAATTGCTGGCTTTTCACCACCCACTGAAACAGCTAGAATTTATGATATAAAATTGCTCTTTCAGTTCCAGGATGGGAGAAGTCAGTTAAAAGACCTGTTTTTAACTGAATAATAAATATGGACACAGCACTCTCATAAAACAAAACAAAACAAAAAAACAAAAAACCCAAAAAAACCTGATACAGAACTGAAGAGATCTGCATAGTCAGAAAGCAATGCAGCTGGAAGGAATCTTATTCATATGCTGTGCATTTTACTTCCATTTTTTGTTGTACGTTTAACAACAAAACTACTTTACTTTGAAAAAGTTAATCAAAAGAAAAAAATACTATATTGAAAATCTAATGAAACAAAAATAGCCAGTTGCTTTTTTATTTTTTCCTTAAAAGCTTTTTTTTTTTAAAAAAAAACAACAAAAAAGCAAACCCACAAATAAAATCCAGCAATATTATACCTAAATGAAGCAGCAGCTTAGGTATCAGTTTTAGCCAGAAGGGCAGCCCTTGTATCACTGCTTTTATCATTCATGTCAGTTGGGGAATGATTTATATGGCATTAAACCCTCATAGATTCAGCTCGGGATGTGTTTCCTACCTGTATGAAGATTGTATGCTTCACATTACCCAGTGTGAATACAATCAATATCTCTGTGTCTTAAAAGCTAATGATAAATCTCCAGATTTGGCCTTCCCATTTGTTACCAGCTCCATTCCTACTCAGTCCCATGTGGCATGTTGCTCTTTTTGAGCAGTCCATAGGAGCCTTCATGGGCAGCAGGTTCCTCCCTCAGTGGAGCCAGCAGGATGAGGGGCAGCAGTGTCACTTCAAAGTGAAAGCAGCATTGTGCTTTGAGCAGCCCTGGAGGTCTCTGTTTAATGAAGTAATCACTTCTTGAGCTGTTATTAGGAAGGAAAGTTTTCTGCTTAAGTCTTCCAACTTACATTCTACAAGCACATGATGTTTGGAAGGAATGGGAATATGAAGTATCCACTAAGAAGCAGAGGCTTCTAAGGTAATGTCTAACATGACAGGTTTCTGAGGGCATGCACTTACTGCCTTTGTAAGACACGTGAAATGCACATTTAAAAGGCCCATAGTCTGAGGCATAATAAGTACCATTAAGCATGAATTTTCCCTTTGTCCAAAAACTGTTTCATTTTTAAAGTGTTTTTTAAAAACTCTACAAAGCAGATCAGTCAAAGGTCTGTTGTTATCTGGCCTTTTCCCCCCAACAAGCCTAATTGCTTCTTGTATGTAGCTTATTTTACTCCTGTTTTTTTAAACACATCTATTTTTCTCACATGATTTCATAATTTTCTTCTTTTGCTAGATCCCTGATTTTTAACTTGATCTTGTTTGAGTAATGCCACCCCTGACTCCCAAACAAGTAGAAAAAAAAGAGAAAAGCTAATTTCTTTCTATTTATGCTTTGACTAGTTACAAAATCCAGACTGGGTTACTCCACAAGCTCCCAAACAATCTCCCTGTACACAGGTGCAGCACACTGCTCTTGCATGGGGCGATAAGCTGCAGTAAATAGCAGTGTCTGCAGCATACTGAGCAATGTCAGAAGAGAAGAATTTTGCTTGAAATCACCATGTGGTGGTACTGGGGAGGTCGGGCAGCCAAGTATCTCTGACTCAGCCACAACATAAGCCAATGCACATGAAGAAGCCATCCCAGTTTTCCATAGTGATTAAATCCCATTCATGTGTGTCAGGGTTTAACACTGGCCTGGCAACTAAACTGAATAGCAGATGGTCTCTGTTCATCCCCCTCCTCTCCTAGATAAAGGAAAGAGAGAGAATAAGGGAGAGAGACTTATGGGTTGGAAACTAAACTACATAGCTTTAATGAAACAGTAATGATAAATAGGAAAAAAATTACTAAATATATACAAATACACAGGAAAACTGATCCCACATTCCTCCCCCCTTTCCCCCAGTAACTCTCACGTCACCCCCGAGGCTGCAGGGCAGCCCTGGGAAAGTCCAGGCTGGACTCCTGGGGTCAGCAGCAGTCGGGAGCTGGAGGCAGGAACACAGGGATTCAGGCTGGCATGGATCAGGACCACAGGCAGAGGAATGGATGGAATCCTCCCAGGATGCCAAAGCAAACAGGGACAGGGGAAGAAGGGAAAGCAGGAAGGGGTTTGACCCTGGTGATCCCTCAAATTTACTCACTATTATGAGTGTGGTGTGTATGGGATGGAATACTCTGGTCAATTTTGGCCATTTATCTTGTCCATTCCTCCCCAAAGGAGGGTTTCAGGTGTGACCTCTTCACTCCTTTTCTCCTTCTGGAGGGCAAAATGTTCCTCAGAGCTGAGCAGTGTCCTTGGCTCTGCACACCAGGCTCTGGCAGTAACTATAAGCATTGAGTGTTCTCAGTCCCAGAAGCAGACACTGCCTGAGAAACTTGCTGTTAATTTCAGCAAGTGCAGCTACTTACAAGAGACTGAGCTGAAAGCAAAAGTACAAGACAGAAAATCACCTTTATCCTGGCCCAAACCAGGACAATGTGTCACCTGCTGGTGAGAAAGTGACTTCCACCTCTTTCCACTCCCATCATCTTCCAGTGCCAGAGGAGTGTGCTCCATCCCTGCTCTCCATGTCAGCAGGGATTTAAGGTGAGCTGGCATATTCTCCTCCCGTACCTCTCATTCCATTCACCATGGGTTGAGGCTGAGCATGTAATTAGAGCAGTAATTTCAAGGAATAAGTCCTGGGAATGACTGCACCATCTGGGACTTTGGCCAGAGTGCACTGAAAGCCATGCAGGTTTTTTGATTGTGTATTCAGGAGTTACTGTATAGGAAGGGCATCTGTTTTCCAGGCTTTTCCAGCATAATGTTGAAGTTTTCTGAGGTTACTTTTTGAAGTAAATATTCTCTGCTTCTCCCATTTCCAAGAACCTTTTACCCTTGACTAGACAGATGATGACATTGCTGTGTTACTAATCTTGCTGATTTTCACAGTGTTTGATAAACACTCTGGAACAGATTTCATCACATCCAGCAGATTTAATGCTTCTTAAGATAAGGCAAGTGCCTAGGAGTAACACTTTTCTCAGTCCATTCAACTACAAGTAAATACTGTAACATTTTCTGTCTGCATACTGCGCGTGATTATAGGATTAAATCTGAAGCAAAAGCCTTTTTTTGTAAGTAGTTAAAAATCTCTTGAAGCTCTTCTTTCTGTCTGGCTCGTGGACTCACTTTTCCTTGACTGGTTTCCAGTTAAAAAAAAACCAAAAAACTAAGCTAAAAACCCGCAATGTTGGGAGAGTTTTCCTTTCCTTTTGGGAGGACCATGGTTACACAGAAATGCACTTGATTTTGGAATATTTCATTTTTATATGTTACAAATCTCCCTGCAATTTTATTTTCCTGTTTTATCTGTTTTTCCTTTTCATACTTTGTGAAAGTTGCCATAGCTACACATAAATTGCTGATGATTTCACTCAGTAAACAACTTTCTTTTTTTTTTTTTTCCCCCCCCAAATCTCGGTAGTTACAAAGAAAGATGTTACTGCTAACAACATGAAGTTTTTTCCTCTGCCCCCACCCTCTTGTTGATTGCATCTACTAAAGCAGGAATATTTTTCTGACTCATATTTACCTGATGATTCAGAAGCAGAATGAGATTCCATAATCAAAAATTATCACAGTGGGTGTTAATATCTGTGTGGGATATGATGAAGCTTGGAAATCTATAATACCCAGCACATTACAGCAGGCTCTGAGAAAGCATTCCTATTTCCTAATTTTGTCATCTGTAATATAAAACTGGATAGAGATATCAACGTGCATCTTTTTTACATATTTATGGTTTCATCTTAGAGTTCTTCAAAAATCACAAGACTTTTTAAATGCTGCAATTTAACAGATGATAAAAATGTAATATAAATTTTGTTATTATTACTCCTATTGGAAAAGTTCCAGAAGCTCGTGGTTAAGATGACAACTTGCTTGCAGACAGTGAGAATCACTGTATGTGCTTCCTACTATAAAATACTCAGAATTGGCAACATCATTTACTACCATTAGTCTGTCAGTGAGCTGCACCTGTAAAAGCCCAGGAGGCAAGATGGGATGTGTCTGAAAGTGATGCAGGACACAGGGGTCTCATTGTTAAGCTTCTCTCCAGCACTAGAAAGGTCACAGCACTTTTCAAGTGTTCCCCAGTGACTGAGGAAACCAAACACTACAGCTGTCTTCCAGTAGGGAAGGAATGAGGATCAAGAAAATGTCCAGCCAGTCAGCCTCTCCTCAGTCCCCCTGGAAGTTATGGAATAAATCATTGACAAAGCCATTTGAGTTGTACTGATATTGAGCTGGAGAGTTGGTCTCACTCCATTGTCCTCCATCTCTTTTATGTGATGCTTACAAAGGTACCCAGATGCAGGAGTATTCTGTGTGGTCTAGCTCAGGGCAAGGGTAAAATCCACTTGCTGCCCTTCACTGCTTTTCTTCCCTAAGCCTGCAAGCCAAGAGCTTTGCTATAGATCCCAATGATTGAACAAAGTTTTTATTATTTTATCAGAGAAAAGAAAGATGCAGCAGTTTAACTCTCTCTCCCATATAGCAGTTCTATTTTTAATCAAATAGTAGCAAACAAAATGCCTTCCTTGCATGGCTTGGGTGATAGCACACCAAGCACAGCCCAAAATCCTGTTGGAGTGGCTCCCTAAAACTGTTGCATGCACTTTTGAAGTTATGATCTGCTCACACACTCCCTCAAAAATTTCAGCAATGAATCAAATGTATTGTTTTCTGTTTCTACAGAAGTAGAATAGGAGCACTCAGAAAATCAGCTAGTTTGTTTTAGCTGATGAACAGATGAGGGAAATATCCCAAACTTCATAGCTGCTTCAGAACCAACACAAGGTAAGAGCTGTAGTCCAGGGTCTGAAGGTCTGTGTTCAGCAAGGCAGGATTTAGGGGTGGTGTTATTGCCTCTGAGGCTGTCTTGGTAACACTGATCAGTTACAGGAATATTTGCTTTAAGACTTTCTTTGGAAAATGCAAAGACATCACATGGAAGTGAACATTACTTTGGAATGAACCATTCTGCTTCCTGGAGTGTCAAGCTATGGCCAAGCCAGACATGGACAATGTTTCAAGACATACAATTTCTGTACACAAATGTGCACACACAAAGACATGTTGACATTTGATTTGGCAGCTCTTTTTTTTCAGTTATTTTTTAATTTTTAATTTTAATGCTTGGACGAGATGTGCTTAATAAAACAGAATGTAAGTAGTCGTGGCTGTAGCCTGACCTGCAGCACATATGCAGCTGTTAGAAATCTGTGCTGACCTCAAAGTATGTGCAATAGCATGTGAAAACCCTTGGAAGGTAAATGTTACTGGTCAATAGAGTCTGTTCTAAAAAAGCGTCAAGTCATTACACAAATGCAAAATATGTTTGATAATGTAATATTTTCTTCATGAGAGAAAAATAATTCACTAAAATGACTGGATTTCATCCCTTACATAATTTCAGAGGATTTCAAGTTAATTTTTTAGTTGATCTATTCCAATGCTTGTCAAGAACCATATCTTTTAAAATCAATGTTTCATTCCAGTGTTTATCTCACACTGTTATGCAGGTACCCAAAAGGAACCCTTCCTTAGATGAATAGGGCACTCCCATTCCTAGTGAGCAGAGAATGTGATCTGCTGCTCTCTGCAGCAAGGAATAGATGCTGAAAAACACATTTCACAAACTTAATATACCTATAACACCACTATTATTATCTGGCTATTTTTGCTAGAAGTATTTGCCTTTTAATGTGGTTGGCCAAAGTGTGTGGTCTGGAAGATGTCTCCAACTTTGTCATCTTTAAAGAACATGAGAATTTCATCATTACCATGGGAAGTCTGATGCTGCTTCATGCCTTCACTCAGATGGTTTGTGACTATTTCATTTGGAAAACTGGCTGGTCCCTGTTCTCTGATGTTTGTTTTCACAATCTTTAAACCTTTAGAAAAAAAGATCTGTAAGAATTTTTAAAATAAATAAGCCTTGTAGGATTTTAAGAATCTCAGCTTACACTTTAGATGTTTGTCAGGCTGGATAGAGTATTCATGTATAACAGCAAAAGGAAATGGTACATCTTCACTCTTCTGAAATACTGTCTGCCTAAAATGAGACTTTTGAAATGAATACTGAAAAAAAGATTATCTTCCTTTGATGAGTTATAAAGTTGCTTTTTCTCTTTATTTGTTATTTTTTAAGGAAGAGGAACCAATTCATTGTTTCCCTGTTTAGAGTCATTTGATATGGAGCAGAAATAATATAATGGCTTAATTCTTTGTATGGTAATGTGATTTTATTTTTTTCTGTAGGGGAATATACATGTGTATATAAAAGCCTTTCTTTAATAATAATTCCCAGATGTCTGGCAGAAATATGAGCTTGTGTGGCAGTCCAAATATCAAAGTTATTTGTTCCATTATATGCAATAGAATTGCATTTTATCCTTCAGGTTTCTACAGCTGAATATTATCATGCTACAGTTCCTTTTAGTAGAGGATACTGAGTGCCACATCAGTCTCTTCTTAAAAACCTCCAGGGACACAGAATCCACCCCCTCCCTGGGCAGCCAATTCCAGTGCTTGATCACCCTCTCTGGAAAGAATTCCTTCCTAATATCCAACCTAACCCTCCCCTGGCAGAGCTTAAGCCCATGCCTTGTTGTCCTGGGAGAAGAGCCCGACCCCCCCCTGGCTCCAACCTCCTTTCAGGGAGTTGTAGAGAGTGATGAGGTCTCCCCTGAGCCTCCTCTTCTCCAGACTGAACAACCCCAGCTCCCTCAGCCCTTCCTGACAGGACTTGTGCTGGATCCCTTCACAGCCTCCTTGCTCTTCTCTGGACCTGCTCCAGCACCTCAATCTCCTTCCTGAACTGAGGGGCCCTGAGCTGTAACTCTGTCTGTGTGGAGGATCACTGGACTGCTGATGGATCATCTTGATGGATCTTCTTGTGTTCATTATCCCTGCTCTCCTAACCTGGATCAGGAGCTTTATCAGTGAGGTCAGTGCCTGTATCTTTAAGAGCAGAGAAACAAGGTCACCTGTGGTTTTTCTAAGCAATAACCAAGACAAACATGCCTCTGCCACAGTGCTTAGACTTTAAATCTCTGCTTGCAGTTCAGGACACTTATTTGGTAAAAGGTAGGTGGTGGAAGTTCAGCAAGTGGTGTAACAGAGATCTCTTTCTTTGGTGAACTATGAATTATCTGGAGTTTTGTAGTGCTTTAAATTGTGTGGTTAAGTAATCCAATATTATGGAGGGGGTTTAGCGGCTTAGGAGTTCAAAATAATTTGTGTGTCTGTATGGGCAAAATTAAAAGCTCTGATAGTTCCTTCCTCCTGAAGCATTTTTAAGCCTAGCATAGGTGGGTTCAGTTCACTGCCCACTTAAATTAATCTAATCCAAGGGGAAGGTATATAAGCTTTCTCATCAGAAAGGTGTTTGAGTATAAAATGTCAGGAGCTGCAATTCCTCCATTTCAGAATGAGTGGAGGATGTGCTGCCTTTCTTAAATTCAGGGTAGAGTCTTCAGAGAGAGCTTTTAAATGCACAGGCTGTGCCATCAAAATCTGTGTGGCTTTTCACTTGGAAACTCCTTTGCTGTAAAGTGTTTCTAGATGCTGACTTATATCTCTTTTGAAACCCTGAGATGGTGTTGGATGCTTGTTGTTAGCTCCAGGAGGTAGCAGGACAGCAGTAATGCTTCTTGCACTGAGGCTTTGCCTTGCAGCCATCTCTTACAGTACAAGAAAATTAATATTTCAATTCTCACAGGCACACCTGATTGCTCAGCTTTCATTCAGAGGCAAAGGAGCACTGAGACTGAGGAGCAGCAATAGGCTTCTAGGAAGACACATGCATGCAAACGAACACTAAAATACAGATTTAGAAAGTCTGTTAATCTTCTAGAGACAAGCCTTTTGCATCAGTTACTAGTTTTTTTCATCAAGCCCCAGATTTGGGGCTGTAAATACTTCCTTCTCCTGAATGCTGTTTGCACTTCAAATCACAGGGAAGTGCTATGCCCTGTGAACAAAGTTCCCTTCTAGCCAGGAAGGCTTTTCCTCAGAGAAAAGGTCCAGTGTCCTACCCAGTCATTTGGCTCACACCAGTGTGCTTGAATGGTTTACTGTAGAAACAAAGTTGGTACAAAGATCCCATCTGGAAAAAAAATGCCCTTGTCAGGAGCTGTATTAGTGGTCCTTTTGTTGCTCTGTGGTGGTTTTGAGATGTAGCTTTTTTTTTGATGTTTTCTCTGCCTGTTATGCCATGATGTAAAACATGATGACAGCTATATTTACAACTAGTGTTTACAGAACCAGCTGAAACTTATACTCAGACACAGGCTTATTCCCTGAGCTGTCACTACTGTGACAAAGTTCTCTCCAGAAACACAATAAAACTGGTTAAATCTGCAGGTTTATTTAAGAGCAATACTGACGTTTCTGTAGACTTGTGTTGACTTTGACTTTCTTTACAATGAAGGACTGGCTGTAGTTCCTGAAGTGATCTTATGCAGATTTTCTGCTAAAAAAAATTAAACATAGGTACAGTAGAAGCAATAAGCCCAGGCAGGTATGTGTCATTGTGGTGTCCTGAGGACAACAAGGCCTGCAAAGTGTTTGGTGTATTTGGGTACTAAACCTGTATGCTTCTGTCATGAGGCATGAAAGGGGGAAAAAACATAAGGGAAAAGTTGTAGGATGGTGGAGTTTGGGAAAGTTCTCTAGTGATATGTTCCACTGGCTGCCACTAACATCACAGAATTTTCCAAGAGACTGCCTGGAGGATGGTTTTGATTTTAACTTTCTAAGCAAGTTGAGTCTACACCCTCTCCTATCCTTTTACCCACAAGCACTGAGACAGGACCTCGAGCAGTCTGGGTAGGATTGCTTTCGTGAGACTCAGAAGAGAAGGAAGGCCAGATATTGAATATGCATTGCATCCCTGGGTTCCTTTTGATTGCCAGCTCATAAAATCACATATTCCTGGGCAAGGAATAAATTATACTGATCTGAATAAATTATATTGATTTAGCTCAAGGCTCTTTCACTATAGGCAAATTGGCATTTTGCTGTCCCAAGGGTAAGGAGCTGGCACTGAGCCCTTCCTGCTGTAAACTGGTGTAGGATATGGCTGGACTTGCTAAATTAAGCTTCTGGCAGAGCACAGAAAAGACTGAAGCACTGTCTCCTCACTGGAAGGGGGACCTTCTGAGAGTAAGGTGTATTCCACATACAGTTCCCAAACTCGTGCTAGTGGAAGCAAGAGCAAAAAGCCTTGATTTCTCAGTCCTCCAGCACAGCCAAGATGATCACAGTCGTGTTATTCTTGGAAAAATGTTCCTTGGTGGCAGACTTGGCTGCTAGGATGATTTGATATCAAGCTGAAGTTGTCCGTTGCTTAACCTTTCACAACAAGAAGTTGGAACACTATGTTTGGTCATGTCACTGACAACTCCTTGCCTGTTCAACAAAGTCTTTGAGATGTAATAAACTGTTAAAGCAAGAATGAAACCCAGTCAAAACTCTAATGATTTTGGAGAGGTAGGAGAAGAGAGCATTGCTGGTTTGTGTATGACTGCTGGGAATGAAGTCAGAGATTTGGATGCAGGAATGATAAATCAAACAATTTAAATAAGGTCTTGAGGTATATGGTAGACCAAGAGTTGTAGAGGTCAGGACGTGTAAAAGACTTATTTGAAGCTGAAGCATTAAAACTGACTGCCTTTAAGTTTTAAGGTCCTAATTCTCACTTTGTTTTTAATTTGTCCTTCTTTATTGACATGCCTGAATCACTGAAAATATTGCACACAACAGAAAAATTAAGACTACTACGGCAGGGCATTAAGGGGGCTTGTTTAAGATTATGGGTTTGGTTATGTTGCTGGTTCCCACCTTCCTGAATTATTGTTGTACTCCAGAAATGATGCACATCATGTGGTAAACGGATGAAAATATATTGAAGGTTGGGAGATGTTAAACTGGAATATTAGGAAAAAGTACTTGAAGGGAAATGCTTGCTAAATAATTGAAAATTAAGAAATTTTATCTTTCAAGTGAAGAGAACAAATGTTTGACTGAAATGATCTTTAAGGAACATTGCTCTTGTTCTGGAAAATTGTTAGAAAAATAATAAATTTGAGAAATGTAGGGTCTGCTCAGTCCAACAACTATTTATGTACATGAACCAAAAGTTCATGAGTTAAGGTCATAATGGCTAGAACCTAGGAACAATTTCACCCACGTGGACAGTCTTGTATCTTCTAGAAGATAAAGAAACACTTCCTTCAGAGATCTCTTGACTCTCTATTTCAGTGACTGAAGCTTCCTTGATCAGCTTACAATCCTCCTTTTACAGCTTCTGGGAACTGGAAGGGGGCAGATCCAAATGCATTTTTATCCAGCCCAAATATCTCAGACTGGATGTTTAAATAAGAACTTTAATAGCTTTCCAAATTTTTTAAACTAATTCTTCTCATATCAAATGTCAGGAACAATACTAATCACTTTAAGTACAAATTTATTTTTTGGAACATTAACTTCAAGTGCCATAAATATAACAGGCATACTAAATAACTGTCAAATATTTTTTATAAGTAAATGTAAAATCAGATTTTCCTAGGATACATTTTTCCCTTGATACAGTTCCTTAATATACATTAAGTTCTCACAAGGTTTTGCATATATTATATCTTTATTATATGGCTGCAAATTTGGTATTTCCAGAATTTCAGTGCAAAAATTGGACAGGCATTTGGGTAAAGTCATATGCTATTGAATAACTGAGAATAAAATAAAATTTGGAACTGGAAAATACAATTCCATGTGAGAAGACATACTTCAAAACCTTGTGTGGTTTAACTAAGTAAGATTTTCTGGGCTACATTGTTCTTGAATTGTGCAGTGGTGATGGGCTATGTTACATACTAAATATTTTTATTATAAAATCAGAAAAATAATTGTGTCAAGTTGGTATCTTGGTAGACTTAGAACATTGTTCCATCTTTTTGCTGAAGACAGTGACAAATATCAAAGACAATGACTGCTTTTCCTTTCAAATGTGCAATTTCTGTCTGATACATTCTTTCCAATTGTCTTTCCAAACCACGATGAAGTGACTGCTGTAGAGCTGGGGTGAGGATGGTATAGGTTTTATACCATGTTTTATTTGTTAAGGATGTATTAGTTATATCTGCAGCCTTGTTGATTCTCCATCCAATGAGCCCAGACTATCTTGCTCACATTCATTCCAAGATATATAGTTAGAACAATTTTTCAATTAAATAGCATATTATTCACCTTTATTAATGAAGGGAAGAGGATGATAAAACCTCAGTAATTGTGTGGGCTTTTTTCTTTTTTTTTCTCTTTCTTTCTTTTTTTGGTTTGGTTTTTTTTTTTCATCTCCTGTTGCTGCCAAAATGTTTGTTGCTCATACGTTTAACTTTTGTTGCAACATTCCTCTTGTGAGTTCCCTGCTTGAATCTGAAGTATTAGGGCAAGATTTTCAGAAATCTTCCAGTTCTTTATAATTCAGAAAAAAAAAATCTATTTCCAGTAGCTAAATTTTTCTAAAATAATCAATTTTGTATACTGAGGTTTTTGGAGATAAACCCATAAATACTACATAGTGTCCTATTTTCCACTCTAGCTCCATAAAATATTTTCAATTGGCAATTATACAGGTCTGGATGATGCTGACTGTAAGGCACTGACAGTAAATAATAAGTATTGATTAGGTAACAACCAGAATTACTATGGAAATGCCAGAAAGAAACCTTGCTGTGTGATGTGTAGTGAATGTCAAAACCGAAGTGGAGCAGGTGCATGCTGCACTGGGTGGAAATGAAAACTAAATTATTGTGTCCCCTTCACCACATTTGCTTGTGGAACTTGAGTTGAAGAGGACAGCTGGAATAATGAAAAGCATTAGTAATACTGTCAGTTGCTATTAATTATTATTTAAAGACACTAGAGGCAATTCTAATTCATTATTTGAGACTGCTAGCATGTCTTTCAGTATTAGCTGTAATAGTGTGGTAAGGTGATGGCAGGGTATCATGATGAAGTTTAATTTATCAGAAATCAGACATGTCAGAAAGGACAAATATATTTTCCGTCAATGGTAGAAAAAAATTATAGATTTTCTTGAGTTTCTTTTGAAGAAGTGAAAGAAGGAAATGTAAATATAGCCAGTCAGAGAACTGTCAATAGATCGTGTAAAGAAAAAAACCTCAAAAAAAAACCAAAAAAAAAAAAAACCCCAAAAAAACAAAAAACACCCAACAAAAAGCCCAACCACTCAACTCACAAAAATACCAAGCAATGACACTAGGGAAAGCTGGCAGAACATAGCATGTTTGGGAGTTTCCCAGAAGATCTTGGTAACATCTCTGTCTTAAACCAGAGAAACTGAATTGCTTGCTTATTTGTGACTCTGGAAGTCTGGTATGTTGCTATGAGAAATATGAAAAGTGACTGATAAACCCATCTTGAGGATTACTAGTTATTTTTCTTAGTTAAATATTCCTGTTGGAGGGCAACATTCCAGAGAAATGTTTTGATCATCAAAGTAGCCATTTCACTTCATAATTCTGTATAGCAGTTGGGAAACACCAAACTATCAATAGTGTGTTGAAAGAGCACTGTCAGTATTCTTTGTTATAGCCAGACACTAAGTTTTCCTGGCCACAAATCACAAAAAACTTTGCATTTCATGCAGATTTAATTTGAAAGAAAATCATTGCAGTCAGAGCTACATTAAAAAATGATCTTGGCTGAAAGCCTAGATACAAAACTCTCTTTAACTAACACTTAGCCCACCAAAACCAAGGGCTGATGTTAAAACTGGGGAGTCCCTAAACTCTTTTCCTACTCTTCATCAGAAGCTACAAATGTCTAGTCCAGGTGTTTGGTTGCTGGAGGATAACTCACCCATCCACCCCCTCAGCCTGCCCTGGAGTAGAGAATCTTTCCACAGGACTTCTTCCACAGCCAGATAGAGAAGGATCAATTTTACTTCCAGAAAATCAAAACTGCAGCCTGGAGAACACAGCATAATGGTTTTTCTCTGTATTTCATTAAATGCTTATTATTTGTGCTCTAATTAATGTCAGTTGTTAATCTCTTATTGAGTCAATGACATTTCAGTTATACAACACAAGTTAAAATATTTCCAGAAGACGACAACAATTGGTGTACTTAACATTTTGATGTATCAAAGCCTACAGTTCTGAGCAGGCTTCAGTGTGGGAAGGACAAAGTTTATTTGTGGGGTTTCCTGCAAAGCTGCAGACAAAAATTAAGCTGTACCCAAAGGGGGGAAGGAGGTGATGTGGGGAAGGCAAGGAGAGCTGGGCTTGCTACTCCTGCTGCTGCCAGATGGAGACTGAGAGCATGGAGCGGGTCTCAGGGGGGATGCTGCTGGCAGGGATTGCCTGCTCTTCCCCCAGAGGTGGTTCCTGGACATAGAGGGACTGGAGCAAGTCCAGAGAAGGGCAATGAAGATGGTGAAGGGTCTAGAGCACAGGTCTTAAGAGGAGCAGCTGAGGGAACTGAGGTTTTTCAAGTCTGGAGAAAAGGAGGCTGAGGGGAGACCTCCTCACTCTCTGCAACTACTTGAAAGGAGGCTGGTGGGGTTGGTCTCTTCTCCCAAGTAACAAAACAAGAGGACATTGCCTGAAGTTGTGCTAGGGAGGTTTAGGTTGGACTTTAGGAAAAGCTTCTTCACACAAATGGTTGTCAGGCCCTGGCACGGGCTGCCCAGGGTAGTGGTGGAGTCCCCATCCCTGGAGGTGCTTAAAGCCCATGGAGATGTGTCCCTGAGGGACATGGCTTAGTGGTGGCCTTGGCAGTGCTGGCTTAATGATTGGACTCGATGATCTTAAAGGTCTTTCATTACCAAACTGACTCTGTGTTTCTATCAAATGTGCCCCCTTCCTCCTGGGACCACCACGGTACTTCCTTGGGTCACTGACAGAAGGATTAAGAGGTTTTTTTGTTAGACCAAGTGTATTATTTCTTATCAGTAAGGATCACCTGATGCTTTTCAAGAAAACTGACAAAGCCTGAACACGTAGTCAAAAAAGGCTACAAGGTGCTTTATTTCTCCATTGACTTTCAAGGCTCCAGTGGAATGCATGGATAAAATGCAGAAATATACCAGCTTAGTAATAACTCTGAGGTGATTACATCCAGGGCTTTCCTCTTTAAATATTTAGAGTAAATGTAAATATATTCATAGCACTGTATATTAGGCTTGTAGAAATGCATTTGCAGTGTGTCAATGTCTTATAAAAAAAAAATTGAAAATACTGTTTTCTAATAAAACCCTCAAAAATTGAAGGCAGTAAGACCAGCAAAAGTTGTCCCAAAGAGACATATTGCTCCCTCTATTCTGTATTTGAAATTCAAACTGTAATTACAACATTGTACTTTGAGATTGCCCTAACAGTGATTTAGCTTCTTTCCAGTAATCGTTTCTCTGTAATGACTTGGTACTGTAATGCCTAGGTACTACTGGTGGTACATAAATATCTTTGACAGATATGGCTAGCTAGCTTAATCCTGGATGTGGACTGTTTAGATAGATGCTATAATTACTCGAAAATATTATTACAAAAATAAAAAGCACTGGGATGTTTATGTTGGGCATCTACGACTTTAATTTTCAGGATGAAGGATCTGGTGTTTTTAGGAGAGTGAACTCTGGGTACAAGCATCTGGCAGGAATGTGCATTCTAATTCTAAACCTATATCTGTACATCTTCACTGTGGTGGGTATAGAGGGCTGTAGGGTTATTGCCATGTGGCAGGACAGGTGTCACCTGCTGTGCATCAGTCACACTGTGACTTCACTGCCGTGCATCACACCCAGACACTTGTGAGATGGAAATCTCTGGGGTTTTCAAGCAAGTGCCTGGCTGGTGGTGGAGGGTGTGCACAAAGCAGGTTAATTCTGAGAGATTTAGTCATAGCTTTACTTAAAGTATAACTTCTTTTGTAAATTGAAATATTTGGATAATAAGCATCCTTATTTGCCCTCTGGAAATCCTCTAGCCTTTTCACCGCGTGAAAATTGGCAAAATCGTTGCAATTTAAAATACAATCTTAAAAATATGGATGTGCGTGGACTGGTGTCAAAGAGATTGTACTTGCCTGAAGAAAATTTATTTAATGGTTTACATATATATGCATGGTTGTGTTGTACTGAGAGCTACAATATAAAACCTGGAAGTCACACTGAGAAAATGAAAATTATTTTTGAGAATTTCAACAAAAGATTTGATATAATATAGCATATCAGTAATTCACATTAGAAATTTTTATTAATATTTACTAATAAATGTGGCTTGTATATTTAGAGTATCCACAGTAATTAAATTCCAATGTTGAAGGACTGTAAAAAATACTAGGCCTTCTCCTGAGCACAAGCAGAATGTGTTAGGTTTGTTTAAAATGTTGAAAGCCTTCCACAATTAAGAGTAAAGAGTGTAGGTATTTTTAATTGTATTTTAAGAAATAAAAATACCTAACCCTGAAAAAAATGATGTAACTTTCTGGGGAAAAAAAGCTACACTTCATTACGCTCCACAGAAGAATTATTCTGCTCCACCATATTCTGTTCTGTCTCTTAGCTAAATATTCCTTGTATTTCTGCAAACCTGTCCCTTTATTAATATTATTCCATTATATCCTATTACATTGTTTTTGTTTTATCCAGTGTTTTTATTGGGCTAAAAATCAGCAGCAATTTTTTTAAACACTGGTAGATGGAGTCAATCTTGGAGGTCTTCCTGCTTAGAAAAAAAATCATTGGCTGTAGCTTTAGATAGATTCACAGTATTTAAATCTCTCCAATGCATTGTAAGCAGGAAAATTCAGAGGTCTCTTCCTTCCTGCAGCTGTTTCATTGTTTTGTAAACCTGCTCTTGATTTTATATAAAGGGCCTCAGAATTGAATAGTTTATTCATTTCATTAACACAGAGGAGCAAGTAACTGATGTTGCATGGGATACAGTTAATGGAATTAGCAAGGCTCTGTTACAAGTTTATAAAAAATATAACTTTAAACATTGTTCTGTAATCTTAGAAACACTTCATAAGTATCTTTCTAAGGCATGACTCAGTCTTATACTAAAGCCAAAGAACATTAATATAGATATATCAAAACTTGGACTTTAGGACTTTTTAAGTACTTTAGCCTTATCCATTTGCAATGGTATTTTTTAAAATGAGTATTTTGGTGTGAGATGATTCTAACAGTGTCTTGCTAAAATTACTAAGCTCCTTTTTTAGGCTGAGGTATGAAAACCAGTAATCAACAGTGATTTATGACGTGGGCTGGATTTTTGTAGCTACTTCCTTTAAAGGATCTTGATAAACTTGTGTTAGTCCACTTTTCACAAAAGCTAGACAGAAAAATAAACATCTGTAAGATTGCAAAGCAGTCAGAGCTGGAAAGATGAGGTGTTATTTCATCAGATCTCAGATCAGAGATCATCATCTCTCAGATTTGAAGTTCTTAGTCACATACAAATGTGATTTGAAGGACGAGTAGCTAAAATACAAGTCTTACATCCACACAGATGTATAGATAAAATGCAAGTATATACAGCCAGACACAAAAGCAGACTCAGTCTTTCTATTCACTGTGGTGAATAATCAGGTAAAAGGGTTTAGTGTTGGTATCTTTGCTTTATCAATAAAAACCACCAGTAAGTTACCATTTGAAGACTGCCTGTAAGGTTAGAAGGCAATCAGTTGCACCATGTGGCTGTAGGAGAAGGACTTGTGTTTACACATGTTCTTCTTTCTTATTCTTTTTTTTTCTTTTCTAAATGGAGCATCCACAACAGTTCAACGGAGCTCAAAATTACAGCTGAGGAATGATCAGTTAAATCTCAAAAAACTGCAGAAGGGAAATAGAGTGAGAAATTAGTTTCTTAATATTGACATGATACTGCTTGTTATAAATAAGATTGTAACCTGATGTAATTTTATCTTTACGTATGGATTTCTTCTGTCTTGCAGTGGATCATGAAAATTTCTTTTATAGTCCAGTGAAATCTAAACAGATCTACTTGAAACAGTTTAATATTGATTAAACAAGGAATTCTTCAAGGATTGTAGGTGTAAGCACCACTACTAGCCATGTTGCCTGAAAACCACTTTCCTCCAGGCAACTTGCTTGTGAACCAGCTAAACTGGCTATGTGCCCTCCACGGGAATTCATCAAAACTTCCTGGACTTTCTCAAGGATATTCCAACAGCAAACACTAAATTTGAAGTTGAAACTGCTATTAGCTTTTATAATTTCTTGGGGTTAAAACCTTTAGGCCAACAGAAAGATGTTGAGGACTATTGCTTGACTGTCAAGCCAGTTTATATATACATATATATACACACACATATATATATATATATATTTAAGTATAGATAGCATATAATTACCTACAGTGATTTGATTTTTTTCATATACATTATTAGTTATACTGATTTTACAGGGAAGTAATTATGGATGAAATTAAATGCAAAAATAAAAAATAAATCCCTGAAGAGGAGGTAGTTCCCTAATGTTCCAGACTGTTGGCAAGAAAATCCATTCAGCAATATCCCCTGAAGGATAAATATTTATGTCAAATACCCAAATAGATACTGAAGTTACCTTCTGCTTTGTCTGTCTTCTCATAATGCAAGAAAATGGTGATATTCTCTCTCTAGGCAAACTAGGAACAAACTGAGATTCTGTGTGGGAATGTTTCTCTTTTCTTTTAGTGCAATGGTGCCTGAGCAGATGAATTGTTTTCCTTGCTTGATGTAGAGAGATGAGGACAGGATATAGAAGGAAAGCAAAGTAATTATTAAGCTTGCTATGAAAATTCTGTGTGATTCCCAGCTGTGTGTCCATGTCAGTTCTTGAAATAGATGTTTCTGATTTAGCATGATGTGCATTGTAACCAGACCCCTGTGATTACAGGAGTCACTTATGAACTGAGGGGGGATGTGAAGAAAATGTGGATTTCCTGTCCCTTGGCCCTGGCAAAGCAGTAGTGACTGTCTGCTGATTGAGGCTGAGTCAAAGAAAACATTCTGAATTTTCCCCAGAATGTTCCAAGAAGATCAACAGATCTTTAAAACTGAGTTTGACACTTTTCAGCCAGTCAAACCCCACTTGTCTCAAGTCAGTACTGGGCTCCCCTGACTGATACAGCATCCTCTATGTATTGCATTCACTCATACAAACCCTATCTCTCTCTGTCCCCTCTGTTTCACTCTAACAAAGCCAAGCTTCTCTGGTGGGTGAAATGTACTCTGTCACCTGTGCTGTAAATTTTCCGTCTTTTGTCTCTTGAACCATCTGAACAACTGCAGAAAACCAGAATGGTTGAGGCTGAAGGGCCATCATCTTGTCCAATCAACCCCCTAATTAATGTTATTGAGATGTGTCTTCACATACAGTTGGAACAATTTGTTTTTAATCTGCCCAAAACTCCTTCCAGTCTGCCCAGATCTGTCCAGATTGGATCAGGTTTTTGAAATATGGTAAATCTGGGCTCAACAGTTGTCAATGGAAGACATTTAATTAGCTGTGCTGTCCACAGAGTGAAAACTTCATTAATAGGGTATAAAATCACAACAGCATTCTTCACTGTCATATCAGTTTACAAGTTTATATCTAATTAGCTGTCAGTTCTCAGGCTTAGATCCTTCCTTCCACACTTTCAAAGTATTTTCCTTCTGCCAAAAGACTGTTTTCAGTAGACCATAACATTCCCAATACACTAGCTGGCGTTTTTTTACCCCAAATTTTCATAGTAGTTTGCTAATTTATTCTTCCATTCTGTTTTACTTTTCCTAATACTTCTGTGGGTTTGTACCTGAAAGCTAAAATTCTTTCACAACTTTTGAGTCAGACACATGCTGCCTCTATTCACACCACTGAACTTTTTATTTAGGGTGGCTGCCCCAGTAAACCAAAATGAGCTGTTTACTCCAGGTTATTGCTGGCTACTTCTTGATTTTGGTAGAAGGCATTTCCCTTTGTTAGAATACAAATGAATGATTGACAACTGGTGGGTTGGGAGGGTTTGTTTTGTTGGGTTTTTTTCACCTCCATGGTGTTCTTTTCTTTTTACCTCCAAGAGACAGAGGGTGCTCTCTCAGGTAGAGGTGCCAAGAGCCAGGCAGGGTGGGATTTGTGTACCCAGAAATGTTTTTATGGCTTTTCTTTTGGTGACAAGGAGAATGGGTTTAGGAGTTTCTAATTTTTGTATCACCTTCATATTTTGTCTGCCTATATAAGGGACCTAGAGTTCATATAGATTGCAATTATTTTTATAACTAAGTAGTAACAGATGTATGGATATAAACAGAGATATTGTTTGCCATGTGTATTGCCTTTGAGAAATGTTTTTTCACCTCCATGTCACTAATTTTTTATTAACTCTTTCTAGTATACTTCTAAACTATAAGGTGATTGCAGACAACTTTTGATTTGAAGTAGACCTCTAGAAAAAAAAAATTAATTTTCCAAACTGAATAATAGAGGCAGAAGTATTACCTCACAAAGAAGCAGAAACTGTCCTGAAATTCAAATCCTTTTTAACGCTCCTCAAAGTTCTGCCTCCTGGCAACAAAAATGGTAACTCTTTCAGTGAGATTTCACTTTTTAGGATAAAGTTCAATTGTGAACAATCACAAATCTGAAACCCTGCACTTGCAGATTGTGTGGCTCGGGCCAGCATCATCATAGCAAATTTTGCTACCTATCCATGCTTTTTTTTCCCTTTAAACCAATCACAGATAATATTTCTTTTTATTAAAGATTAGTGGGACAATTTTAAAAATGGGACGATATTAAAATGTTATGAGAGGAAAGGGGGAAAATTAGTTGTCCTTATGCAGCAAAGCATTTGGGTCAGGAAAGGAAGGCTTTCAGAAATGGTGACTTCTCCAGTTCTGCTTACTGGTGCAGTTAGAATCACATTTCTTTTATTGAGACCATCTTTCTTTCTTCCCTAGTACAAGGCAAAGATAAAGAACATCTGATCCATTAGAGTTCTTCACTGTAGGTTTGTGACTTTCCAGTGCCTTTCGGTGTAACACTAGGTCTAAAAAACAGAAAAAATGAAGCTTTTAGAGACTATGGGTTTATCTTGTGTTTGCCAGCACTCTTGCTCATTTCTTGATGAATATTAAGCATTGGTCCATGGTTGAAGTCTGCCCGTTAGGAGAATATTCCAACTGCTCCTAGGAAATACTAGTATTTAACATTTGCATTCCAATAGTCAGGGAGGGCAGGCATCAGGCAATTAGCTCTAACAGCCTCTCCTTGAAGATCACCATTTCTCTGAAATGGCTCTGTGTATCTCTAAGCACAGTCAGAAGTCTTTGCTTTCATTTCTAATATGCCCTTTGATTTACTTTTTTCTTAAATGTCTCTGGATTAACTAGAGGATGCTTCTGCCTGGAGCATTTTACAGTTTATAATAATTTTTTTTGGCAAATTAATCTTAATATAATAGGTCACATGTTGAATATCTCTTATCTACAGGCTTTGTTTTAGAGGAATGGTGCTATTCACATATCAGAAGTCTCTTCTGTCAAGATTATGTCTTTAAAATAATTTGCATAGCCTATAAAATTTTTAAGGGCTTAAAATAGATGCATGAATCAATCAGTGCTATTTTTGTTGCTAGAAGCAATGTCTTATATTCTTGGAGAGAGTGCCACATTTAATATTGGATGCCTGCAAGCTGATGTGGCATTGCAAAGCACAGAATTAAAATATCTGTTTTATACTGTCATTCATTTCAAAACTCCACAGCTGAAACATGTTGTATTTTAAAAGAAAATAACTTGCACATTTATTCCAGCTGCAATGTCTGAGCGGTGTTGTTTCTTTTGTAGTTTGTCAAAGTGTCAAACAAAAAATCAAAGTTTTGTTTTATTACATATTGAATTTGTACATAGTAAGAGACAATAAATGGCCAGTAAAACTTACAATAGAATCCAGAGGAAATGTACAAAAGAAGGAAGTCTACAGCAGGAATGAGAATGACAACTGCAGCTGATACCTGAGGGCTTGATTAGTGAAAAAACCCAAGCAAACAAAGAAACCAAAACAACAGAAAAATCACCCACAAAACTAATTTATTTATTTATTTATTTTCCTTTTCTTTTCCTTCTTTAGTGGTGTTTTTTTTATTGAGGTTCTTTCTAATTCTTACCTGAAAGAAGCTGGAGAAATAGTAATGCTCATAATCAGATAACTTTAGAAGAATCTTAGCTTGTCTTAGCAATAACACTTGAAGGTGACCTTTCCTCTGAAAGAATACTGGAAGTAAATGGTGACCAGTTCCAGCCTTGGGGGTGAGGGAGGAGTCATCAGCACTGTGTCTGAGTTTCAAGCAGGTTGTCCTGAGCAAGGAGAAAGCAGGTACCAAATTAAACTGTAAAAAGTTGTGTGTTTGTGGTTTTGGTGTTTGGTTTTTTTTTTTTTTTTTTTTTTTTTTTTTTTTTTTTTTGAGTGTGTCTTGAGATGCTGTCCTCAAATAAGAGCTAGTCCCCAGTTTTTTAACTTTCAGATTTCTTTAAAAGTATTGGATTAGTGACACTTCTTAAAACACCAAGCTAACTGCCTAGTAGATGGATATGGGTAAAAGCATATGGTGGGGGGATCAAGGACACACACTTGGATTTTTATTTTAATCTTCATAAACAGCACGAAGTCCTAAGGCATTAAAAAAATCAAATGTTGTTGAGATGATCAACTACTACACTTAGGCTGTTGCAGCAGGCTTAGCACCACAGTTAGGCTGATAAGATGGGTGATACCTGTGCAAAAACGGTCTGGCTGCAGAGAGGTGGGAATGCCAAAGGTGTGTATGCCATTGGAACATTTGGGACCACAAACTCTTTGGAATGAGCTGCACTGTGGTGTTCTGACTGGGGGGTGGGATGGTTTATCTGAGCTGCAACTGATTTCATCCATCCCTCTTGTAGAAGGAAGGAGAAGGAACTACTCCCTAATCACAGCAGCCTGGGGTTGTGCCTCTTTTGAATGTCTTTGCCTGGGTGCTGGGATAGATCAAAGCCTGAACCCTGGCTTGAGCACTGAGACAGTCCTTGAAGTGGGACTGTGCAGAGGAACTGCTACTGAAGCAGCCCAAAACATACTGATAATGGAGCAACAGGAGTGAACGTTGTTCCACGTGTATCTTTTGATTTCTCTTTCATTTTCCATTCTTCCTTTTACATCTTTCAAGCCCAGCTACATGTTTGGGTAGTATTTGGCAAAATGGTGATGATCTTTACAGCAATCAGACTGTGAACATGTCTGTCAATTAAAAAATGGCAGGTAACTGTGCTGTGTTTGCAGAGAGGGTGAGGAATTGCTCTGCAACCCTGCCAATAGCAGTCTTAAGCTGAACTATAGTGTTCAGGAAGAGGCAGAGAGCTTCATCTTCACTAGCTTGTGCATCTAGAGACCTATTTGCATTCTATATAAAAGGCCTGGCAGTTTAGTGGAAGAAGCAAAAAGCTGAAAATGCTGCTGACATGATGCAAGGACAGGATGGAACCTTCAGTGATAGCTCTGATACAAAGAATAATTTAAAAACTGAGTATTTTTATTTATATTTAAGTACAAGTTATTTCGTTAAGAGGGGAAAAAAATACTCTAATAGCTATTATCAGAAGTTGTTGGCATTAGTCTGAATTACTTTTGTAAACGTGTTAGTCTGCCTACACCCTGCCCAATTCAAATTAATGGATGTTCCCCATATGCTAAAATTGGATATTATAGAGTCACTTCATCATGTCCTTTTGCCACGTTGAGTAAAGGAAAACTTAATGGTGGATGGAGCTCCTGGATGTTTGGGACTGGAGGTTGCAGGCACAGTCCTAGCATAGTCACTCCACATCTGAAAATGCTGATGTGCAGATGTGAGGTGGGGAGCAGAGATTCTTTGATCTCTTTAATTCAAGCAGTGCATCAATTTATAAACTATTTAAGAGTAAGTTTCTTCAAAATGATGGTTTATGATTCCTCTGTGTTAATACAATGGCTTTTCTCTACAACTACCATTTTTCTTCTCTGCAATTCCCTGGGGAGATGTTTAAGGTGTTGACTCCTATCTGCAGACAAACATGTACTGTTTCAGCACAGCCACCTCGTTATCTGTTCAGCATGACAGGCACTGCAAATATTTGATGAGATTTTTCAGGTGAAGCAACCTGTGTGCCAGTCAGACACTTTACCCTGAATCTTCCAAACACACTGAATATGAAGTCCAAAAAAAGATGACAAATCCTGCTGGTGGAAAAATTGGCTTTGAGTTTCTAGTTTGTTACCAAAGGCAATTCCAGTAACAAGAGCTGAGAACTGAACAGTAACAAGAAACGAGGCAAATGTGAAGTGTCTGCCAAGTCTTTGGCAGAAACAATGCACTTGAGTGGGAAAAAAGCTGTCCTAAAATACCTAATGGTAGCAGCCAATGCACCTCCTCAAAGAGGAAAGCTGAAGGAACTCAGTCACTGTAAACAATTCCTTCTCCACTGGTTTCTATGATAACACTTCCCAAAGTCTACCTAGTCTTATGTGAAGCTGCCACTTCTGAAAAACACAAAAGATGTCAAGTTGTCTTATGACATTAATGCATCCTGGACAGCTGCAAAGCATTTAGTGAAGTATTGAAGAACAATGTACAAAGCATTGCTATCAATAACATTAAAGAAAAGCAAGGAGGGTCTCCTTACTACATATTGTATAGTGCAGGAGTATGTGTATTTTGAACAATCTGGATTTTATCACTGTTGGGCAGTATCTATTGAATTCCTGGATGATTCAAGACACCCAGCACCTGAATTTCTGAGGTTTCACAAGTTACGTGTTTGCATTAACAGTTAGTAAGTTGTTGGGTGTTTTTCCTCTGCCAATCTTCCTACGTCTGTGATGTGTATGTGGAGTCAGAGAGAAGCTCAGTTTACTGGGATAACACTTTCTGTGTTAGTACAGATTTAGTGTTCCTGTGGATCACCTAGGGCATGCAAGATACTCTTGCTACAGGGCATACAAAATACCCTCGATCTCTGCACTGACAGAAAGATTTTTTTATGTATATAATGCAGCATCATCCTACTGTCATGAAGCTATTTGCATCCATGGGGAAAAAGATCATCTTCCTTTTAGTCTTCCCTTTTTCATATCCAGAGGTGTCATGTCACAATTTTATGTCCATATTTTACTTTGTCAAACTGGCTCAGTCTTTGTTTTCCTTCTAGTCTGTTGTGCAAATAAATACTCTCCTTAGGGACAGCCCTATGTGCTGGATAAGTTAGAAAATGCATGTTTTGGGGTTTTTTTTCTTTTTGAAGCAGCTAAATACTCAACTGAGTTAAAATGGAACAATACCACCATGTTTAAATGCACATTTTTTACTTTCATTTTTAGGTGTTTTATTTAATAGATAATATTGAAAAAGTGTATTTTCTTATTTGACATTGGTAACAAGAAATTATTTTAATAGTGTGGATAGAGTGGTTTAGTAACAAGGGATCAGAGACACTTGGATCTCTTCCTAACTGAGTTACAGAGTGATCATTCTGGCACTGATGTCTGCAAACAAATCTACTCCTCTTCCTTTCAACCAAATTCTCCCTTCTCTTCTGTCTAATTCTTCTTCTCTGCCCCCCAAAATTTATTTTTTAGGTGCCTGGAGCTTGGGGAGGCAATTGTTTTTTTTTTTTTTTTTTTTTTTTTTTTTTTTTTTTTAAATTTCCTTTCAGAGGAATCATGAAAGCTTTCTTTGGCACATGAGTGAGCTTTCTGGTGCTGCTGATATCCATACTTGGAGACAAGCCCTGGTAGCTCAGTGTTCATTGAAGGCTTTATGGTCAGAACACAAGCCTGGCATGGGCTTTCCCCAAATGCACCCTGGTCAATCCCTGTGTAAGGACAGTGTCCTGATAAGCAGAATAAATGAGTCTCATTACACATTTTCTCATGGCAGAGCATAATGTGGCCATAGCTGGGTTACTGAACAAACCTACTCTGTGTTTCAAAGCATTTAGGAGGGCACTGCACTAAGATGTTCTCCAAAACTTTCAAAAAATCCTTTTGAGATCCACTTTGATTTGACACAGAGCAGTTCAGCCCCACTATACAGAAAGAACAGTGTGCCAGGCTTGTGGTGGCTGCCCAGGGGGAGGAACCCACCTCACTGCTCTGCTGCTTTGTGATGGGAACCATTGGGCTCTCAGATTTCAGCTACAGAAATCTGTATGCAAAGCACAGAATGGCTCTTGAAAGAGGAGAGCTGCCATGAAAAGAGGCATTTCCACTGGGATCAATTCCAGTCAAAGCCATTACTGTGTTACCCTAGACACTTTCTAGATGACATATAAATTCTGTGCCTTATTTGTAAAAGTGTCTATTATCAAAGCTACTGAATGGCTATTCAGTATTTTCAATTAATTAATCTTTGTTCTGGCTCTATTAGTATTTGCTTCTCACTTCTGTCCTCTTTCACTGTGTCAGGTGAACTGATTCAGTTGAACTGATGGTACAATTTTACCATTTCTAGCAATAAACTTGGTGTATCCACCCACAGGCAGCTTTCCCTAGTATGAAGGGGAAAACTCCATTAGTAAATGTTACTACTTGCTTGTGAACAAACCGGAAAAATACCCTTTGCCACACGAAGGACTCAAAGAGAACTAATTAGTTCAGTCTTTTAGTCAAATCTAGGTTAGAGGCACACTTGATTGCTTTGAAGCAAGGTCCTGAGGAACTAACCTTCACGTAATTCGCTCATTAAAGACATTTATAATATTAATCAAAAGAAAATATGCAGATGCACACATACGTGTGTGCTCTGAAAAGGGGTCGTGCAGAATTTCTTCTTCGAAATCATCTGGAGTTCATGGTTTTCTTAATAATATTGTACAGATAATTCGAGGGAAACAGAATGAAGTGGCAGGCAGAAGCTCTCACAGGCAATGAGGAACGAGTTGTCATACATGCTGGTTTTTTTCCCCAGTAGCTGAAGGTAGCAATGGACAGGCTGCTGGCTCAGACATTAATCTTCTCAGCCATATCCATAAATGAAATGTCATGCCTAACAACTCCTCTTTTGTTGGTGCCTCGTCCTAGCTTTCCCTGATCAAAATTAATGTCTGTGCATATGTATGTAAAAATGGAGATTAAATGATGTGTGTATTTGTATGGTCTGAGGTTACATATTCTCACACAGGGTGCCCAGTTTCCAAGGACAGATAGAAAAAAAAAAAAAAAAGCAACTGCAAAAAAAGTCAGAGCACCTGTTTTTAACAAACATGACAACCTGCCAAAATTTCATCTTGAGATGTGCCTAAGGCTGTGACACAGATAACCAGAAATTACTGTGCACTGGGATAGCAAATTAAAATCTAGAAGTCAGTGAGGCCACAGGATATTGGATTTAAGACCATGAAGAGGTAGTCAGTGTTAATGACATTTCATTGCTGGAAAAATGTCAGTGGACTCACTGTGTGTATATATTTGAATGCAAAAGCTGGATGAAAATTGAAGTCAAATCCATAGGAAAACTTGTCAGCACAAGCTGCTGAGCAGCCTCAGTCACAGGCAGCCATGGGGACCAGAAACAGGGCTGAATGTATGTACCATGAAACAAATAGAAGAAACATTATTCTGATAAAACAGAACTGAGACGTGCAGTTTACTGAAGTTAAAAGCTGGGCTCTGGGTCCAGCTGAGTATGGCTTATCTTCTGATATGTTATTTATTTGAAATTAGAAAATGAAAATTCAGGGCACTGGGCTAATTAGAACCCTGCAGTCAGCTCTCTCAGTCTGAGCTGGCTTTATGTTGCCACGTACAGGTGTATGTCACTGAGGTTAAAAAACAATCTAAGTTTGGGCTGTGTTTTCTAAATATTGTGGATTTGTTCTTGTTCTGTGCAGGAGATACCCATTGGTGTTATTTCTCAGAGCATGAGCTAAATCCCCGAGTTCTTGATTCATCAGATTTTGTTTGGTATTTAAGTCTCTTTGATTTTTACTCGTCCCACCCTACTTAGCAATCAAACAGCCCATTTTATATTTTCTTATCCTTCTCACAGTTCTGACTAAATCAGGTGCTTTTGAAAAAACTACATCAATAAACTGGGGCAGAAAGGTAAAATTTTAATCATCCTCTCAGATTCTTTTTATAGGAGTGTTCTAGGGATAACAGTAGGAGACATGACTGACATTTTGTACTTTGCCTCATTGAACTTAAATCTTGTCCCTTAAAATATTTCTCATCCCCTACCACATCTGATCACACATCCAACCTATAACGTTATCTGGCAGTAAATACATAGCCTCATCAAATCACTTTTCTTTCCCACGTTTCAGCAATAATTTTGAGGGAATCTGAATAAATTACATCTCAAATGGTACAGCTGCTCTCAAACAGCAGAACTAATGAATTGTCATGACTGGGAGAGAGGGAGAGGTGCCTTGCATCCGTAATCTGAGGCAGCTGACAGGATGATGCCTGATCAGGTTTAGTCACCATCACTAATTACATGCTGAGAAATTATAGACACTTTTAAGTTAATGGCTGGTAAGCACCTAGTGACAATTTATAGCAAGCAAACACTTGCTTGAAGTTGAGAAAGGGGGTGGGAAGGACAAACCCAACCCAAATTACTCTAAACTGATGGCCCTAGTTACTTCTGAGGCTTTTAAAATCTCTTCCTATTTATAGCTTTTTAATGTCCGTGGTATTCTGGTTCCAAAGTCTTACCTTTGGAAAGTGCAAATGAATCCATACACTTCCAACACTGGGCTAGAAGTCCTTTTATTATCTGCCAATATATACTAAGGTTGGCATGATGTTTTAAGTTTAAAAAAACCCACAAACCCCCACAAGGTCTTGCAACTGATTTTCTTGTTTCTTCCTGCTGAGCTGCACTCAGTCTGGTGGTGTTTAAGATGATTCCATGTTCATATTTGAATGCAAAAGAATGTCAGATACCAAAGGACCATCTAAAATTCAGCTGAGGTTTCTTAAATTTGGCTTCTGCACTGGGAGTTCTGGACAGGAATCTTCATAGGCATAGAGATATTGTTAAAAAACCCCCCACAAAATATCTCTTTAATTTGGAAATTAAAAAATGTAAAGTTAAAAGCTTGGTAATGCATTCAAACTTCAGGAAGTAATGAATATGTTTACTAGTAGTTCACTAACACGTGTGGAAACCTTTCAGAGAGAAAAACTGTTAACACATTCTGCTTGAAGGAAAAGTAAATCGCTAGTGACTGTTAAAAATTGCATTTAAAAACACACCAGTTCATGCTACAGAGGAGAAAAATAGTGAATTCTGAGCAGCAGACAGCATCACTGGTGTCACTGAAGGTGCTAATTCATGCTTACCAATACAAAACATCAGTGAAACCATCACTCTTGGCTACCCCTTTTGACTTCTTGCCTCTGGAAAATTTCTGGCCACTTTGTTCCTATTTTCCAGTGATGCCAGTGAGAAACAAACTTTTGTCCTTCCTAGAAATCATCTCTTACTTGACTATCACAAAAGGCTCTCACCTGTCAAAATTTGCTACCATTAGATCAGCAACGTTTTACAACACAGATAAGAATATCCTGGAGGGGTTAACCAAAAACCCACACCCAAACGAAAATCACCAGACACACTGCCCCAGACCTCTAGCAATACATGCAAAGATAGTAGGCTAGGAAGGTTATCAGTATCAGATTTTTTTTTTTTTAAGGTATATTTCCAAACTTTTGAAAAAAAGTCTGAAAAATTGTCTTGAAAAAATTTTTCTTCTGCATCTCTCAGGATCTAGTCAGAGTATCTTCTAAAATCACAAATCAGCAATAGAAGAATGCATAGGTGGTTCATCTCCTTGACAGTTTTATTGGGCATGATGGAAGAGCTGCTATTTTTCCCCAATATAGTAGCCAAATTTCTTTGAATCTTGCCAGAGGTTCCCCTAACAAAAACTACAAAGAGTACTATAACATCATAAATATCCCATCAATGGAAGTTCCATATTTCTCCAGTTTCCATTTTATGCTCAGGCTCCTTCTACAGAAACAGAAGCCCATTGTACCTCATCTAAAATGATCAAAAATTTTGTGGTACATAGTCTTTCCTTACTGATATAGCATTGCCACTTCCCCACCTGTGGCACAGCTCAAAAACTTTTCTGTGTACCTTCTGAGGAACTTCAGGTTCTTTTGATTAGTATGATACTGCAAAAAAAAAGATAATTCAGAAGTGTATTTGCAACTTCAATATTTTTGTATGTGCCCTTTGGCTATGCTTGGGCTATGGTCAACTGTATTGATTTCAAAAATCTTTCTTATGAGGAAGCCAAGGTTTCACTGGGACATTCCACCCAAGCAGACTTACAGAAGCCACTTCTTTTCAAGGACTTCACCCCAATTATAGAAACAAAACTGAGCAACAGCACTGTATCCACCTGACCTTGAAGGAGGAGCATTTATCACATGCAGACTTCCTAAAAATAGGGGTGCAAAAATGGTAAGACCACCTGTTTTCTAATCAGCTTAAAAGATGCCTAAATTATTCTTTTGTGTTGTTAATGAGCAACAGAAAGTGTTTCTGAGGCTGCACCCAGGGTGTTTCTGTCTGTAATAATTTGGGGTCTTATGAACTCATTCAGAAATGTCCAGTGACTGATGTAGTGCAGAATCAGTTTTTAAAAGTTTTTTTTGTGACTTGTTTTGTTTTGTTTTTTTAGTGTTTCATCTGGAAACACTTATGCTGATGTTCTAGAAGGCTTTATTTGAATTGGCTTATTGCATATTTCCTTTATAAGGGAATAGTGTGCATATCAGGATAACATGTTTTTACTTAAATTTAAGAATTGGTTTATTCAAAAAATAAATAATCACTCTCAGCTGGAAAAATAACTACTTGAAGATGCTTCAATGATGCCCTGAAACAGCCATCCTGTTTCTGCTATCCTGGAATGGCTTCCATATCTTAAAGAACATAAACATGCTAAAGAAAAAACCTATAGTACAGCCAATGCCTCCTACTTCCCTCTGACCCCCAGAGGAGTTTAAAATTTCCAGATGATACAGACAGCAGGTAAACTGGTTCTGGGCTGGGATTGAAGGGGGCACTAATTTTCCTTACTGAAGTCCAGTAAATAGTTTTGTTGTGTTTTGTTTTGTTTTTTTTTTTTCCATTTTGCTTTTTTGAGTCTCTAGCGATATAAACTTGAATCATGAAAAATACTGCTTTTTTGAACACTTCTGCACATACTAAACCATGCTTTTTTTTTTTTTTTTTTTTTTTTTTGTATGTCACTTAATTGGTAATGCTGTTAGACTTTCACAAAACTGCAGATGACCTCTTGTCAGCTGTAGTGAAAGCCGTGACAATAATAATGCTGAGTAGCTGTCCTGATTTAGTATCTCTTACAGCAATTACATTTGCATATTGAATTAAAGAAACAGCAGATGTCAAAAAAAAAAAGCCTCTTTGCTCTACAGCACTGGAAATTAGAAATTCTGCTGTTGCTACCTAGCAGTGGTCGTCAAGAAGCAAAATACTTGATGAGACTCACTAGTTCTGTTCAGAAATACAGCACAGTTTTCTTGACAGTCTCTTTGGTGGCTTCATGTCACTCTGAAATCCCGTCCCAGTGGTGCTGGATAGTTTGTTTCCCTCTTTCCTCAAAACTTCATGGGGTGCTGACTGGATGCAGCATATTCCAAAATGCAGGATGAAACTGATGTCTTTATCAAACAGCTTCAGCTCTGGAGCTGCTAAATCAAATAAAACCACCTTGATGAGTACAAAACCCTCAGTAGTTTTCCATTCAAAGGAACTATGGTGTATCACCATGAGTGGTGGGGACAGAAAAGCAAAAGAAAGGCACTTTTGGTAGTTTTCCAGTGTCCACTGTGGCTGCACTTCTCAAAACAGCACAGAAAATTATCTGGCCCTAAACCCCACTTGCTGAGCCTTACAGCACTGGATCTGACATTGTCACAACTTCACTTTTTTTTTGCTGAGGAATTCACTGTAATCCAGAGAGGATGGCCCAGAACCAGAATTCAGGCAGGAACCTTCTGCATTCTTTTATTTTAAGGAAATAATACAGTAATATTTTATTTTACTGTAACCCGACAGGTGAGACCAGTGTTGTTTGGAACCTGTCTAGACATGACAGCACAGAACTCAGCTTGGCCCAGTTTATTGAGCTTCTTTATGTTGCCATAACTTTTTTAACTCTTTTCACCTATCTTTGCACCACTCTGCAGATTAGACACTGAAGACCTTTGAAGGAGGAAAGACCCCTGGCTGGTGAACTGAAGTGGCAGAGCACTGTCTTCAGATGAAGCCACATGAAAATGTCTGGGGCTGCAAGTGTAAGGTTGTCATTCTGTTAAGGTGGTAAGTGGTGAAATGCTACATTCACCTTTCAAAAACTAGCAGGATGTTCCAGTTCACAAAAATTAAAATAATTAAAAAAAAAAACAAAACAGAATGTATTTTCTTCGGAGCTATATAAAATCAATATAAAAAGAAGGAATTCTGAGTTGGGTGTATGCTTCTGAGCTATATCTCCTTCAACCTGGTTTAGAACCAAACAGCAGATGGCCAAAAATTTAGCACAGGCTTCAGAGGACAAAAGGTGTTTTGTTGTGTAGTTATTTTTGTTGGTTTTTTCTAATTTTGAAAAAGTTAAGATTTTTGTCTGAGGTAATTTTCTGGTATCTGAACTACTTTACCTACACTGAATTTTTATACAGAAAGATAACCATTCCCTACCATCACAGTTCTTCATGGAAAGGGTAATTTCCAAAAATACTCACCCCAAAATCTGAATTTGCATCCCCTAGGACAGATTACTCGTAGCAGTGATCCCCCAGAAAGGCAAATCTCCAACCTGTACCTTAAGTGCCAGGAGCAAAAATATGGCACAGGAATAACAAGTCGTGAAGACACCTTGGTTTTTTTTCTAGGAATTCCAGGTCCCTCTTCAGTAGGGACCTCAGCACTGCATCAGGAATCCTGCCTTGTCAGGCACTGGATTCACAGCATTCCCATGCAGCAATGAAGGCTGCAGAGGAATTTGAGATAATTAACCTACAATTCATGCAACAGGTCTGTAGCTGATTGGCGTAGGGTGGTTTGTAAATACACGGTGAAAAAAAGCATTTTACCAACATTTTTAAAAGATCAGGTGAAATAACTCTGGTACATGCTGCATATCAAAAAACAAACCAAACCAAAACCAAAAAACAAACCTCTTGGATGAAAAAAATTCCTGTATTATTGTCTGCAAAATCCCTTGGCACTACCAGGTTTTAAAGAGTCTCACTTGAATTTGCACTTATGCTAATGAACACCTGAATATTTCTGTTAGTCTTTATTTTTTTTTTAAAGCATACTGACCCAAGAGTATGCTTTTAAGATCCTGTGCTTGGGGATAAAATCATTCCTCATTGAAAACTCCCACCACTGCCAAGTGTGCTTGCAACGAGGTGTATTTTTTTCCCCCCAGATGATGGGCTGCTGTTGTTCCAGACATTTCTCAAATGTTCAGCAGGATGATGAGACAAACACCCGTTTATTTCCACAGTCTGTATAATCTGTGCTGTTTTTGCAGATGGTGCACTAACACAAAGCTTGGAGGTACATGCTAAATCGTTGGGAATGGCTTGGAAGCAACGCTGGGAAAAAATGCAGAGATTAAAAGTTCCAGCAGTTTCTGCTCCCATCAGATTTAAAAATCTGGTTGGGTGAAGGAGAGCGTAGAAAAGGGAGGGGAAAGAGAGGATTTCAAGATTGCAAATATTTCTGGGCTGCTAACATGCCATTTTTCAGCTCTGAAAGAAGCCTTCTGTAATACAGAAATGAAGTGGTTTACCCAGCAGAAAATAAGTGTTGCTGCTTTATTGTTTTGGGCAGGAGTTGGTGGTTCATCATTTGGGCACATCAGGTACTTTCTTTGTGACTATGGTATCATTTCAAATGACAATGCTTCAAATGATGACAAAAATGACAAAGTACTGATCTATGGTGGAAATCTAGCATGGTGGAGGCAATTCAGACAGGCAATATTGTCTTGGGAGGGAGTTGGAAGAGGGCTCTGCTTTTGGTTTATTGATTTATTGTGCTTTACATTCACTGATTCACTACAAAGGGACCAGGAGCTCTGAATGCTGTCTTGAAACGTCTCTGATTTGTGGTTGGGGTATTGTATTTGTGGTGTTCTGTCTTAAAAAAAATTGAGAACTTACACAACATTATTCATCACATTGAAATGGAGATAAAATCAAATCTTGTGCCTTCACTGTGGCTGGGATAGTCATGTTTGTCTGCAAAGTAAGCAGGAAAAGGAAAAAACCAAAACACACACCTCTGCAGTTAAAGCTCACTCAGCTGGCTAAAATTGTCACAATTACTTTTGTGATTTTGAAGTAGCAGAGAATACAGGTTGCATTTCAGGGACCTGTGCTCTGATGCTCTTTTCCAGCCCAAGAAATTCCTTGGTGTGCACAGCAGTTCCCATGTGGCAGAAACCCATTTAGAGCTGGTGAGCATTAGTAGCTGGGGTGGGGAAGTGCCCTGTGGCTGGGAATTTGCTCCTGTCCTTCCCGTGATGGGAGCCAGGGTGAAATCTCAACACAGCTCCATGATCCCATGGGTCCCACTGGGACTTTTGGAGGCTGGGAGTGAAGACAGATTGTATGGTCACAAAAAAAAAAAGATTCTTTCTCTAGAAAAATGGCATACATTATTTATGTATAGATTAAATAGGTAAAAAGCTTTCCATTTGGCAAGGACTAAAGTGAAATAAGATTCCTGAAGTGTGCAAACACATCCCAGCCAAGTGCTAGTCAATGGTGTTATTGAATACCATTAACCTCAGAAGCTGCTGTTACTTCTAAATGTAACACTGTTGTTGAGACTGGAATTAATAGGCAGATTGTGACACTTTTTTTCTGAATTCACTTTTACTGCTGATTCTATGATTGAGGCTACAAAGCAAGGCTGCTTGACCACAATGCCTGTGATCATCATCTTTCCCATCTTACCAACTGGTTTCTTTTAAAAGGGTTTTTTGTCCCCCTGGCCCTCTGCTTCTCTCTTGGGTTACCATGGAAGTGTGTGTCCAGGCAAGTGTTAGGGAGCTGGGGGAAAGGATTCAAACAACCCCCCCCAGCTTTAGCTCAGCAAAGGGAATTCTGTACCTGTCACCACTGCTCGTCACCATGGGAGCCACTAGTGCACAGGTCTGGGAGGCTGCAGGATCCCCAGGCATTTAAGGAGCATGAAATCTGCCTCTGAGTGGCCTCACTTTTGCCTTACAGGTTAGAACTAATCAGAAATGGAACTGTATTTTGAACGAAGCTACAAAGAGTCCTTCAGATTAAGTACAACAGTCATGTTGACAGTTTTAAAAAGCTGTGCTAACTCCTGGAGATGGTGTTCCTTTTGGGAAGCAAATTCCAAGACGCTAGGGAAGGTGTTTCTCTGCTCAGGAGTTGTTCCATGGCTGTGTTCAGTTTGAACTTCTCTCATTGTTTTTGTGAGTAACTTCTACATTTCTAAACAAACCAAGTGTTGGACCCCCAGCTCCAAGGGGCTCATACAGAACACTTGGGAACAAAGCATTAGAATACCCAAACATCTCTGCTGTGGGGAGACTCAGATTTTCCAAGCAGTGTTTCAAAGACTGTTTCAAAAGTCAGGCTGGTGTGACTGGATGCAATGAACTTTTGAGCTTCAAAGTCTGATTTCTTGCTTCTGCCTTCCAGGCAATGGTTGTAATCTTCTGTGGAGATGTGCTGAACAGAACAGCTGGTCTGTAATTGGGAGAGATTGCTGCAGACACTTATCTCTGTAGGTGTTGCTCCTGTTCTTGGCATGACTGCAGTTAAAACAGTTATAGTTTTCATCAACAGTGTCTTTCTGTGACAAAAATAGGTATGTGCCACTTATCATTATTACCGAATCATTTCAGTGCTGACTGATTTACTCTGTTATTTTTGAAAATTATTTATTTTTCCAGGGGTTGGCTATAGCATAGCAAAAGTTGTACATTGTTATTGCTTACACACCATCTAGCAGAAGCAAGCAGGATCTAAATGAGCTTAAAATTTCTGTTCCGCTTGCCATAACTGGAGTGACAAAATATTTTATCCTAGCAATCAAGAAAAAATAACAGTGCTCCCAGATTTTACAGTAATTCCATAGCTTGTCCAAATCTTGTTACGCTGGCTGCTTTTCAAGCTACATATTACTTGTAACTGACTGCTCCTGGGCAGGTGCCTTTCTTGTCATTAGGAAGCACTCACTGCTTAATTCTTATCAACTGGAAAGCCAAACTGGTGTGTAAGACTTTGCCTGAGTGTTGAGAGCTTGTACAAAGTGACAGATGATGATCTGATTTCAGCTACTACCTTTAGCAACTATTTCTAGCATGGTTGCACTTAATCTGTTGACCAGTCTGGGTGTGATCTGCATCCTACCAAGATCACCAAATGTGTTTCTTTTGATTTCAATGAACTTCACCTTCCTCATACACAAAGTGTGGCCGTTGCTTTCATGCTTCTGACCTTTTTTTTTCAGCAAAACAGACAAAGCACAACATGCTGGGTAAAAAATAAATGGCTCTGGTGGCATGCAAATAATGCTTATGATGGAAGAAAACAATCATTAGAAGGTCAAATTGCTGCACATGAAAAATCTAGACAGCATTTGTCATGATTTGAGCACTGATCTGAAATCCAATCAACCTTGAGAGAATAAATCAGAAAGCACACATCAGGAGATCTCTTGCTGCAATTCCCTGTGGAACTGATTTTCTGGACTCAGGCTTGCAACAATACACACACAACTGAAAGACAACAGGGACATCAGAAAAAGAGATGAATACATCAGAGCTTACAGCTAGAGGGACTAAAGAGTCTTCCCTTAGCACTGAGGAAAGCTCTTCATATGTGTAATTATAAATGTGAGGCAAACAGAGCTCATTTTGAAGGTTTTAATGCTCAAATTATGTATTGGATAAATTGTAATGAAGCAAAAGACCAACTCCATGAAGACTTTAAAACAAGTAAGGAAAATCTGACTAACTCTTCAGGCTTCCATCCATCTTTGAGGTCCTTGTAGTGCTAACTCTATGTAGGTTAAAAAAAAATTAAAAATTAATAGTGAAACTGTTTCCTGAAGCTACATGTATTGGATAGTGACTTACCATGCAAGTCCTGTCGCTCAAGAAACTGTGTGTAGTAGTTGTAGAAATACTAAATTACTAAAAAGTGCTAAAGCTAGGAGTTCTCTAGGCCCATAATTTGTAATTGCTTTTATCACTTCTCACTCAAGGCAAAGGGGTGGGCAAAGAAGCAATCAGCAATTTGTCCTTCTAACCACATTGTTTCATGCAATCAAGAACCACTTTTGGCTTTCTCAGTTTGTGCTAACATGGACTGGGACAACTGTAATAATTACTGGGGGAGGGAAAAAAATCTGCTGTAGGTTGAGCTTGATATTATTTTCAGGATGAAGAATTCTAAATTTAGCACACAATACAATTCCTGCTAAGGGAAGAGGCTGGCTTGGAAAAGAGGGTGGCTGAGACTGAGAGCAACACAGCATAAGAGGCATTTGAAGCATTGTGTATTCCTCCTGCTTCTTCAGTTTATCTATAGTACTCTAAAGAAAAAACAAAAGAAAATTGTGTCTGGATATTTCTCCTCTTTTGCTAGTTAGTCACTTATCTTAGTTCAAACAATTTATTTTCAACAGCTCTTTGTCTTTTGACCATGGCAACAAAGAGACAGTGCTCCTTAAAAAATTATTATGGTTCTTGGCACAACAGTCTCCATGCAAAAGTAAGTGCAAATCCACAGCAATTGGATTGGATGAATGGATATTTATCATTTGTATAATAATGATTATGTGATTGTTCCTAGCAATGGTTTATTAAGATGTTGGTGTTCACCACGTGGTGATCTTCAAGTTTTGTCACACCAAGGTAGCCTAAAAATCAAATAATTTACAGCTTTATTTCAGTTTCTGTGTTTTATAGTTGCTATTTTCTAGCAGCTGCTATTCTTTTTCTTCCTCACTTTCTCAGATGAGCAAAGATCTATGCTGTTTGCATTTACTTACTCTGTAACTGGATCAAACAAAACAAAATCCATGGGGATTTGCAAGAGGAGGAGCAGTGAAAGAGGATTACAGTCCAGTGGAAAGGACATACATTTGTCTGTCAGTTGGCTGGTCTTGTTTTGACGCTGACATTTGTGAGCATAAAAGCATGAGGGTGCAGTAGCAATGGCATTTTTAGCACTCTGCTGGAAAAATAGTCAACTGGAATCTTCCTACCTGGCTCTTGGTTATGCAATATTCCTTTTTGCCCCCTCATGCCTTCACTTGTGCTCCCTGTCTGCTCCCTTTGCAGTCCCAGCCTCATGCACACAATCGTGGGAGCAGCAGTAAGTGGACCATGAGCACTCCTCTATACTACATCATGTTGCAGTCCACTGAGATTTTTATGTGACTGTTTTTTGCCTAGTTATTTCAAGACTGCTTTGGCTCTTCTTGGAGGGGACAGCTTGGTCTTTTATGCACTGCATCTTAATCTGCTAAGGTAATATGTCTTCTACAACAATAAGAAAAATGAGGTACAATAAAGCCAGCAGAGCACCACAGAGAGAAGTACCTCAGAACACTTCTGAAGCATGACATACATGTGTACATGTTTACACATATATAAATGAAATTGGGAAGTCTTTGAGCATTTCTGCTTGGTTAGTTGATGAAAAATGTTATTTTTTTGTACTAAATACCATTAGAAGATACTGTCTCGCAGCAGATTTCTAGATGTTGTGAAGTGGTAATGGCTGTTGAGGAGGTTTCTTTGCTTGACAAGGATACACAGTTTATACAGATTCTTAAATGGCAGGCCGGAGGTGAGAAATGTTATTTTAATTAGGCACAGTATATATTCCTATCCATTTTTATAGTACTTTCCAGAGGTTCTGCTCAAGGTTTAAGCTTTCTCTCTAAAAACACATGCAATACAAATGTTGCTGCCACCAGCTTGTATACTTGAAAGCTCATTTTTGGGTCCTAACTTTATCAGTGTCTTTAATAAAAGATAGGAACTTCCTTAACAAATTTGTCTTGCAGAGAGAAGAAAAATATCCCCTGGTCTGAAGAAAACATCAGTTATATTTAATGATTAAAACAAAGAAGTGTAAGAAAAGGCATAAGACAACTACAAAAAAAAATTCCAGGGAGAAGCAAGCTCCAAGTACAATTTTTTTTGCCAATCTGAAAATGTTTCTTGTTTTTCATAGCAGAATTGAGTTTAAAGGAAAAAATTGTAAGTGGCATATTTATGGTTACCATTCAGCTCTTTCTCACCAAATCCCAAGTAAACAGGAAGGTAAATGGTGAGCAGCCCTCACCTGAGAACCCTCACTTCTTTCAGAGGCACTGACCACTGCAGCAAGGGGTGCTGAGCACTCAGTGGCAGCTTCTCAGCCACTGTGAGATTGCAGGTGAAGCTGCTGCATCCTGCTTGCTGCAGCTGATCCTGCAGTATTGTGGGGAAATGAGAACCACAAAATATGGCAAAAAAAATCTTTCAAGACAGCATTTTTTTAAAAGGGCAGGGCTGCTTTTCAGTAAGTTAGGAAAAGAAGAGGTAGCTGTAAATGTTATCTTTCCTGCAGTGGCTTGGCTTACTGCAGAGCTCTGAAACCAGTTTCTTCCAGACTTTGGACCCTGCCATCAAAGAGAAGCTGCCACTCATGTATCTTGTGCTCCTCAGAAAAAAAAGGGTTATGTACGTGTGACCAGGCCAAGATTTGGATTAGCTCTCAGAGGCAAAGGATCAGTGCACAAGGCAAAAAATAATACCCTTAAAGGTGGAAGGCTTTAAGGTTTTCAGCCATACATACTTATAAACTGGTTCAGTTAACAAGATAAGCTGACAGCAATGGTCTCTTCAACCTAAGGTTATTTCTTTCCTGAAGAAAAACTCTTAGTGAAAAAGCTACACAGTCAAATTCAGGCACAAATGTTAACCTGCAGGGCCTGTATTTCAGTGTGTGTATTAAACAGGTTTTATTGGAGCATGTGAAAAATTTGCAAGTGGTCTTTTTTTAATCATTAAAAAAAAAAAGGTGATGTTATTTTAAAATGTTTGCTTTAGATATAAAGCACATAGGGTGAGAATCTCTTGTTTTTGCAGCTCACACACTCATCTCCACAGAAGTACTTCTGCAGCCTGCTGGGAGCCCAGGGATTTAGGATCTGAAATCCTTCTCACTGTGTCTGGCTGTCTGAGGATTGTCCAGAAGGGTCAGGTTTCCAACCCAAAGTTTCTCTCCCTGGCTAACAGAGGTAAGGTTGTGAAGACCTGGGTTGTTTGCTCCTAAAGTGATAGACCCAAGCTGTCCCTTTCTCAGAGCTTTGTTTCTTTGACTGATTTCTGGGTTACAATAAACGATTTTGAAACATAGCAGGGGAAATGGAGGGAAGGTGTTTCTCAACAGCCTGTGTTGGACTGGAGTTTTGTGAAAACTAATGTACTCATAGATCACTCTGGTTCTGACAAATCAGTATATTCTAATGAAAAATTTTAGAACTTCTAGGTGGGATGGTTTATATTCTATCTACTTGTTTTCAGATGCAAATCAAGCAATTACCCAAGTGGAACTCCTGTCATACCTTATCTTCCTTTTGCCCTCTGTCCACCCCTGCTGCCTTCCTCCTTCTTCAACTTCTCCAAAGGCTGTTTGGAATGAAATGGTCTTCAAATGCTTTTACAGGAAACTGGTGTTTGGGCAGACTGCCAGGGCTTCTTCCTCTAGAAAACACAAGTAAGGTATGAGATAAATTACAGGGGACAACAAAAAGGCACTTCCTTGACTGAAAAGGATTCAACCTGGCAAGTACCAAAGTTGACCATATATAAATGTGAGCATTTCCAAGAAGAGACATTTAGAGCACTGTCTGTTAAGCAGCATAGGCACCATCCTCTCCCTTAAATAGCAGTGTATTTTGTGAAAATAATTTCACAGAAGGCCCATACACCCATAACAACACTTGGGAATCTGCAGCTCAGGCAGGCAGTTTGGGTAGTAAATAAATGTTATGATCACATTGCAGAGTAGAAATGCAAACATCAGGCATTTAGGGCTAGAAAAATTACCTTGTTGGTCAGCCATCAATACATCATTCAGCTTCCATTTAGTGAAGTCTGAAATGAATATATCATTATTATTGTTATTTTTATTTTCCAAAGGGATTTAATATGTTCAAAATTACATTTTTATAGAAGTATAAATAAGACATATCTTGCTGCGTTATTAGTGAGAAACATAATTACCATCAACAAAGCCAACCATATGAGAAAAAAACCCCCACAAAACAGCCCTGCTGGGTGCTACAGATCAGTCAGATCAGATTCCTCTTCTAGCAGCTGGACTGCTTCTGGATTTTACTCACTTGGTCCTTACGTATTTGTCAGATGTCACCAGGTCAGTGCAGTGGGGGCTGCAGTAAGCACTGTATTGCACTGGGTGCACTGGTTCTATGCACTGAGAAACACAGACAGCAAGTGCATCTCCCAGTTTAGATTCCCAACAAGCAGTTTTTTAAGCTGAGTTTTTAATTCTTGTAACCATTATCACCACAATCAATGAAACATGAATAGTAGCCCACCAGGCTGTGCTAGCAAGCAACAATAAGATACAGAATTTTAGAGCAAGATGTATCAGGTGTAAATGCAGTTTCATCTTACAACTGGGGCTCCTCCGAATACAGACACCATGAAAGGGGATTAAATCCAGTTAAATCCAGTTTACTCCAACTGTTCTTCTGCAGGAACTGAGGTAAATTCAGGGTGCATGAGGTAAATTCAGGGTGCTGAGGTAAATTCAGGGTAGATCAGCTGTGCAGAGTGGAGGGTACAGCACTCATGGCAGGACTTTGTTTGAGCTCTCCCCACCCAGCACCCCAGCTGTCTTCTGAATTGGTCATTTGGAAACTATCTGCTGTTGGACTGTGTGCTGAGAGGTACCATAGTTTGAGGTATTGCTATCAAATTTTATGAATGTTTTCTCTTAATGCTCTTTCTGCTTATACACTGTGAGAAGCTTAATGATGCATTTTACTTCAGCCTCTCTTCTGCTGCCTACCACCACCTCTGTTCTCAACAGTTATAAAGGAAAGGGTTTGGGTTTTTGGTTTTTTTTTTCCTTCTCCCTCAGTGCAACACTTACTGTCAATAGCAATTTTTAGAGGAACAAGCTATTATACAAAGGTCAGGGAATTTTGTAAAGATCATAACTGCCTAAAGGCTTCATTAACCTTTACAAAATAGTGGTTGCTGGATTACACAACATCCGATTAAATGACCATTAACATCCAGAGCAATTAATGAAAGTAACAACCTCAAGGTACCACAAATCACAGAGATGCAGCCCAGTGCTGCTCTCAAAGCATGTGTTTTACTCGAGCAGAGAGACTTGAAATAAGATGTTCTACAGATGACAAAGGCAAGTTACTGTGGAGTACACAAGCCAGGAAAATTGCCCATTTTATTAGTGCCTGACAGAATGTTAAAGTGAGATTAAAAGGAATATCCAGTGCCAACAGCATCATCCTCTTTCTGAGGGTATTTAAGAAATTAGGAGGAGTCTCACGAGTAAGACCCACTTAAAGTAATGAGACCCTGTTCCTTTTGTTTGAAGGGATACCAGACAATGGAATTCTTTATGTGTCTGAAAAAAATTTCAGGCACTAAGATGATGATCCATATTCTGGTAAACAAGCACACACAAAAGTGAGCTTAAAACCTATTTAATCTACCACTCCAAATAATCTCTTCAGCTTCAAAGATACGAAGCTTACTGTATGCTATTAACCTAAATGGGAAAGCTTATCCATTGCTATTTCTGATGATGTTGAGTGTTTCTTTCTTTGCAACAAACCATCTCATGCTTTCTCCTAACAAAAGTTAACACAATACCACGTTGAGAGGGTTACAAACTGAAAAAGAATTAAAAAAAAAATTGCATATATTTACATAAGAGAAAACTATAACCAAGTAGCATTCCAGATTATGGCAGGTCATGTATTCAAGGTGGTAAAAGCAGAATTATGGGTTTCTGTAGCCTTAAATTAGTCTCTTCTGTGTATGTAACTATTTAAGGGCACTGTCTGAGAGATTCCAGGCTTCATTTATTGTTCACTGTTCAGACTTCCTCTGAAGGTGGAGCTATTATTTTCCCCACTCTGTGGCACTCAAAGGATTTCTCAAAACCTGAATTAACCAAGCAATGCAATACTATTTGAGTGGTGTAGAATTACATTCAGATGAATTCCAGATATAGTAACAGAATAATGTAAGCTTTATCTACTAATTACGGGTGTACCTTTTGTAATGCTTTTTTTGAACAGCTTGTTATTTTTAAATAGGAATATTTAAAGCTGTACATGTTGTTGCTTGTGACCTCATATAAAGTGATAAGCACCAAGCATGGAAAGGTCAGTTTTAGCTGGGGAAGTGTCTCAGCACAACTGAAGGCCAATGCCTATAAGGTGCAGATGGCATGAACTTATTTTCATACCCTTTTCACACACTTTTTATTTCTTCAAGATATATCTGACCAACTCTGCTTCCTTATTCATTTTTATACAAGCTGAGGTAAGGTCAGTTACATGTATAATTTGCATTGTCAAAAAAAACCCCCAAACACTCAAAACCCAAACAAACAAACCAACAAACCCAAAAAACCAACCAACCAACTAGACAAACAAAAAAACCAAAACAAAATTATACACCAAAAAATCTTTGGGCTTTCATGAGAAATAATAATCTTTCATGTTTCCTCATATTTTCCTCTTTTTTTAGTTCTTCTTTTTTGTTTCAGTCCTCTATTTCATGAGCAAAGGTGATGGAGTAAGAGGTGATGGAGAGGGCACTGCAGCACATCAGATGAAAGCCCCAGAGGCTGAGGTCCTGAACCTGATCAAAGAGAGGAGAGTGGGCACAGGAGAGCTGAGGGTGAGGCAGTGAACTGCAAAGCACAGTGCTGTGAACTTGATGAATACTGATAGATGCAGTTGTGGCTTGCATTATTATTATTATTATGTAAAAGGCAATGCAGCACCTGCTCTGCATATGCCATACAGCATTGAAAAGGAAAAATGTCAAACCCTAAAAGGACAACATAGGGTGCTGCATCTGACAGACAAGGACTGTCCTTGCTCTCCCAAGTGTTATTCTATAACTTTATCAAATACATGTCTCCCATAAGGTACTTTACTATCTGCTATGAAGAAAATGCAGCTCATACTTTAGATAGCCTTCCCTTTATTGCCTTTAGAATATACCTCTAATTTTATGTAGAGAATATATCCCTGATTTTCTGATGTTTCTTGAATAGTATTGCACTTGCATACATCCATGGTCAGTACCTGTCTCATGGTGTCAGCCTGGTGTATACATGCCAATGTATTTGAGAGGAGAGCTTCTTTGGGTTGGCTTCTCTACTTTTTATAAATTCCTCTTTGGACTTCCTATTTTTTTTTTCATGGGGCTGCTTATCTAACAAAATGCAACTGATCTGGAAAAGGGTTTAAAGTGCTTAAGGAAGATTTATTATTTACCAGGTCTTAAATTAGAAGGAATATATTAATACCTCTAAAAGCATTATCAAAACAGGGTTTTTAAGGTTTTTTTTAATTATTATATTTTCTTCAGAAGTTTGGCTAAAACATTTAGAGGGGAATCGCTAGCTGCTCAACTCTAAAAGCAAGAAAAAAGAACTGGTTGCATAGCAACAGGACCTACAAATAACCAGGCATTTTCAGCTATTATACAACATTTTAAAGAAGAAAGAAATGCAATTTGAGACACAGTGAATATTTTATAGAAAACTTATTCTTGACCTGACTGATAGAACAGCCATTTCCCCTAAACATCTTCACAGCAAAGAAAGAACCTGCAATTTGAGTCCTTGAGATCCAAAATGTGGCCTAATCTAAGATGCAGCAATTTTTTTATTAGCACAATTTGTTCTACAACAGGCCAACCACAAACCTTCAGGTGAGGTACTGTTACATTTCTATCAAAACCCCTGGAATGAAATAATTTCCAGTGGGAGCACCCTTAACTCTAATTAGTTTCTTGTTTTTTTACAGTGAACTTTCACCACCCAGGATTCAAATGGATCCTAAGTCCATTGGATCACTTGACTAAATATTGAATAAAACATTAATGTGATGTAGTCCTTTGTGTGCACAACATCCAGAAGTCTCCAGAAAGGTACACAGGTGCTAAATCCAAGTGTCATCAGAGTCTATGGTGTTAAATACTTTTAAATACTTGAGAACTGGTTTCTTCTTTGTATGTTTTCCTCTGTGCTTCTTCCCCTCCTGATTTCTGTGGTGCTTATTATACAAAAGTGGCATTTCACACTTTTAGGGTGTCTGTTTCATTTCTACTGTTGTTGTCTTTTCAGGAGCAGCTATTTCTTTGTCTGCAGGTCTGTAATTTTGGGCTGTCAGGCACTAAATGCCATAGTTACACTGTGGTCCTGATATTTTATTGTCTTTGTGAAGAAGCTGGTCTCTAGGCCCACATTTTGAAACTGTAGTCAGAAACTTTCAGTTAGGGTTAATTTTGTATTTTCCCTGTTTATGCTGCTCGTTTGTCCAGTCCTTAAATACTTTATCAAAATTCCTGGGCTGCTATAACATTCCCCACAATAATTTCAGACCATGAATGAACATGAGACAGAAATATTGGTTGATGGCTTTTATATGTTTGGATTTGAATTTCTAATCTGTGAGCCAGTCGTGTTTTCTTCCCTTCTTTTATTAAATGAAGGCACCCAGATATAATCTAAGGTTTATGTTGTTTTCTGTAATAAAAAGGATCACACTGCAAGTCAGACTTAAGTACTGAAGGTCAGCTAAGTTTTATTACTTGTATTTATTTCATGGAGCTGTCATTCAGCACAGAGGGGAAGACAGGAGGGTGAAGAAAATGAGAAAAAGACATTTCTCCTGTACAGGAGAACCCGAGCAAGTCTGGCTTTGTTGATGTTCCCTTCTGTGCTGACCATGAGGTTTCCATTACCATGCTGTGGTAACTGACAAGTGTTTCTATTTTTCACAGAAGTTAATGTTATCTTGAAGTAATTAACTGGCAAAGCAGCTGCTTATCTGGGGCACTGTAGTTATTCTGCAGCAATGTCTGAGATTTTTTTCTTGCTTAGTAATAACATTCCTTCCCATTATCCTCTACCAATATAATGAGTGTTAAGAAATGAATGCCCTCAACCTTCCTGGCATAAGAGAGGCAGACAAAAGGTGACAGCTAGGCTAAAAATTTGTCTTCTCAAAATGAGAGAGAAATTTCAACTGATGTTTATCTTTAGTAGTTACAATTGAGATGGGAACAATTCCCTTCCAGTAAACTACACTTCTGTCTTCCGCAGCTTCTGGCAATCATTAGACACATGAGTATATTTTAAAGTTACATTGCAAAAGACTCACCCCATTTTCACCTATTGAGTAAAATCATGTTTTCTGAAACTGTGTCTTTTCCCACAGGTTTCCCCATCACGTCTGTGGGACCCAATAAGTTACTTTTTTTTTCTCCCTAACCACCCTTCAGTCAGGCTGCAATAAAAAATCAAAATGAAAGAACATCTCTCAGTGTAAAAACTCAGCTGGCCCAATAAAGAAGTGCTGAAGGTACTTTACATTGATTCTTTCTTACTGCAGAAGACTAGTAATTATTCCTACGATGCTAACTTCTCCCTGCTCTTCATTCTAAAATGGTTTCATGATGTGCACGTCTTAATAATTGTACATTTATTTCTAAGTCAGGAAAGAGAAAGAAACAGCAACACACCAGGAGGCTGTGCTGAATTTATCTCCCTGGTGCTCTTTCTCTGAGGGATGTGCTATTTAACAGCATTTTTTTTTTCCTCAGAGGATAATTAATCTGTATAGAAAAAAATTAAATAACAAACTGACAGAAGAAAAATAAGCAGCAGACAACAGAAAGGTCAAGCTAATATGCCATATTCCTGTGACTAAAAAAATGATATTAAAATACCTCTGTATCTTCTCCATGTGAAAGTTGGTAAAGGGAGGAGAAAAGGATACCACAGGCTGGAAACAGAAATGAAAATACAAAGTATTACAAACTGTCCCATCTCATTCCTGGCCTGCATGCCTTGCTTCACAGAATCCCAGTTTCAGTTACACAGCTGTAGCTCAGTCTCTGTGCAGACAGACACAAGAGAATTTGTGGAAAAGGGGTATTATTCCATCAGAAACCCAAGAATTTATGATGCTTTTGAAGCACCTGTGCAGAATTTGCCTCACCATCTACAGAAACACAGATTTCAAGTTTTGGCTCAGGGAATCCTTTATTTTTGACCAGGCTTAATGCATACTCAAAACACTTTATTTATCAACAGTGAGGTGATCTCTGCCACGGAGTGCAGACAAACAGATCGGTTTCTTAGCAGGCAAATGGTGTGGGAGGGCTCCAGACGGTGGCTGGGGCTGCTGCCAGTCCTTGCTGCTGCTGCCAGCTTCTGTCACTGCTGGCAGGCTGTGAGCACCCCACAGCCTCCAGTCCCTTCTAGGGATCTGCCTCACAGGGTGCTTACATTTGCTTTGTTACAATATTTTGATTTTTAGACACTGTTAACACGAAAAAAAAACCTGAAACAAAACACAACCAACCCCAATTCATAAAGCCCCTTCCTCCCCCCCCACAATTAATGTTTGTCTACAAGGGCTCGCCAAAATGCAGATTTATCTAATGCCAAGGAAATTACAGACTGTTTAATTTGGTTTGTGTCCAGAGTCAGAACAGGCGGTTGGGATACAAGTAAGGGAAAGGGGAAGCCAGTGCAAACACCTTCCTTCTTTTTGTTACTGTGTGAAATAGCCTAAGCCAGCAGGCTGAGGACAGCCAAGCACAAATGGTTTCCTACATACTCTCACACACCTCAGATCACTAAGCTGCCTCTGACTATAATACAAAAGGACACACTGCATGTATTTCCAGTCCTTTTTTTTTTTTCCAAACATGCACTAGAAGAGAGCTCAGCCCAAAGAGATGATGCTTCACCCTAAATATTCTTTGGTTGTGTCTTTGCCTGTGAAGGGAGAAGCACTATTCTAAAGTGGAGACATGGGACTTCCTCTGTGACAATGGCTGGAGAGAAACTTGGAGTAGACCCACAACCAAAGGAACCTCTCTTGAAGCCAGGTAAGCTCCCCCTCCCCCACAGCCCCTCCACTCAGTTAAAAGTTGAGCAGGATTACACAGAAATAGTCCTCAAAGATTTAGTGGGGAAAAAAAGATTAAGAGACAGTTTGCTCTGAGTAGCTTGCAGGGTTCCTGTTTGGTTTCATTATTTAAATGCATCCTAGGAAACTGATAAATTTTCTTCACCACTGTCCTTTAACAATGTGTACCAGGATCTTTCAGCAGGGTCTGCGTGCAGTTGATCTCACAACACAAAGTGCTATAAGCATAGTGTCAACTTAACTTAAACTTTGCTTCAGTACCATTTTTGGACCAGTTAAGAATATTCCTTTTTAACAGTAGAACCTGGATACCTTAAGAACATCTAATACAAGTGTACAAACCATCACCAAACTGGGAGCAAGATGATTTTCCCAGTTTGCACCATAAACTTACACACCCTAAACTCAGAGATTTTGTGATCTCATTTTGTTCTGTGACACAGAATGTAGAGTTAGACTAAGCAGAGCATCAGCTGCATACCATCTGACAGACCTAGAACAAGATATTCTAAACTGGTTTAAATATTTAAAAATAGTATTTCCCTCCATATTTTTAAAAAGGTAAAAGCAGTCAGAGAGAGACCTTATAATCAATTCAACTTAATCATGCTTCAGATTCCAGTCCTCCTGCCATTAGGACATTGTAGGATATCCTCTAAAGCTACAATCACAGACACCTATCCCCATTATGTGCCATATTTCCATCCTCAAATTGTGACTGAAATTTCAGGTTTCTGCACCAAAGTTTTATCTTGGAGCAGAGTTTCCATGTAATTTGTAAGTAGTTTCAGTACTTACCTATTCATTGTTTAATCCTATCAGGAGCACAGAAAAATGTTTGATTTTGGCTTGATGTGTAATCTGGAGCATACCTGAAGATAAACATGCCTCAGAATGCCTCATTTTAGGGCCAGAAAGTGCTACAGCAGCTGGGCACTAGTTTCCTTTCTTCAGCTTGACTCTTAAAACCATCACCTCTGTAACAAGGGAGAAACACAGAAAAAAATTGCTTTACTTTCTGAGAAAGACAGGTTACTTTTGTAAGGTGTCATTTGTTTTATCAGAGGAAACTGGTGTGGAGGCACTTCATCAAACCTGTAATATGCACACATGTAAGAAGGATGGGAGAAAAAAACCCCAATAGTAACATAGTGTCTCCTGCAACTCACCAACACCTGTGGCATATACAAATCCCAGCTTTGTATATTTGCACAGAGCACTTTTTTCCAAGTTCAACTTTTGAATCAAACCTATCTCTAGGTGTGAATAATGAGGCAGGTGTCAATGTAGAACTGGAAAGAGGTAAGGCTGTGCTCAGTTCATCATTGAACCATGTTCCTGCATGGTCAGTGGCTGATGCAAACACATTACTAAGTTCAGCTGTGGTGGATGATTGGTCTTTATGCACTATTTAAACATATCATTCTATTTCAAAATGATACTGATTAAAACAATTAATGGGCAACTGTAGTCTTGTTCTGACTGGAAGTGCAGGAGAAATGGGACCCAATCATAAAATAAAGCACGTGCTACAGCAAATGGTGCTAGGATGGGCAAAAGCCTACAGGGATGCCTATTTCCGTGCCTGATTAAATGCATCTTATTGGTATAATGCCTTCAAATTTAAAAGCTTCATTTTGAAATCACCAGATAATTGTGTAATTGTGGTATTTGTACTCCCTGTGATGAATCAGAGAGCATAATTTCTAACTGTTCTGTGAAAATAAAATTGCCTGAAAGCATCCGTGACAGCTCCGTTCTTTGATGTAACAGAGGCTCAGAGTTTGGCCCTAAAGCAGGTGAGAAATGTTTGAATTGAAGATTCACTGACAAATAAGACTACACACACCACATCCAGCAGACATTTCATTCTAGGAAGCACATAAATCACCCTCTTTCTCAGAAGAACAAGCTCCCCGAGGTGTTTTGACAGGCCAGTCTGACTTCTCTTTCTATCAAGCTCCTTTGAAGGCAGCTCAGGAGCATGAGCTGCAGCAGTGCCCTGCTTTGTCTGGTGAGCTGTATCCATGATGAACAGACTGCTTGGAATGGCATGAAAACAACATTCCCAAAGCACTGCGAGTCAGTGGGTGATTTTCAGTGCTCTTTTATATCTTCCTTTTTTTCCCTAAAACACCAGCCACCTGATACATACTGAAGTAATTACAGACAAATTGCTGTAACTGCCTATCAAACGCCATGCCTAATGGTGACACAAAGGATGCTCAGGAAAAAAAGAATCTAGATGCTATTGAACAAATAAATCAGTAGATTTAGGAGAAACAGCTGGATTTGTACAAACAGGGTGTTTGTATATTGCTCCGTACAGCGTCTCCAGAGATGAACCAAATCACATGTAATTACAGGCAACTGAAGGTAATCCTCATTTCTTTAGTTTCACCTGTGTGGAAGTTGGCACACATTTCTCAAATGCAACTAAATTCTGCTGTGAGACTGCCTGACTCCAGGCTATCACTTCCTCTAAAAATGGTGTAAGAAAAATGCAAATTGAAGCCAGCAAAATAACCCCCAAACCAACAAACTGTCATCATACACAGCAGCTACAGACATTTCAGTACTAAGATACACAAACATCTTAGGGCAACACTGAGATGGAGTAAAACTGCCTTACAGCAATACAGCTCCAGGGCTGTCCAGCATCCTCACTGCCCACAGTGTCAGCCTTGGAGATCCCCAACCCCAGTGAAAACCCCCAGTGGGTTTTGCCACCTTGACAGAACATCACTCATAAAGGGTAAATCATCACTGACACATAGCATCAGCCGTACTGGGGGGGTCTCCTGGCTTTCCTTCTCTTTAAAGGAGGAAACCAGACCACCTGCCACAGTTGCTGCCAATGTCCCTTCACCAGATGTCCTTGTCCTGCAGTCCCTAAGGGTGTCACATCCAGATGTACAGGTTGTGTTTCACACACAAAATTGCTACAAAGCAACAGGCAGGGTACACTAAAAGTGTGGTTTGCCAGATAAAATGCTCTGCCCATAAAACCACTACCTATAGCAGGCCTGAGGTGTAGCACAGCAAAGCACTGCAAATGAAACCACAATATACAATAAAAAAACACATTACAGACCTAAAGGTGTAGGACTCATGACTTTTCTTAGGGTTTTTGTTTTTTTTTACTTTGTTGTTGGTATATTTTTTAGAGAAACTTACTCTTTGGCTAGGCAGAAACTCTTTTGATATCAAGTCTAAATTTATTCATGGTTAAACTATATGCACGCAATTCTGTACCAGTATTTTAAAGCAAATAATTATTGCCTAATCTTGGTATTTTCTCCACTGATGCAATCATAAGATATTATAGTTCCTCACCTTCCATTTTGTTGATTTAAACAAGCCTAGAAAAGTTTTTTCAGGATCTTTTCAACAGATGCACTGACCTATTTGTAAACAGAATAGAAGTTCTTTTGTGCATCCAGTCCACTAGAGTGACATGTATTTTTGAAGTGACTGCTTACAGTAATGTCTGTAAAACCTTACTATGGCTTTAACACTATTCTGATCGTGCCAGAAAACAGGTGCTTGAAAAACCACACCGGATTTTTCTCAAGGGCAGCACAGCCATAGCAAAGCTGCAAAATCACCCAGGCTCATTCCAGTCTTCTGTAACACCCAGAGGATGGGCTACAGAGGTTGTTGTTAGCAGACCTTCAGGACATGGCAGCATGACACGCAGTGCATCTTCTGATAGCAGGATCTGGAGTACCTTTCCTTGTGTAATTAAATTACTGTTAATTTTGTTATACCAATTGAAAGGTATTTAGTTCCCTGTTTATAAAGACACAGCCCTGATTTCTGCTTCATAGCATCAGCTGAAAATTTTGGACATGCAGAGGATTTGCACCAATCATTACTGAATCTTTTAATCAGTATTAAACCCCAAATCTCCTTTTAATATATGCCTGGCTCTGCATTTTATACAAGAATAGTAAGGGGACAAAGTGAAAGAATAGATGGCCTTCAAAGTTTACAATGCAGAGATGTACCCTGAAAGGCAAGCTTTGTAATTTCATTATATCCATGTTAAATGTGTGGCAATACAAGCCAACACATTATCTATCATTTCCACATCACTTTGTGTTTATAGAAAAGCAAATGTACTCCACTTCTGCTTAGATATTTAACCTGTAAGCAATTTAATGCAAGAGTTACCCTGCTGCTGCATGCCTGCACAGTTTTTAGCCTCAGGAAGACAAGGATATTTGACTGGTTACACCACCACACGCTACACAAATTACCTATTAAGAATTTAGGGAGTCTGTCCTTGTCATCCAGCAATTTTCCTGACCATATACTTATTTAAAGAAGTTGAACAAACAGAATGTGCCCCTTCCCCAGGAAAAAAACCCTAACATTTACTTTTTGATTAGAATTTTAATTAGTGATTATCCTCTAAATATTGTGTAAATCTTCCTCAGTGATATTATTAAACACAGTTCACCCACACTGAGTAATTTTGGCTCCAGATTTAGGCAATTAAAGTTCTCACGTAACACTTTGCCTTACTCATGAATATTTAAGCTCTAACCTAATATGTATTGACTGTACTTTCAAAATTGATGTTTTGTCAGATTTTAAGGGAAAAAACAACATAACTTTCTCAAAAGGCAAGAATGCTGCCCCAGGCAGCCAACCTTAGAACAGTTTGTAGATCAGAAGATGACTCCAAAAATTATTTCAACTTCATGTTCCTGCACTACTGTGTGAAGTCAGACACCAGCACCCCTATAACTTTTTCTAAGCTGCAAACACCTTGGGAGATAAAGGAAAACCACCTCTAAAAGCTAAAGAAATAGAATTACAAGTGTTGGCTGGTTCTGTGGTTTTTATGTTTTCAAAGACTGAGGTGTAATGTCTACAAATAAAATACCAATCTGAGCTGTCAACAAAAACAAATGTAGATAAAACAGATAAAACAAGAAGGATCTAATTCCTGCTCCTCTCTAGGTTTTGGACACAAAACTGACAGAATTTATGCTGTGGTTATATTCAAGCATGACCCCTAAAAGAACAGATATTTCAAAGTCTGTTGTTGTTTTTTTTTTTTTTTTTTTTTTTTTACTACTACATTTTTAGTAAAATAGCATTTTAAAAGCTTGCAGTTTTGAAAGCTAGCATGTGTATGAGAAAAAGCAATGGTTTGAGAGAATTTATTTTGCCAAGTCTAAAGTCCATATCACATGGTATCATTAGAAACAGATACTGCAGTATTTCATAAAGTCAGAAAAGGATACAGTGACACATCTGCAAATTTAATGTTATATATATGGGCACTCCTATAACATTGCCTTCATCTACTCCTTGAGACAATGAAACCAAGCCAAAAATTTGAAACACTAAGCAATTTTGACTGGATGTAAACTGAACATGTTCTCCAATCCTGTGCACTATTTGAATTATTCTGGTCAAATAATATTTTTTAAAAATCTGAGTAGATATGGTACTGCAATTAATAACATGCTTACGCTTCTAGTAAAGTGTTGGCACTTTTTAAAAAAATTATTTTATTTTTTTAGCACAGAAGATAACCCAAGAGAGAAAAATTACCCCAAGATGAAATGGTAAGCTTGTGTGGTCTCCTCGCTGTATTCTAGAAAAACTTTACCATGCAAATAAAAATGGACAGGCCTGGATGCTGCCATAATTTTTATTTCTCATACTATCTCATGGTGAGATCTTTCCAATTACAGTCATAATACTAAAATTCTGACAAGTATAAAATGTTTTTAAACTTTTTTTCTTACCACAGATGGTGCTAACATATTTGAAGGATTCTCTCATATAGACCTTCTTGGTCCACAGGCCAAAAAATACTTCAAATACTTCCCAATCTGAAATTGTTGGTATCAGAACTTTTGCTGTCACTGTATCTTAACATCCCACACAAGTTGGTCCTTGATTGTCTACAGTATAGTAACCATTCTGGATGCAACATGAAGGACTAAAAGGAAACATCCTTACCTCTAGAATATCTGGAATCCTGAAAAATGTTACTGTTCAGTGGAGAAACAAGAGGGAAAGACAGTCAGAGTAGGTTTTGAGCTTAATTCTAGGATGCTTTTGAAAGCCAAGGACAAATGGGGTTATGCCTGCACATTCAATGCAAATTGCATAACATTCTTGGGGGTTTTATATCATATTAGAGACTTTCATTTTGTGTTAGACATTGTCACATTACCAGGCACTCAACATTACCCCAGTAGCTTCCTATGATCTAATTTACTTCTTTATTCACACTCCATAAAGATTCCATAATGGCAAAGTACAGAAAGCTGAAGGGAAAAAAGCTCCACCCGAACATAACAAGACGAAATGAAATGTAGAAGATGTTTCTGACTGTCCTTAACATGATTTCCTACATCAATAACATGAGTAAGTATTTCCAAGGTTTGTTTTGCAGTTGTCACTGCTAGAGTTTCATACCAGTTCTTTTCAGTTCTGCTAAAGGGACAGACAGTGTATGGGATATGCAGGAAAACTGCTGTTTGCTGCTTGTTGTCAGCTTCCATCTGGTAAAGGGATATCTGCAGAAACCATCAGACACTATTTCCTATGGAGGGAAAAAAACAGAATTTGGCAAAATGTCTGTTACAAAAGGTTCTGAATGTAACTCAGAGCAGTCTAGAATAGTTCAGTGTCACTCTTGTCTTACAAACCTTAAGACATGCAGGTTTCTCTTACCCCTATACCCACCAAGCTACTGGCAATTTTGTATTAATGTCAAACCAGAATTGCCAAGAAGCTTTTGCATTCTTAAATATTCTGCCTCTTATTGCTTCCACTATTGACATCTAAAGCAAAGATGTGAGAACAATGTGTTTTCTTGTAAAGCATTTTCAGAGTAAGGCAATAGTGATGTGTATTTTAGACTTGACTATGGACACATTTGAGAATGAAAAAGCACCACAGAGGTAGAAGGCACCAATAAGAGGAAAATCCACTTATTTGAACCAAGCATGCAATTTGACTGTGGAAATCTCATCTAAGTGTGTTTAGAATTAAAAGAAGTTATCTAAACACTTGTATGGTTTTCACGGAATTTAAAAACCCCACTGCCTTCCTACCAACAGCTCCTTATTTTCTTGTTTTTCCAAACTACAAATAATGACAGGACCCATTCCAGTAGCTGACAAAGGAGGGCAGCAGGAATCCCTAACTTCCCCCCACACCACACACAGACCCTTCTTCCTATCAGTCAAAATGGGCCTGGAGCCCTGTGTCTCTCCTGTCCCTACACCCCTGGAATCCAGGAGCTGGTGCACCCTTCATGCAGCTCACAGCTGCAAGTCAAGATCTTTTCTTTCCCCTAGGAGCATCTAAAGATGTGCAGGCATCTGTCTGGTGGCAGGCACAATAGTATTTTAGGTTTTCTCCCTGTCTGTCTGAGCTTTTTACAGGAAAATTAAGGTGTGTGGTGTATGGGGCAAAAACTTGGGTATATTCACAGCTAACTCATGGCACCAAGGCTTGTTTGGGATGGGCCATGTCGTTATAGGGCCCTGTGTCTAGAAGGAACCAAGAAATGGCTTGGACAGCTTTTGCATTCTAGAGAACCTACTCGTTTTCTGCACATTTTAGGCTAGACTTGATGAGTAAAAAGGGTTTCCCAGTCTGTCCCCAAGACGTGAAGCTTCAATAGGCAGCCATTCCAAACATTACGGAATTAAACATCCTCTATTCTGTGTAATAAAACTAAATTGCTACAACTGTGTCATTAAATGCCAAACAGAGCTAGGAAGACAAATTGGAGCAGCCTGGAGATTTTTCTGGGGTTCTGTCAGCAGCAGACATCTGCCTGCAATGGGAATACCTATATCCATATGCTGCCTGTCAGCCTCAGAGACAGATGCAGCACAGGCTTTGTGCTTCCAGCAAGCAGCGAGAGAGTAAATGATATATAAAGCCCCTCTTTGTTCTGATTCATGGGGAGAAGGCATTACACAGACAAAGAAAAATGTAATGCCTCCATGCTGATCGGGGATATTCAACCACTGCAGCTGTGAGCTGATTTAGAAAAAAAAAAAAAAAAAAAAACCAACAAAACAAAAAACTTTTATGTTTACGGATTTGAATCCAAGCTAAACGTATCTGTAAATGACTGGGACTCAGTTGTCACTTGGCCTCCATCCACTGAGGCAAGCAATAGGAGCAGTCAGTCTGGGCACAGTGGTGTTGGAAGCTCTCTAACCTCCCAGCAGCTGAACCAGTGACTGAGGAGGAAACAGCATTCCCACTGCTGGCTGCAAATTCCCTGCTGTAATCGGGGGAAACTGGGAGAAGGCTGGTTCAGGGGGACTGCTCTTTCTAAGCATCTTCCAGTGGTGTAGAACCTCCCTATCACTATGTCTAAAGGGTGAAATTTGTCTTCCAAGTGACAGTGTCAAAAATCCCTGTACAATTATCATTTTTTGCAGGGCCCAGCATCCTAAATTGAGACAAAGGAGAACACGAGGCCATGGCAAAGGTCTCCCTTATGCTCCTTCTTTCTTGGTCTGTTCCCTTCTGCCTCCTACATGCTGGCAGAGAAAAATTCCAGGGTTCTCCACAAACATATCCTGATGTTAGAAAAACATTTTATACAAATAAATACATGAGAGGAAATTAATATTACTGGACTCATCCCCAGCCAAAAGGTAGAATTCATATCTGTTGAGACCTCTAGATAATTAGATGAAGATAAGCAGCTCCTAAAGGAAATTATGACCCAGATGTCTTACAGACCTATCTTACAGCAGTGCCCAGACAGTACTGGTGATGCCTTATATATTTCACTGACTTGAGAGTCTGGGTGACTAAGTTAGGTTAGAGGGTTCACCTTACCCATTTTAGACAGCTCAGCCTGGGAGTTACTAAACCTAAGAGAACAATAAGCTTTTAAACTTGTGCACCACCTTAGTCATTGAACCATTTGCTTGTTCCTAACTTTAGGTAATCTACAAACATGCAAAATTCCAGACATAAAATTTCCCAGCTGTTAAGCAACTGTGGCAGCAATGAGTGTTCCAGAGTAACACCACTGTGAAACTGGAGCTGCTACTGGCAATGTTATTACAGGGGCTGCTCCACAAAACTCCTATAAAATCCATACGCACAGCAACCCATATTTGCAAGTGAAAACAGTTGTTGATGTGTGTGTGCAATTGTTTATTCTGAATACAGAGCAGACATCTGCATGGGCAAATTGATGTGCATGCAAATTTCTTCTCCAGCTTCTACAGACAGGTTTGATCCAAAGGCACAAAGACTTTTTGGAATATTCCTGTTGATTTCTGGGATGCCCACAGATGTTATTTCTGTGTCATTGGTATTACTCCATTGCTCCTAAATATCAAGAAGCAGCTTAACTTTTCTTTCACTTACAGCCCAAAGACTCTAAGGAGGGATAATCTCAAGAAGCAAGCTTGATAGTCACTGGATGATTAAGCATGAATCACACTGTTACGTATCTTCCTCTGCAGTGGATATTTGCAAGCAAAAAACAGTGGGTTTTTTTTCCCTCCAGGGAAAATAATAAGAAAAAATCTCAAACTTTTAAAACCCACATCTCTATGTTACAGCTTTCCACTAAAAAGAAAAAGAAAAAAAACAAAAACCAAAACCTCTCATAAAGCTCTAAACATTTTTTGCAGTTACATTTTGCTGCTGCTGCTGCAGCAGGATCAAAATAACGAAGAGTAAAAATAAAATACTCTGAAAATCTGGATTCTGTAATTGTGTTCATGTTGCAATGGGTTTTGTTTTGTTCAAATCTAAAAGCTTTCACTAATTAGGAAGGTTCCAGGTTGCCCTCAGGCAGGAGAGAACCACCTACTCTCTAAAAGAGCCAATGAATGTTTGACACATCAACGTATCAAATATTACATATTTGGTTCTGCACAGAGTTTTCGGGACCTTAGATCTGCTCTTCTGTGAGCACAAGGGCATCTTCTGCTTAACATGCTCCCAGTCACCATAGGGCAAAGCATCTGTGTGAGCCAGGTTCAGATGATGGTCAGGTCTCAAACAGAGCTGGAAGGTGGCCAAGCAAACAGCAGTGACACTCAGCACTCCCCAAGGGCTGAGCAGGGCAGGAATGGGACGTCCTCTCATGATGTCTCTTGAAAAACTGTGTTCTTTATTTTGACTTAAGCTGCTGCACTTGAAGAAGACAAGTTCCTGCTCTTGCTTTGCTGACTGATAAATTTGGAAGCATGTTTAATTGGCATTTCGTTACGTGTAATCTGGCAAGGGGCTAGAAGGAATAATTTATAAAGGAGATAAATTTATATAGATTAGCCAAGTACCTACAGAGTGACAATACAGCCATCTATAAATGTGTAGGAAGGAAATAGAAATGTTGTTGAAACCAACACATTTAGTAGGCCACTGAGCTATTGCTAGGAATAAACAAAAACAAGCAAAGGAAAAATGCTAAGAACACAGAGGAAAGGCTTAGCAGTACGATCAGGTAAGCAAAAAATAATATATAGTATCTCTGTCTATACCTTTGCCATCAATAAATCTCAGTGTATAATCTCAAATATATTATGCATTAAATGTAAGACCATAGCTAGGTTAATGACCTTGGTGGATCTAATTTTCAATGGAGCAGCTTGGGAGATAAATTGTGCCTCTCTTTGTTTACACCATCCACATCAAACTAACAATAACACGAACCTATTTCTGTATATAGGCTTTGCCTTTGGGTTAATATACACTTAGTACAGTTTTATTTTGTATAAAAAAATCTAAAGGCTAAAATCTTTGGAGTACAGACAAATAGCTCTGAATAATCCGAGGCAGCTTGACTTTGTATTAACTGATGTGCTAAATTATGAAGTTGTCACTGCCTTTGTATAATTAAAAATAAATCATATGACCTTAATCACTACTTTTAAAGTTCTGCTACCTTAGGTAGTAAAGAGAGCAGTCCTATTTGATTTATGCCTTATTTCTTTACCTTTGAAAGTTACTAGATTGCCTCTCAAAGAAGCCTGGTTTGAGTTTTGCATAGTATCTTTAGAAAACTTGTGAATATTTAAAATGATCCTCTTGTTCTCATAAAATATTAATAATTTTTAATCTCATGTCCTTGTTATGTGAACGTACCCACACTGCCTGGTTCAAAATATCTAATGTGAATGAGACCAAATCAGCCACTGAAACTGGAAAACATTTCAAGCGATATAGCTCTCACTCTCTCTACTGTGGGCACAGCCTGAAAGAAATTTTATGTTCATTGCTGCAGTTATTAATTTGTCACTATGCATTCATTTCATTAGTACACGGAAGAAATATTCCTGGCCCAAAATGAGCTCTAGAAAACACGATTTTATCCTGCACATTTGCTCACTGTCCAATCCTGTCTTTAGCTCACCTGATGTTTTGACTTTATCCAATGAATTCCCAGGTTATGATTTTAGAGAGTAATTTACTGACAGATGTTTCAAAAACAGTTACTTGACCTTTCCAGATTAAGTGGATGACTAAGTACAAGCAATTAATGTAGCTAAATTTTCCACCTTCCCTTACTGATTTCTCCCCCCACTCCTCCCTTCAGTTTATAAGTGCTGGTGACTGTTTGCTTCTCCCAGAAGTTAATTTCTAAATTCCATATATCACCACTGAAGAATTTTCTGAGTTGATGCTGCAAGGAGACTCTTACAATCAAACATCATTATAATTTCTCTCTGATTTTAGGGAAAGACAGTTCTACAGACTGCAATAAAGAACAGATTATTCCACAGATTAAAGACAAAGCCCAAAAGTATACATGATGACAGCTGCAAACAAGCTAATATATCTCCAGTCTCTCCAAAACATTAGGTTTTCCCAGCTGAGAAATGGCCTAAGAAGGTATGGAGTATATATTATGCAATGTTATGCAACATTATGTTTTTGAAGTCATAAAGAAAACATCCACGTTTTACATCACTAACACTACTGCAGTATACCAGAATACTTGCTATTTGGTATGCAGTCCATTCAACAAAAAATTAACAATATTTACTGCATTTAAAATACTTGCTGGAACTTCACTTAAAATGCTTTTAAATGTTTCACAGAAGTGGCTTGTATCCCAGCCTCTAATGGGCACAATTGCATTTTACACAGATAGAAGGAGAAATTCTGGCTCTGCTGAAGATGATAACAGATCTACCAGGAATGCTAAGAGTTCCAAAGGAAGGTGACCTTATTTACCAAAAAAGACAGACAGACAAGGAAATCACTGCTAGGAAAGAACTGCTCCAATACCAACAACTTACTGGCTGTTTCATCTGTTTGTTGTCAGCAGAAGCAGTAAGATGGCCATGACTTTGTCCCACACTGAAGCACATGCTTCCCTGGCACCTCTAAATTGTTAAAAAAGATACTATTGCTACCACAACTCTTAATTTAAAACAGCAATCAGTTTAAAGTTCTACTAACACCTAAAGTGCTGATAAATCTCCACCTCCTATTACTTCTTCATGAAAGGGGTTGGACAAATCAGACTGGAAACCTTTATATGTATTATCTCAAAATCAAAATGGATGGTTTTTTTTCCCTTACCATGTTTATTCTCACTCAGAGGGAAATGGTAATTTATCTTAGTTGATTGCTTTATTTTTTCTGTGCTTTCCTAACTAAGTGGTATGGGATGGACTCCTCTATTCAGAAATCTCCTACACATCCATTTTATAACAAAGTCTTGAAATTTATTGATAAATTCTCATAAGAATCAGCTGTGTTTTAAGTTGTTGTTGCTGCTAATAGCAAGCTTTTGGGAAGCCAGCTAGGTATAACAGAGCCCTGCTTCCTGAGTGAAGATAAAAGCATACTAATTTCTTCAAAACCAATGGAGAGGAAATAAAATCCAGTACTACAACACTCCAAGTGCTACAACCATTAAGTTAACATTACACTCCCACCTGTGATGATGAAATGCCCAGGTGGGGAGAGCACGTTTCCTCCTAAGTATTTAGAGGTATTTTTTCTCCAGTCATGTACAAAATTCTACTTAGAGCTAAGCACTTACACACTATGTACAAGAAAATTTCCCCTAGACAATGTTTACTACTCTCAATTACTAAAATATTTCAAGTAATTTGCTTGTTTTCTTGTTCTAGGAATGTGTGGCTATCTTCCTATTGCATGGTCATTTTCACCAAGCAATATCTCTTACACCCATCCTACCAAGAACTCATTTTTGAATCACATGAAGCTTTAGATAAATTTCTGGGCTGATTTTCTTCCTAAATTCACTGGGTTTCAGCCAAAAAGCATCACTTGGTATGTTTAAGCAGTATCACTTGCTATCGTTAGGTCATTTAAACTGCTAGGAGAGAATGGAGAAGATTTCAGATTTTTTTCTGGTGCATCTGCATGTGTCAGAGAAAAAAAAAAATCCTGACAGATTCAGAAATCAGCCTTAAATAAGGATTCCATCACAAAACAAATGAACCAAACCCACAATAAAAAAACCCGTGCAAAACAAACCAAAAATCCCAGGAAACAATCTTACATCACTGGTACCTTTGGTAATTCAAAAGCACCAGAAGATTATGTCAGATGTCAAGTAAAGAGCTATTATTCAAGTGGCAAAGGTCACACTTAGCAGAAGGCTTCAAAAGTCTTCCTGTGCTCATCTGCTTCATTTTCATACCTAAACAAGCAAACAGTAATTCAAGTACTCTCCAAGTACTTGTGTGAAGTTCAGACAAATCATTTACTGTAACTGTTGCCTTCCCAGTTTGCCAGATCTATAAAATGTGGCAAAAAAAATTATGTCATGAGGGTAGCTGCACAAACAGAACATTTATGAAACATGTCTGACAAAGTCTAGTTTCACCTGTAGTGACACCTCTCTTCCCTAATGTTTTGTAACCATTGCCTTACAATAACTTAGCCAAGTATTTTCTTCCCAGGATGAGAAGGTATAAACTTAAATTAAGACAAGATATCAATCTTGGTCCAGAACTGCAGCTATTAAAAGCTGCAATTTTGCATTACCCTTCAGCTCCTCTTGCCTGGGGGCCTTTCAATGACCCATCTGCATGGTTGGGCCACGTATATCAAGATGACTTTGCACATTATGCACATCCCACAGGAGCCTTTGCTCTGGAAATATCATGCTCATTTTTCCTTCCCATGTGGGTTTCACTACATAATTACTTGCATCCCAAAAATCAGCAATCCATGGCCAATGAGACAGGACTTGTCTTCTACCACACACTCAGGTTCTTAGTGTGAACTTAAGAGAGTGATACAAAAAGTCACATTTAATTGTTAGTCTCACACTGGATGACCCAGGTAGGTTGATGAGGTTGAGATCTGGGGCCAGGTCAGAAGACATTGACAATCAGTGCAGTGAGCCAAAGAAAAACCAGCACCACAAATGGCTGTACCATCTCATTTCTGTTCTATGATTAGACACCTCTCTGAAAAAAATCCTGTAGAGGTGAGCAGGTGACAACCTTTTAACAGAATGGTAAAACAACATCCCCCCCAAACCTGCTTGCTAAGTGCAGATGAGTTATAGATATGTAAATATAATATCAAACCAGAACACTACATTTATCTCTTATTGTATATGTACTTATTTCTAAAGTATACTAGAGACAGGAGTTTAATTAAGAAAGCCATCATTTTCTACCTCATGTCATCTTAAATGATTTCCATTTCAGACCTGGTTTTGAAAAGAACAAATGGAGGATGGCAAGTCTTTCTGCCCATTAATCCCTCCCTAGAAGACAGAGCACCAAGCATTATTTTTAACAGTCTGTTCTGTTATTTCACATCCAGTCACTGCTCTAATTGTGGGCAGGAATAGGGCTGTCAAGCTTAAATGTATTCAGAAATCTCATTTTTAAAAAGTCACTCAGGAAAATGTCATCTGTCCTTTGCCTTGTGCTTTTGTCAAATCTCTGTCATAACAGTATTAGGTAGTCCTCATAAGATCGTGGAATAATCACCTTAGGAAATTTGAATATGATGGTTACATTTGACTCTCACATCCAACGTGTCAGACTCTTACAAGCAGCAATGTGACTGTGAATTAATGGGAAATCCAGAGCAGCTCTCCCCTTTAGAGTGCTTCTCTCATGGTATGTGCCACAAAGTACAGCTCAGAGTCCCTGTGTCACCTTCTTGTGTCATCCAGGAGGAGAGCCTGGGTCTGATGAGGACCTGGCACCATGCCTGAGTGCAGCACGCTCCTTGGGGGGGACAGAAAATCACCCTTTGCAGCCTGAACTTACTGCTCAGGAAGACTTTTGTGCTGGGCCTGCCTCCCTCTCACCTCTTGGCAACTTACATCATCTTACAGGGCAACCTGAAGTGTCCCAGGGCTTTCCCACATCCCTGACTCCCTCCGAGACAACCGCTGGATGAGACAAGCAAAAACCAAAGCAAATAGCCCTGGGGCTGATGGTCACCATCCCGGTGACACACGAACACAGGGGTGGCACAGTGTGGGGAGGACTGGTGGCCCCAGCCAGCAAGTTTTCAGTTATATTCTTGCACACTCTCTGGAGTAGAAGCTTCCAAAAGTTCTTCTAAGAACTTTATTTCAAGAACCTAAAGCATGTTCCACCAGAAAAAAAAAAAAAAAAAGAAAAAAGAAAAGAAAAGGAAAAAACCAAACCAAACCAAACAAAAAAAAAACAAAAAACCCAAAAACAAAGAGAGAGAGAGAGAGAGAGAGAGAAAACCAAAATATCCAAACCGACATTCTTTAGCAAGTGTTAAAGCTAATCTGTCCCAAATTTCTGGTGCTCCCCGCTGCTGTGGTGAATACCAGTAGCTACAGATAGAAACAAGAGAGAATGGGCCTTATTTTCCCCCAAACTACAATATTTTAAAATCTTTTTCAAAAGACTGATCCATCTCTCTTGCATGTGCTGCGTTGTGACTAAGCCTTTGACAAAAGATTCTAGAAATCCTGTAATAATTGGGTTCTATTTTCTCAAGCCACATATATTTATCAAAGAAGTGAAGAGGAGTTGGTTACAGAATAGCTAAAAGCACCAACCAAAGCTTTACTATTGTTTTTCTGTCTCTTTTGCAGACAGACTCAGTAGAGGTCAGTTTCAGATAAAACTGTAGAAAATAGGAGAGTTAATGACTCACATCTGCACTATTTTAAATTATTCAGATACCACTTGAGTACTAACCACAGGCATAGTAAACAGCAGCTAATACAAGTCATGCATGTTTCATAAAGGGTAAACTGTACCCTCTGGAGTATATTACATTTATCTCGGAAAAGAACAACAGTATTTTCAACATCACTTAAGAGGAATGTTTCCTGATACTACTTTTAACTTTCTTTAGTAAAACCTCTCATGGATTTGAATAGGAGTTTTAAGCAGCTACAGATGGCAATGTGTTAAAAAAAATATTTACTTTTAAAGCTATCAAGACAAGTGGAAACCTTCTAAAAATGGGTTGGTTCAGTGTCCCTGTGGCTTAGGCAACTCCCTTCACATGGGCTGCAAATAAACAGCTGTAGCCTCCTGTGCTTCATATTCTCCTGGGACATCCAAAAGGCTGAGCACTACCCAGACACATTAATGAGGAGCAGGGAGGTGGCCACCAGTATTACAGGAAAGTTTCACCCTGGAATGAGAGTCTTTTCCTGGTGGATGACTGGCAGGGCACTCATCAAATGTTTGCACTCTTCAGTGGGAGCTTCTCGTGTTGTCTGCACAGACTGAACATGACCAAACTGCCTTTTCCTGCTGCTTGGAAAGGAGTCTAGCATAGAAATACTGGACAGAAACCTAGGAGAGGGAAGAAAATAGGAAGTACTGTGTAAAGAAGTAAAATTTGAGGCAACTTGTTGGCAGCTGGGCATCTTAGGAGCCTGGGTCCTTCATCTACCACAGCCAGTCACTACCTTCTTTACGTCTCTTAGGGCTGAGAAAACCAAAACAAACCTCACTGCAATTCTGATTTAGTTATCCAGGAGAACTTTCTGGTGAGCTTAATTGCAATGAAGTCTTTGCTGGTGCTGTTGGCAGTATTATTAGTAGCAGTGCTTCTGAGACAGAAAAAAGCAGAGCAAAGCAAGCAGAATTAAAAGATAAACCCTAAATATCCACAGACATGCTTGGCACAAAATAACAGTCTGCTAAAGCATCATCTGAGAAGAAAAGGAAATTTCTCTTTAAATAGTCCTTTGTGAACACCACTGATAGATGGAGAGAGGCACTGCCAGAGCACAGCCACAGGCTGTTAACTCCAGACCTGTTTTTATCTGGCCCTGGCCAAGTCAGTATTTTCATAACTTTGCTACACTTGAACTGCAGCTCACTGAGCTTTAGCCATTTCCTCACACTTCTCATCTCTTTCTTCTATAATTGGTTCCCTCTCCTTGACTCAGGAAGACTGTCCTGTGTAACATCATTCTGCCAGAAATATTTGTTGCTCTAAGAAATTAAATGGTACTACTCTCTATAAAAATATCTCCACTGAACCAACATAGCTGCTCTTTAACTCAAACACTGAACAGTCACCCAGGAACAGAAGATGACTTCTGAGAACTCAAGTCCCTCCAGAAATGTTTCCTTTCCTCCAGCTGTGGAGCCATCACTCCTCAGGACCCAAGCCATTAAAAGGTGCCTGACTACACAAGATCTCTCAGCCTGTTACTGCACAATGTCTTCAAAAAAGTTCTTCCATTCACAGTGATATTAGTGGGGAGTTAGCGTCATCATATTCTCTCTGTTATCTCTTGGACAGTGGTTTTGTCTCTCCCAATTCATAAGGTTAAATAAGTAGAGGTTGACACTGAAGTCGCAGTAACTTAAAAGTGAAACTTCTTGGTCGTAGTGGTTCCTGAGTTTCTGCCAAATTCACCATCTTCTCCTTGAGATTTCACTTCAAATGAATGGGACTGAATTTTCAGAGAATTAGCAGTGTTTCATGAGCACTTAAATCCTCATCCTACTAACCTTTGCCTCAAACAAATGTACAAATGCCCACAAAAGAACCCATAATAATTTTGATAAGGCAATAAATATGCTGCTTTTACAGTATGATCTTCAAAGATTCCAGGAAGAGACAATACTCCTGCAAGCTTCTCTTGCTAGTTTTCCCACCTGTTAAGTTCTTCATGGAAGAACATGTGTCACCTTTCACTGCAGCCATTACAAACTTGGGCAGAGAAACACCACCAGCAGGATACTGTTCATGTGATGATCCATGCATCTGTTCAAACTAAGGCCTCTACAACAACAATAGCTCATCTGCCAGTTCATTTCATCCCTTCGCTATCCCTGCTCTCCTCAACAGGTTTTTAAGTAACTGAGAGGTTCAGAGAGGGCAGCATCACAGAAGTAAATTACTTTTTCCCTTACTCAAAGCATAAAGACAGAGGAACCTACATAGGATTCAAAACATGGATTTAGAGTTAGTAATTAAGTTCACAGAATCACAGAATCATCTGGGTTGGAAAGGACCTCTGAGATCATCAAGTCCAACCCTTGATCCACTCCCCCTGTGGTTCCCAGCCCATGGCACTGAGTGCCACATCAGTCTCTTCTTAAAAACCTCCAGGGACACAGAATCCACCCCCTCCCTGGGCAGCCCATTCCAATGCCTGATCGCCCTCTCTGGAAAGAATCTCTTCCTAATATCCAGCCTAAACCTCCCCTGGCAGAGCTTAAGCCCATGGCCTCTTGTCTTACTGAGAGCTGCCTGGGAGAAGAGCCCGACCCCCCCCTGGCTCCAACCTCCTTTCAGGGAGTTGTAGAGAGTGATGAGGTCTCCCCTGAGCCTCCTCTTCTCCAGGCTGAACAGCCCCAGCTCCCTCAGCCCTTCCTGACAGGACTTGTGCTGGATCCCTTCACAGCCTCCTTGCTCTTCTCTGGACCTGCTCCAGCACCTCAATCTCCTTCCTGAACTGAGGGGCCCAGAACTGGACACAGGACTCAAGCTGTGGCCTCACCACCCGTACACTGCAGGTTGCTCTACTCCATCAAGAAAACTATTTAGGAACCTGGGCAAAGGAGCCCACTGGAAACATTGCTTATGTAAATAACAGCAGAGATGGTAGGTCAGAACTTTCCCAAATCTAATTTTATTAATTCCTTCACAACATCTAATATAGTAAACCATTATTTATTGTAGTTATCAGTCATTTTAGGTTACTGCCTAAAGAGGTGCAATATTACTGTTCCCATGATGCCCACAAATCTACAGTGGTTTTTGACACACATTCTGGCAACTCGCCATGTTGGTTAGAAGGTAGAGATAAATATCAGTTTTGCCTTTAAAAATATTTTTATGATCATGATGCTACCACAGTGTTGTGAAGAACTGTTGTAGGCAGACGTGTGACTAATAATCTTATCAGATTATTATCAAATTATTATCTTATCAGAACAGGACAGACATGCTATGACTGCCACAATAATGAAGGGGAAAAATAGGTTAAATGTGTGAAAGATATTAATGAAACTATGAAAATGCTTAAAGGCTGTAAGCAGAGGGAAAAAAGCAAAATGTACACAGCTAGAACTGCAGATTGAAGGTAATCTAAACAGAGGCCAATTGAAATTAAATCAGCACCTTTTTAAAATGACCATAGGGTGGAATAAAAATGCAAAAGTAGACAGGAGTGGGAGCTCAGAGAAGGAAGCTACTATGACCACATTTGAAAGATTATGAAACCCTTCAAGGTAAAACAGTCTGAGTCCATGAACCTAAAAGAACTGGTACATGCTTTAGCATATCCAACGGTAAGTGCTGTGATAGACCTTGTAAAAAGGATTTTTTTTCCCCCCCACTTAAATCTAAATAGAAAATAAAAAAGATCTGAAAAGGGTTTGAGTAATTAATTCTATCTCAAATGTATGGAAGACTACAGCAGGAATTTTGAATTATAAAATGATAGCTACATATATGAATATAGACATAAAAAGGAAAGGTTTATATAATGAAGCAAGCAAAAAAACATCAGTTTGGACCAACTAAGCATCTTGCAAAGAAATATTTCTCCAACCAGAGAGCAGATTTCACCCACGGTTTGATACCAGCACTTTCTGTCTGTTTGGCAGCCAGTTGGATGCCCTTGAAGAGAGGAAGATCTCAGCTACCCAGGTTAACTGGTGGCAAACTATGACCCAGAGGTGTCTTAAAATATGACTCAATGGTGCCACAGGTAACAGTTATACCTGCTGCCCTAGGAATCCTCAATTAATGCATTTCCAATAAACACTGGGAAGCACCAGAAATTTTAAGCTATTTGAATGGTTTAATTTATTGTTCAAACCTTATCCAGATTTCTCGATGCATTTCCAGGCATTTAACTTCAAGAAAAAAAAATTAATTTGAAATAAAAACTGGTACCAGATGCATCACTACAATAATAATGAATTTGACTGTGGATAAATCAAATCATTTCTGATTAATTTAATCCACAATTTGTCCTTTCTTCAAAATGCTTTAACAGACATGAAATTAAATCAGGCCCTAAGGAGTAAAAAAAGCACCTTATTTTTGCCTTTTGGTACAAAAATCTCATCTCTAACTTCATTCCTACAAAGTAGGCACCACATACCACCATTCCCTTCATTGCAAAATTCTGCTATAACCATTTTCTTAATTTCAAAGTCAGACCTTCCTAGAAAAAGTGTAAACAAAACCCATTATCAGTCTCCAAATATTCCTACATCCAAAGCAAGTACACTGCTAAGACCACAATTTAACTTTAAGAGTTCTTACCATCTGCTTTGCAATTCACATACAAAATATCATATATCAAGTCTACTGCTAATTATGACCCATATCATATTTTTTCCCCTTCTGTCCAATATAAACCTTGCAATATCCCTTATCACTGTAAATTATTTATAGCAGAGCTGTTGAATGCAAAAACTGAGCTCACTGGGAATCCTGTTGGTAGGCAAAATAGCTTTACAATATATTACACCTTCCTACTATTATTAGACTTACTTCATATCTCAAACAGAAGTAAATATTCCCCTTGTGGGAAAATACTGTCTATTTGTGTAAGACTTAATGACATAAGGTAAATTGTGCTGTTGGTTTGAGTTAGGCATGCAATACACTTCAATAATGTGCTATTTCCTTTTGTATATGATGCAATTCCAAAGAAAACATGATTACTAAACCCATTTGTGTTTGAAATTTCCTTTGATTGTTTTAAAGGCTATTACTCACCTCAACACTGTATTCTTTTTCCCTCATCAATTTCCATTATTAGCTTGATTCAGATTAATGCCGTCCCAGCAGGTTTCTCAAACAAATTTTAAGTGAACATAGTGCTCTGATTAAAAAAGCAAAGCAAACAAAAGCCAGCTGATTCAATACATTCTGAAGACAGTAAACAAGAAAGACAAGAATTAAGCATTTCATTCTCAGATTCTTGGTTCACATTTGCTTTAGAATATATGTTTTTCCCACAAAAAGGAAGAAAAATACCACTTCCTATAGACTGCTCAAACCTTTTCAATTAATTAAATTTTTGCAATAATTTTCCTTCTTATTAGAAACTCCACAACAGGATGATCCAGTCTCATCCAGTATTTCCTTTCCACTGCTCATTCACCAGCATTTATAGCTAAGAATGCTTCCTTGCCTTTCATAAATCTGATGTTCCCTTATTATAAAAAGAAAGAGAAGTGCTGGAAAAACACAAAAATACAAGCTGTTGTTGACTAATGGACAAGTAAGTTTCCCAAGAAACCTGTGGAAGAACCACAAAGTTACTGTCTGTTCACCTAAAAGCTGGTGAAATAGGAATACCTCTTCATTTTCTCTTCCCTTTTTTGGTTTTTTTTTTCCCTTAAGTACTAATTACTATTCAAGAGAAGATTTTGTGATAACAAAATGTTAAACAAGAGATGTTTACAATTTTTCCTAGTCTCTCTCTCCCAGTGCTGAATTTTGCCTAGCAGCATTTCTTCAAGTTTATTCTGTCCAGAATTAATTTATTTCTGTGTTTATTCACGCATTTTTTCACTCCAGGTTACAAAGCAGAAAGGAATCAGGAACTTAAACATTACAGAATGCCTTGATACACAGACAACCAAAAAGGATTTTGTCAGCATATCACTGTCTATTATTCATTACTTGGAGAACTAACAGTATAAAGTCAAGAATATAACACAGATGCTCTCCTAAACATTTCCAGGCAAAGTTCATTACCAAAGTCATAATGAAAGAAACCAACCCTGAGAGCCACCAGAAATGCTGTAAATGGGGTTGATCCATGTCTAGCCAAGGTTTAGACTCCTGTCAACATCAGAAAAAACCCAACTGTCCTGGGCCAGAACAAAGGACAGACTCATTCTCTGCCCTTTTCCTGTTACTAGGCAGAAGATAATGCCTCAGAAAGTGACAAACATATGACAAGTACTTACAATGCCTCCTCAGATCTCATCCCAGATCCCTGCCATTTGCAGCTCAGCAGCTGTATCAAGCTATTACTCACTCATCCACTAGAGGAAATAAACAAAACATTATTATTTTTTTTTTAAAATCATCATAACTGCAGTTACCAGTTGTGCATGTATGTAGAATTAGAGTAAACTCTTAAAGTAATCTCCCAGAAGATTACTTTAAAACACTTAATACAAACGGCAACTCAGAGAGAGGCCACTCAGAGAGGGCACTTCCCAGAGCTTGCCAAGAACAAGCCAAATGTTCTCCCATTTCCACAGCACAATACACTGGAAACAACTTACCAGTTCTGACTTATGATCTATAGAAGGTTAAAATCAGGCACAGTCTCCTAGTGCTTGTACAGGGTTGCCTTCCATACAAGTTTGACCTTCAAAATGGACCATTTTTGGTGTTAAGGCCCCCAAAACCCCAACAACTGACACTGAACATACTTCACAAGTTGCTTTGTGTGGATATGTAGCTCACTCCTGCAGCATCAACTGACCTCAAAAGTTTGATAGTAGTTGTGTCAATCATCCTTTGAACTTATTAAACCCCCAACCTGCTCCTGGTGAGAGTTTGCATCTGGCTGCTAGAGGGTGAGCTCCACAGAAGCAGTTAATCAAGTCCCACATGTAGTTTGAAGAAGTAATTCCTTATCCTGGAGGACAATTAACAGGTGGAAGGGAAAAAAGACCTGATATGCTAATAGTGTGGAAGTAGCACATCCTTAATTATACCTTCAAGAAGAACTTAGTCACTTATACAACTGAAAGTCAAAGTGATGTAGTTCTTTATCACACACGGATATACTTCTGAGTTTTAGAAGAATAATCTCCTATTAGAAACCAATTTAACCTAAACTCCTTCTTTCCAACCTTATCCTTTGCTAACTGGAAACACACAAGAGTAAATACAGCCTCCAAGCCTAATGCAATATTCTGAAAGGATTAAACAAAATCTATCTGAGCAAACATTATATCTTTATACATTTCTCAAGAAGGCTGAAGGGTTATTAAGTGCTCTGTGATATTCTGACTAGAGGGGCAAGCTACGTGGGGACACATCTCAGCCTGCATTAGTGGGATCCTTATCCATTTGCTTCATCAATGGGATTATCAGAAGAGCAAAGTCATTTAGAGAGACAGAATTATTTTTTTCTAGGGTACTGCAACAGCAAAACCAACAAAACCTTAAAAATATAATTCATTAAAAGATGGAAAGGTTTTATACATATGAACAACTGGCGATATGTAATAATCTTGAGTTACTGCAGGGGTTCTAGACCCATCTGTTTTTTTTCTAAAATTAAGTGAAAAATACATAAAAAGTTTGCTTTTTTTTTTTTTTTTTTTTTTTATAGGTGGACAATAATATTTCTGTCTTAGAAAAAATGACCCCAAAGTCTCAAAAGCACAAAAATGTCACTGAATGTAGCACTCATTCATAAATACTAATAGCTAAGTACACTGATAGTTAAAATTGCCTGCTCTTGAAGTCACTTTTCCATATTCAGATAATTCCTATTCTTGATGCAGTTTGAGTATAGCCCAAAACCAGAGCTTTGGGAACTAACAAATAAACTACTTCTGGGATGAGAAGGAACTCACTTTCTTATAGGAGCACTATCAGCCACTGGAGAAATTCCAGGCAGTGTTAGATCTCTACCCCCCACAGCCACTAATGTCTGGGACAGACCACTTGATTTGTTGATTTTTCAGCCTTCACAAAAAGCTATTCTGACCCCTGGCTTCTCAGAAGGCATTTAAGTCTATCCTAGGAGGCTGGAAAGTGATCACATAGGGGTGGGTGCCAGTGAAGATCAGTGGTTACTTCTGGTCACCCTTCATTACCCACCATTTTACAAGATGAGAACTGATTGTTTCTCCATAGAATATATTGGGCTGGGTGTTCAACATTTTGTTTATTAATAAGTTCTTCATCTAAGCTCTTTGGCAAGTTCATTTAGGATTTTGTACCTTCCCTTTCTATAGCAGGTGCCAGGAAAAAAAGGCAACTGCTTTTCTTCTTTGGTGTTTTGTTATATGCTTATTCTCACCTCTTTTCAATATGTCTAAAATTTGTGACTACTTTTCGACTTTCCCCTGATATGAAGAAAAATTTTAGCGACCCATAACATTTGGAATTTATATTCATTCATTTTTGTTGTCATTAGTTCCTAGTGTGACCATCACTGCTCACTGCAATTTAACACACACTGCACACTTGAATATAGTTGAAGCAATGAGCTCTAGGAACCTTTGAACAAATGACCATATTGAATGGTCTGTTCAAGTGACTGACTTTTCCTATTTTTTCTCAGTCACACAGGGTACCACGTGTGAAAAGGCTGACTGTAGACTGTCCTTGGACTCCTGAAGCTTACAAGATGCAGCAGTAAAGTAGACGATGCTTAAAACTTGTTGGTTTCATTTCAAACCCATTATCAAGCTATAAAAGCTAAAGTATAAACACTTGTGTTAAGCAGTTTTTAACGGTTTAGAACCAGAAACATTATTATGTGTACATTTACTAAACTTTATGAAAAGTTTCCTTAGTACTGCAGACAAAAACTTTTTGGTTCTCTGGGTTTAAAGCCCAATGGATTGGAGCAGTCTACTGATTCATTAATGACACAAATAATTGGAATTGATGACCTCTACCTTCAGGGTCAATATCTGAAACAAACCACTTAAACCACAGTATTTAACATCTGTGAAATGTTAATAGCTATAATTTTCTGAATACTCATCTATACCTCACCCCACGCACAAACCCCCCAACAAGAAGTGGGAGCTACAAGTTTACACCTCCCCCTCCTCTGTGAGTTTTACACCCCCCTCTCCATCATCTGGAGGCAACCCCTCTACACATAGCATTTACACCCACACTCAGCAGAGATTTTCATTCAGCCCCTTTTCTTTGGCAAGACTGGAGGGGAGCAGGAGAAGAGCCCTACAGGCTCCCCTAAGCCTTAGTACAAGAGATTCTTTGTGAAAAATACGACAAAAAAATTCCTGTTGATTTCAGGGAGGTGGTATCTTAACCCTCCTATTTTTCATTCCTCTATGAAATTAGAGCAGTAATTAAGAACTGGCATTGTTTTAAGCACTTCTTTCTATTTATTTCATTTGAAATTGTTACATGCAGTTGTTATCATTGCAACTTAAAATTATTTACCCAGATTTGAAGACATGCACATCAACATACACTTGATTGGTATTAGATGATGGTTTGTTTTCCAAAGGTAAACCAAAAAGTAAATGCTTATACCAAAATGGTTCAGTCAGCCTCAACTTTTTCCCCTTTTAGACTTTTTTCAGATAGTCTGTATTAAAAAGAACTGCATTTTAAGTTGTTTGTCACAAGTATGAACAGCATTTCATATAAAAATGTATCACTGTAAGTAAAACACATTCTATCTATATATCAAGTTCCAGCACAGCTTGCACTGAGTGATAATAAAGAAGTACTTGTTGGACTTCCTACGCTGGACAGCTTTTTCTGCCAGCATCCTTGAAAACAAGAAAAGAATTGCTCAGTTCACTGCAAACAATTCTTCAAGTCTTAGGAAATCTGCTCGTTAATTTCTATTACATTAAACACCCTCATTACTGTATCTCCAGACTCTGTGTTCAGCTTTTAATTTATTCCCCATCTCCAATCCCAGAAGCAGTCTGACATTTCCCGTATCCCCATGAAGCTGACTTGCCTGGCAGCACAAGCACACAGAAGACTCACCACAGACCAGTTTAACCCCAGTCAAAGAATCACCAGCTCAAATCCCATTTCCATCATCCCAGTGACATGAAATTTCAAACACAGAAAATAGTTTGGCTGTGTGGGATAATTTTGAGTTATTTGAGTTATTAATTTATTGAGCATTTAATAATGTGATATTCTAAAAGTTATTTTATGAACATAAATTAATTTATTACATTCTGGAAAAATCTTTGGGGTTCAATGGAAATTCTGTGTATACATAATAATGTAACAGACCAGCTGTGATTTTTTGTCAAATCTGGGTTTATATAGTGCAAATTAAAGTAAAAATACTATAGAAACATATCATATCTTTTGGACAACTCTTTAAAAACTAAACAACTCTTTAAAGTTACAACAGCAGTGAAATCTACATCAAGAGCTCAGAACTGTTCAACATATTATACTAAATTAAAACATCTGCAGCAATGAGCCTGCAATTTCATACATTTGGACAGATTACTACACTTGTGAAAAATGCAATCAACTTACTTTTAAAGACTCCACTGTGGTTCACAGATGCTAAAGCAATCATAATTAACATCTGAGTTGTCATTCCTTACACACCAAAAGTTTGTCACAAAATCAGTGATTTGACAAATTCAAGCTCAGGCCTTCAAAAAGTAAAATCCCTCCTCACTGAATATCTAGCAATGATTAGGCTGAAATGTTTTAACAGCTGGTTAGATTAAACTACAGTTGTTTAAGGAGTCTAAGAAAAAAAAAACACCCACTGGGGGTGAATGGGGGGAGTAGAACTGATTGCAGGTTTGTTAACCTGAGGCAGTAATTTGACTGCTTATCACCATTTCATTAGTGCATCTTTATATGTTGAATAAAGCAGACACTAGATTACTGCTTTAATCAGCATCATAAAACATCATGTTCCTCTCTGCTTCCTAACAGCTGGTTTAAGAGGAACAAAAGGTTTATTTGATGGGTAAGCTGGAAGATCTTCAAGGGCCCTATAGAAATGTATCTACAGTTGGACTTTCACAGCGAGTTGAGTCTTTACAAATGCTGCTGGCTCCATTTTTTAGAGCATGAACACTTCTCAAAAGACAAAGTCAAGTTAAATTTGCTACCACCAACACAAGAATCTACTCACTCATCCTATAACATAATAATGTCAATTACATCCCACTGTGCCAGCAGTAAGGAAAAACCCCATTACTTCCTTTTGATACCTCAGCTTAAAAATCCAGTTCCATAAAACAGGAGCATTACTTCATTACCTGCAAATCACGCTGCTAAATTGTGAAGCTTCATAATTAAACTTCCATATTAAGTAACTTTCACCCCAAAACCCCAACTCTACCTCTCATTTTAATTTCCCCTTACTGTGGAAAAGACCCATACAAGACCCAGGCAACTGACAAAGCCTCTAGGAAAGAGAATCTCTGTATAATGGATCTGCAAAAGAACCTCCCTGTTTAGCACTGATTGCACTGAAGGAAACTTAAAGTTATAGAGAAAATGAGATATTTAGAAGCCCTTGAAGTCAATCTGTTGCTGTGCTCCTGAAATGTGTTACTGTGATGTTGAACACTTATAAAAATCTCTATCCCCAAACCAAAAAAAACCCAAACCCACCACCAAACCAAACATGCACAAAGAAGGTACTGTTAAGAAAAAGAAGTCCTCTCTGATATTTTTTATAGTATGTCTACATTTACCTCAAATTATTAAAATAACAATAATGAAGTAATTTAGCTGAGGATGTTTCTTATTAAGGTTTACTCACTTTTCTAACCAAAGTTTGAGACAAAACAAACAAGCAGCACTACTATATCCCAAAAATTCCAGCAATTTTCAAATCAAGATAATTGATAGAAAACTGAGCATCCCTCCTACTGTCACCCTATTTTATGTCATGCTAATTTGACTGACTCACATCTTTGGCATGCCTGTATGAAACAGCTCTAAAGAGAATATTTACATCTGAGTGGGGCTTCCCTCTAGTGTAAATCCTCTGCACAATCACAGATTTGCTTCCTGATGCCCTCAGTTTGAAGATTCAGATCCTCTTTTGTGATAAGCTTTGCCCTCCTACTGCCAGAGTTAATTCTCCTCCCGAAGAAACTGGTTTATCATTACTCTACACATTATCTTCACTTTAGTTATTGAATAAATGTAACTGACAGATTTAAAAAAAATCAGTAATATGGTAATTTCAGCTTGAGTTAAATAATCATAAATGTACAAACGAGGAGGAAAAGCTGAAGTACAGTCCACCAAATTTTGATATTTAAAATGTACACTTTGCAAAATGGTCATTTGATACATTGGCAAAATTAATTATTACAGTGAGAAAATATCTTTTAAGTAAAATCACAACCCTAGCACATAAGACTTGGGCACGCGTGCCATGCAGTACTGCAAAGATTTCTTATTCTGCCACAGAAGTTAAAAAGCTGCTCATAATTAAATTAAACTAAAACAGGCTCCCAGAAATCCCTAAATTATGCCTGGGAGCTCTTCAGTCCCACCAGGATTAGGCAGGCACAAAACTCTTTTGCAGATATCTCTATTCCACCCTACCTATTAAAGGTACAGCACAACACCTCCAGCAATATTGATTTTGAGGACATGCTTTATTTGAAAAAACACATGGTGAACAATCTGCTGTACTGTTCAATAATCCCACACTTATTTATCAGAACATTTAGCACAGATCCTCAGGAGGCTGGGACTTCCACTCTGCACACACACACAGACACCTCACCCCAAGGTCAAGGCAGGGATCTGTCTTACAAAGATAGTGGTTATGGTTTCCACCTTTTTTTTTTTTCCCTCCTCTGGACAGTTTTTGTCCTATTTTACAGGTCCAGATAGAGATAATTTATGGTCCAGCAACAAAATCCCTGAGCTCTGGACTGACATCCAGGCAAAAATTGCCATGGCTGACTTAACTGGGGTAATGTGAAACCATATATAGGGATTTCAGGACAGGGTAGAGAACTACAACACAGATAAGTTTGCATCCTCTGGATTTCTGAAGCTTATGTTATTGCCTCACATCTTCACTCAGCTGAAGTGAATACTAATTTGGTATGGCTCCATGTATTAAAATTTCATTTCCAGATACAGCAGGGAACACATCCAGGTACGTGCATGTGTTGAAAAGCCAGCACACAAAAGCAATTTCTTTGCTTTAATGAGATAGAACAGCAAACTGGAGAGAGACCATTCTCAGTGCAGAACTTTTACCAGGCATGCACTACAATGAAAGAGTATCAGAAGACTTGGAGAGGAGGAAAATCCTTTTGAAGTCTCAACTGAAGAAGCTGCAATCAGAGACACTTCAGGATAACCAGCAATGCCTCTTTCAGGACACTAGGAATGCAGTTAGCCCTTTCTCTCTATATAGGTGCTCTATATTTTATCCATTGATATAGGTATCCCATGCTTAAGGGCTGCCTGCAACAACAGTTTTAGTTTTCCTACACACATCTCCAAAGCAGGAAAAAACAAACTAAAAACCAACCAACCAAAAAAATCCCCAAGCAGCATATAAAAATGAAGAGAAACAGTGTTGCATGCCCAGGAACTGCACACAGAAATTTAAACTCCAAGAGAAGTCTCCTGTCACCCAACCTGCAGCATAACTCAGGTTAGATTTTTGTTTCCGAGACAAAAGGGGAGAAGGGAGAATTAATCAGATTCAATCAGAAGAAAAAAAAACAAAGCAAAACAAAAACTGCATACAGACAGAAACAGAGGACACAAAAGGTGACGGGGCAGGAAGGTGTTTTACACTGCATCCTTTCACTCCACAGTTGTTCACTCACACCAGCTGTCATGTTCCTTCTTTAAGCAGCAGAAACCCCTGCCACAAAGACCAAGATAGAAATGACAAAAGACTTCTTCCTAGTAACTCCAAAATAGAACTTGTACTGTAGATGGCACTTGAAAACAACTACTGAACAGCTATTCTGTTTACTGGCTGTGAGACAGCAACTACTGCACAACCAAAAGCAGGCAGGGTTCAGTCTCTCTCCATCACTATAATGACTTATAGTGATTTATTTGAATTTTTTTTAAAAAAAAGACAGCGCTTTGGGAGAGGAAATGCAGCAGCCAGGTGACCACAATTTGTGGGAGTAAATTTTGGATTTAATGAACTATAGACAGGCCCATGTTTCTGTATGGAATTACTTATGCCATCGACACAAACTGTTGAGCTGGTTTTGCATTGTATCAGCCCAAATACCAAACTATGTCACCAAATGTGAGCCCATGGGGGTCCTATGCTGAAGCAGTTTGTTCCTGAAGGACTCCTGTGGATGGGACCCATGTTGGAGCAGGGCAAAAGTCTGAGGAGTCCTCCCCATGAGGAGGAAGAGGCAGCAGAGACCATGTGTAGTGAGCTGACCACCACCCCAAGCCCCTGGACCACTGGGGACGAGGTGGAGAGATCAGGAGTGAGGTTGATGCTGGGAAGAAGGGAGGGGCGGGGAAGGTGTTTTAAGATTTCATTTTTATTTCTCATTCTCCAGCTCTGACTGGCAATAAATTACCCTAATTTTCCCCAAGTCAACTCGGTTCTGCAAGTGACAGGAACTGCTGAATAACCTCTCCCTGCCCTTATCTCAACCCATCAGCTTTTTGTTATATTTTCTTATTGAAAATTTGGGCATTGATACAGCAGCTGGGAAGGCATCTAGTGTCCAGCCAAGGTCACCCCACCACAACCCATAACAGTATAGACCAAACCTATACAGTTCATACCTGTAACTATACTCTGAAAACAAACTCAAAAGCTGTGTATTATTTCAGCAGTGGCTTAGATATGCTGAGGAGACTGATAGGATGGCAAGAGAGAGGTTAGACAGTGAACTGTTTGATTTTACCACTAGGAACTAGCTGTTCTCCTGTCTGAATGAGCCAACAGTTTCTTCATTTGCAACATCACAGAAAAGCAACTCGGTTTCATGGACAGCCAGGTGAATTTAGCAAACATTTTGGTGTAGATTATAACAAGCAAGGTAGGTTTTGTTTGTTCTTTGAAAATGTTACGCTCAGGAACAAACAGCCCCAAAGGTAACAACACTCAGTCAATACTTCACTACCTAAGAAACCATTGAAATTTCAAGAGCTAGAGACATATGGCTTTTATTTTGCCTGACGTAAAATGTTGATCAAAACACAAAATTTTTGGAAAAAGATGTATTGCATTTTGTTTAATCCTGTTACATCTTTTGCCATTTATACTACAAGCAGACACATTTGATTAAGTCAAAAAAACCCCCAGGAAGGCCAACTATTTGTGTGGGGAAAGAAGGGGTAAGAAAATGTACTTCACGTTTTCTGTATCATGTTATTCTATATCATACTTTCTGTATCATATTATTTACTTCATCCCCAAGATAAGAAATAGCATGAGGATAAAGTACTTCTTTCACAGACCAGAGATCATGACTATTCTCAAGGAGAAAATTTTGTACAAAACCCAGAATGGACAGTTTCAAGCCAAAAGAATTAATGTGCAGACTGGGATGTGGAGAGCTCAAGATAGTGTGAAACAGCTGGTGCACAGCTAGGTCTTCAGAGCAATACTTGCATTTACTTCTGGCAGTCCACACATTGTTTTGCTTTTCTGGAAAGCACGAGAACAGGCAGCAACTCATCATCTGCATGTAGCTCCAGCCAAAGCCATGCATGTCCCCCTCTTTTGGTGCCACCTCAGTTGTTGTGTTCTCAAAACAGGACAGCCCCTTAGGAGTCTGTTCCCTTCCTTCCAAGTTGTATAATGTCCTGGTTTGGGCCAGGATAAAGGTGATTTTCTGTCTTGTACTTTTGCTTTCAGCTCAGTCTCTTGTAAGTAGCTGCACATGCTGAAATGAACAGCAAGTTTCTCAGGCAGTGTCTGCTTCTGGGACTGATAACACTCAATGTTTATAGTTACTGCCAGAGCCTGGTGTGCAGAGCCAAGGCCACTGCTCAGCTCTGAGGAACATTTTGCCCTCCAGAAGGAGAAAAGGAGTGAAGAGGTCACACCTGAAACCCTCCTTTGGGGAGGAACAGACAAGACAGATGGCCAAAATTGACCAAACAGAGTATTCCATCCCATACACATCACACTCAGTATAAATTGGAGGGATCACCAGGGTCAAACCCCTTCCTGCTTCCCCTTCTTCCCCTGTCCCTGTTTGCTTTGGCATCCTGGGAGGATTCCATCCCTTCCTCTGCCTGTGGTCCTGATCTGTGCCAGCCTGAATCCCTGTGTTCCTGCCTCCAGCTCCCGACTGCTGCTGACCCCAGGAGTCCAGCCTGGACTTTCCCAGGGCTGCCCTGCAGCCTCGGGGGTGACGTGAGAGTTATTGGGGGAGGGGGGGAGGAACGTGGGATCAATTTTCCTGTATATTTGTATATATTTAGTAATTTTTTTCCTTTTTATCATTACTGTTTCATTAAAGCTGTGTAGTTTAGTTTCCAACCCATAATTCTCTCTCCCTTATTCTCTCTCCTTCCTTTATCAGGGAGGGGAGGGGGATGAACAGAGAGCATCTGGCATTGGGTTTAATTGCTGGGCCAGTGTTAAACCCTGACATATAATCTAGTATTTACTTCCAAAAAACAATTTCATGTTAAAGTTGAAAGTCCCATCAAAGACTAAGAAAATATTTGGATTTGCACAACTTGAATTTTACTCCCTGCTATACAACTGTGGTACAATTATTAAAATACTGCATTTTCTCCTCCTCAGAAACCTGGGGTCTAAGCACTCACAACAGAGGATTTCCATACACTACGAAGGTAATGACCAGTCCAGGTTACTGTACCCACGTCAAGAATATATAAAACAATCATTTTCCTAATTTTTTTTCCCTGATGCTGCCATACTATTGTTTACAAACAGTTATCTGTCTCTGGTAAATTAGCATGCCATGAGCTGTGGCAGCTTGAATCAGAGTTCTTCATGAAACCTACCTACAGCCTGAGAGCCAGAGGATGCCAGCCATGGTAGGAACAAGAGAAGACAAACAGATGCATAGTCTTGCCTTCAGAAAGCCAAATGATACAAATCTGATGTTTAATACAATTAATTTTTAAAGAGAAACTCCGCACAATTTCTCAGAAATGTGCTGTGTCAGCCAAATGAACTGCTTTTCATCTGAAAGTCAGGGCTGATCGTATTAGCCAACATTGAGATAATTGTTCATTTAGCACAAGGTCTCAAAGTAGAAATCTCAACCTTTTATACTTGTTTTTTCTTTTAATAACTCCAATGTACATTTAGTTGAGAGAGTCACTATCAGAGGAAGAGGCCCAATGCTCTGCAGAGTCAGTTGTTCCACATAATGAACTGTTCAGTGTAACAATCAAAGTAAATCCATCTTTAGAGAGGGAGAAGAGACCCAAATGATGCTGGCAACTAATGCTAAAATAAACCAATAAACCAAAAGAAAATAAAGCCCTGAGATCAACAGTAGTGAATTCAATTACTTAAAATTAGTAAATTTGCTCCCACACATATGGTGAGAAAGGAACATATGATCAAACTAATAGGATTATGCAAAAGAAGTTTCTAATAATAGGCCCATAATTAATCTTTTTTAGTCTTGGGGCTTGCCTATAATCACTCTTCATGCACATAATTTGATTTGGGTAAAAACTAATTCTATTGAAAGGACACACTTTACAACAACCCTCCAATTGTGAAGACTACTTTTCCTCAGCTAGGTACAGCTGGGCAGATGGCACAAGGCCTACTCCTTGGCTGTGCTTAACTTTTTTCTAGGCTTTGTGTAACTGACAAAAAAAGGAGCAGGTTTTATTGAGACCATCAAAACACAGTCTGTTACTATACTAAGCTGATGAAGTATGAAGTTAACATCATTATTTTGCTGCCTTAGTCTTACTAGGCTTTTTATTGACCTTCTTCACTATCTTTTTATCTAGGAATTATGGCACGATTTTTGAAAAAAAAACCAAACCCAAAAAACCAAAACCAAAGAAACAAACCCAAGAAAACACCAGATCTGCTATTTGATGCTTTGTTTGTGTTTGCACATGTGTTTGTTTCTCTAAATCAACAGGTACTTTATTATAAAGCTTTCCTAGGTATCAGAAATAGATGATCCTTACAGCAAAAATGTATTAAGCATCCCAACATTTTAATTTTCTTTACTAGTTTCATGATAGGACGAAGGCTAAAAATAGAAAAGGGGGGAAGAAAGGAAATTCTACTTCCCTCATTATTAAAAAAAAAACAAACCAAAACATTAAATATATTGAGAACATTTTCCATTTCATTTTTCAGCACTTAAAACTAATTAAAATCTTCACACAGGCCCAATAAAGCATTCAGAGAAGTGGTTTTCTCTTTCCTTCCCCAAGTATTTTGTCCATTTATTTCACTAGGAAATGCCACTGCTGGAGACTGAGACATTCTCTTGCATATATTAAATTTCCAGCTTCTTAAAATGCAATATAGTACAAGTGATAACTGAGGCCAGTGTTCCATTCCTATTCTCATGAGGATTTATTCTCATCTTTTGGATATGAACCACCCATGAAAAAAAGCTGCAGCCTCCAGACAAGAAGATCTGAATTACCATCACTTTCACCCCTCAAATTTTGTGTTTGCTCCTCATTCTTTTCAGATTGAGTGTATATGAAAATTGCCAACCAAAGGGGGTTCATTTTTTGATGGATATGGTCTTAGACCCCTGTGAGACAAATGCTGCAGGTTCCATATTCTCTTTTTATCAAGGTACACAAAAAACAGACTAATAAGGCACTGCAAAAACAAACCCAGTACAGGTTAATTTCTGTGCTATGGGCTAGGAAGCTCTTACTAATATTAGAAATTAGAGAAAAAAGGCTTAAAGCTTTCATTAGAGAGAATAAAAGTTTCTGGAACTAAATCTCAACACATTCTGTGGAAAATCAGTGAAATTGCTCTATGTATGATTTACATCATGATGTGAAGAGATTAATTCCTTGCTACTGTTTTATTTCTTTTCTCTTGTACTACTGCTGCTACTACCACTATGAACCTCAGCTGTAAGGTTGGAAGGTATGAATTAACATTAATATACCCAGGAATCTGCTAGTAAAAGCACTGAAGTCCAAGCAAAGCAGAATACCAAAGCCTTGGTGGAAAAGGAATGCAGCTCTCTGCAGAAGTTGACTGAAAGTTAAAATTTGCAGTACTAAGTGCATGCAGACAGATAAAATAGTAGAAACTGTCCCAAGTAATAACAGAAAGGAGACATATTCTCTGGGCAGACAGAGGGGAGGTATCAGAGATGCAAGATGCTTTCACCTTCCACAGCTACCAGAGTTAAAAAAAGAAAAAAAAAAGAAAAAAAAAAGAAAAAAAAAGAAAATCAACCAGAAGAAAATGAAGACCAATCTCAAAAATATCAAAACTAGCATTTTTGGGGGTAAAGGGGTCATTACCAACTGTTTTTCATGTGGAAGAACCAAAAGAAATCCTCCTCCTTACAGCACAGCACATGCAAATCCATAAACAAAATAGTAGTCATCATTAATGCAAGATAAAGGTGCAGATTTCACCTTAACAATAAAATAGTTTATAAACAAAAAGCAGTCAAGGGAAAACTGTGTTGTAAACCCAGTCAGTACCCATAGAGCTGCAAAGAAGCCGTTTAAAACAAACTCTTGTAGTCCCAGAATCTTCCCTGAAATCCTCCTGAGGAGATGGGCTCTACCATGAAGCAAGGTCCTGAGCCTGGCAACATGCCTGCTAAATGGGTTTCTAACACTTTACATCTTGGTTGGTCCCCAGGCTGCACCAGGGGCTGCCAGGGGGGCAAAATCTGTTTGCTCTCTGGACATCCCAAAGACACAAATCAGGCACAATAACACAATTCACCTTCTTTATACTGCACATCCATACCTGCATAATCTGTCCCCAAAACAACATCAAGACGTGGTTCAAAAGCAGCTCTGCCTCATCACTTATTCCTTCATTTCTCCCTGCTACTGACTTACTCTTCACAGATGTATCATTGCCCTTCCAGTGTGTTATCTGCCTGCACAGTCTGGCAAAGCAAAATCAGACAGAAGCTCTGCAGATTCCATAAGGATGCTTATAATGTGTCTCAGGCTTCAGCAACTCTGGGGATTACCTGTATTTAGGAATGCTATGTAATCTTCAGTGTTCTGCAAGTAACCATGGTTGGGGATTAAAATATATAAAACTTGTCAAGACTCTGGTATACTTAATATCTGCTTAGTGACATCTCATTTAGAGAAAGGATTCATTAACCTCACAGTGCTATTGTTTTTTAACATCAGCAGTATGAGGCATAAGGTTTAGGTGGTGCTTGCTTTATGAAGGGATTTTCAGAATCACTGAATGGATTCAGATCTCAGCAGCCTGAAATTCAGTATAAGTATCAGAAAAGCACTGAAACCATTAAGTGGGTTTGCATACTTGAACCTCACAAAACAGGGCTGTAACCTGAGTTGAGGCTGTTTTTGCCTCCTAAATAACAGAGAGGCCCTAAATTAAAATTACTATAATTTGTCCACCAAGCATCCTCAGAACAGGTCTTTGAGTGCTGTGGGGAAAATACTTCAAATGAGCCAAGTATTTTTATGCAAGAACAAGTACTAAGTGCTGAGCAGGTGCAGCTGTTAATTTTCATAATGTTCTTGGTTGTGCAGCAAACACAGCATTGCAAGTTTCATTGCAAGGCAACAGAGATTCCAACAAATTTTGTTTTGACACTACCTGCCATTTAAATGTGTAAAAGTGCTGCATTTATTCTAATGACAGCTGGCTTAAAAAAACCCACATGGAAATAGGACAAAATTACATCAAGAGAAAAGTCAATCCAATCATGAACCATAAATAAAATGCTAAATATAGGGATGCTGTAGTCTTCACCATGCTTAAACATCACACAGTTAATGAATAAACACAGAAAAGAACCAGAGACAACACACACACAGAGTTGTGCCTGTGCTGTATCTACACAGAATGTGTTTGGAGTTCCATCAGCACCTAAGCAGCTGAAAAAGGGAAAGGGGAAAACTTCCAGGTAACCAATGCAAGCCCAGCCTCTCGGGGATTTTTGTTCAAGCAGCTACCTCTGAACAACTGGATGTTCCAAAATAAGTTGTTTGTCTTGCCCAATTCTTCATTCATCAACCTGGTGGGCAAAAACATCTAAACATACACCAAAAAGCAGTCAGGAGCTGGATTGAATCAGATTTTGTCCCCTGTGCTCTTATTCTTGTTTTCTCAAACATCCTCACTCTTCAAATGTTGGTTGAATCCCAAGCAAAGACTCCAGAAGGGAAATTTTCTGTCGATGTGTTTTCAAGCCTTTTTACATTGTCATGTAAATAATCACATCCTTGTCTAAAAGAGTGTAACTGAAACATTGTAATTAATTTTGATACCTGTAGCCATAACCTGTAATTATCATGTGACTGGAGAGCTATATTCCAGGAACAAAAGCCAATTCTGTACCTGATACATTTCAGAGCAAGATCTTGGTGGTCATGCATGAAAATAGGAGAAAACTCCACAAACCAGAGGATTTGCTATAAATGAGTACACCTTTAAATGCCATTGTAATTAGAGATGGTCAACAAATAACTCAGCTGAATAAAAAAAGGAAAAAGGGGAAAAACAGTTTTCATTTTGCTGGTCTTCAGAAAAATACCAAGCTACTGACATTTTCACATCTTTAACTGTAATTGTGACACAGCTATATAAAAGGCATTGCAGAGAAGTTACTCATAAATCTGTCTTCAGATGCATCCAGCTGCCTAAACTGCACTGATTTCCCAACAGTAAAGAAGAATTTGTAATTATTTATAAATCAATCAGGGCAATATTTGAGGCTATAGTAATATTTGCTTGGAATATCATAGCAATATTGTGACAACAAAGCTAAATGAATGTAGGAAAGCCTCTATAAGAGAGGAAGATGATCACGCTTGTTAATAAATAAAACTAAAAAAATGAAATAAAATCACTTACAATCATCTTTTCACACCCACATATTTGAAAGAACAGAGACACATCTGTTGAAATAGTGTGTCCATTACCACCTATTCTGTCCCAGAGCAGAAGAAACACCAGGGGTGTTCTTACAAGGGAGAAGACTTGGCTGTACTACTCACACCTTCCAGGTGTTAACAGGGATTCTGACCTTTCTGTCCTATCCATAAGGGAACAAGACAATGTCAGTTATTTACTTACTGGCTTTTGTCTCTCAGTGTCTCTTTATTTGGATGTCTGATGTCCTTTATCTTCCTTCTTCATGATTTTCTAACAGTCTCTGACTATCTATTATTTCACAAAGTCCTTTGTTTTCCTAATCTCAAGATCTTGAAAACTTTTATGTAATCATTCTCTGATCTTGCTGCTCAAGGTGTTATCAAACCTAGCCTCATTTATCTTTCTTTCATTGTTCCTTTGGGAACTTCCACAGCCTTACATTCCTATTCATATTTAATTCATACAAATCTTAGAATCTGTATTTCAGATCTCTACAGTTTCTTTTCACAAGTGTCCAAAACTGAAACTCTGGAGTTAAAGTAATTCCTATCTGCAGAGGCAGATCAAAGAAGAACTGATCTCTCCTAATCCATCCACAGGATTTGAGCCTATGAAATCACCTGCATATTTTAAATACACAAGAGGTTTTTTTTTTTTATTGGCTTGGGTTTCTGTTGGGTTTCTTTTTTCCATGTTTTTGTTTGTTTTTTTAAGTTTGCATGTCAGAACAACAGTGAAAGAATGCCTGTTCTGGCAGGTCCTACACAAACGAGAACTCAGTTTGTCCAGAATTTTGGTGGTTTGTGCTATAATGAATTTTCCCTTTATTCTCTCCTGTTATGTTTTGGTATAATTATCTTCAGGAATATTCATGTAAAACTGGTATTTTGTGTGGTGAATAATTTACAGGTTGGCAAAGTTTAAATACATACAAATGACATGCTTATCATTAGAGTCAGTTGGATGAAAGAGAACAAGCAAGAATCCAAAGAGATTACACCTTGCTGTTTCACCAGCTGGTGCCAGCAAGATTAGTAGGGTCTCTCAATGCATTCACCTACATTTTCCAAATAGTTGATCTCATACAAGCCTGACATAGATTGAATTTTAAAAGACCAGAGAAGAAATTCCATGTATACCACATAAAGTGCCCTGAGCACAAGCACGGAAGAAGCTGATAACTTGAAACTGATCAAAATGAAAAAGATCATGTATTAGATGATGTTCAGAAAGATGAGTTGACTGTAAACAATTTGTACAAGCTCTAACTGTATGTAAAATAATAAAACTTACAAAAGAACACAAAAGATCAGAGAATCATAGGATTTTCAGTGTTGGAAGGGACTTTTAAGATCATCTAGTTCCAACCCCCCTGCCATGGGCAGGGACACCTCCCACCAGATCAGGTTGCTCAGAGCCCCATCCTATCTGGCCTTAAAAACTTCCAGGGATGGGGCTTCCACCACCTCTCTGGGCAATCTGTGTCTCACAAAGACAAAGATGCTTTAGCTGTGTTAGAGCCCTCAGTCTAAAATGTGAGAATGCCATGGATTTGATCTATGCAATACATCCACCATGGACAATCTAGTATCTCCACACTAGTCCTCAAAATATTTAACACTCTGGTATACACTATCAGCCTCAAAAAGCATAGAACATCTTTTTAAATCATGGGTGATGGTAGAAAACGAGTGGAATAAGGGCAAAGAAATCATTACAGCAATCCCACTTCATACGTGTCCTGGGAACCCAATGGACAATAGAGAAAACACTGAAGTATTAGGAGAGCTACAGATTGAAGATAAATGGATCTCTTTAAGAATTCCCTGTGTATAACAGTTTTATCCAATGTATCCAGCCCAAAACATAATGAAAAGATTTCTATTACATCCAAAGGAGGGATTCAAGAGTCAAAAATTTTTAATAACATGCTGTCTGGAATGCTAATTATGACGTTCCTTTTATTAATATTTCATTTTCTAGTGGGTCTTATGTCCTTGAGCTAAACCCTGTAACTTCTATCAATATTAATGGAAATTATGCATTCAGATCCACAGAGATCAGAGAAGTTACCCAGAGACCTTAATATGCCCAGTCTTGTTTAACTATATTGATTTTCAACTTCATTTTTAGCTGGTGCTATATAACAGGGATACTGAAAACACACACGTTTTCAGTCCTTTTAAAAGGGCACAAATTATGATAATGATGATAGTAGTTCTTATTAGCATCTAAGATGAGTTAAAAGGTTAATAAAACTGAAAACAGTTACTAACCATTGTTCTTAAAAGATATCCAACTTACAAAATTGTGAGAAAAAGGTGCTGCAGAAACTGCAGACATCCAAGGTAATGAAGGCCCATGACGGGAGCCAGGAATGTTGACAAAAACTATGCCAGGGGAGTAAGACATGGTCTGAGCACAAAATGGTTTAGACTGGTGCTTGGGTTTACCAGCTGCCTGTGCAGAAGAATTTCAAGTGCTTTGTTAGAAACAGGTAGTGGAGTTGAGGCTAAAGGAAGAGAATTCTTTCCAAATGGTAAATAACAGATGCAAAGCAGTTATTGTAAACCACAGGGTGAGAAAGGAGTCTTGGGATGCTGCCTTTCTTTATTTGGATAGCTGGAGCTGCTGCTTAGCTTGGCTGCCTACCTTAGCATTAGAAACATCAAGTTTGGGTATCAATATAACAGAATTGGAGCCCATGAAGAAGAGGTAATCAATACTCCATCAGGACCTCTTTTTCACAGAGGTAGAATCTCTGTGAACAGGTGAAGTAAGAGGGAATGTACCTGCTAGGAGGAGTAGACTTGTACCTTGGTACTCAGTGCAGGAGGAAAGGGAATATAATGGGAACTTAATAGTGCTCCTATATGTCACTTACAGGATTTTTTCATTTAAATATAGTTCTATATCAACATTACTACTAACAGTGGTTTATTATTCAATTCAGGTATCATTTAACTTCTCATAAATGTTTTGCCTAACCAATAAACACTGTAACTATCATGCTTGGTTTCATCTTGAGCCTCCAGCCCAACAGGAGAACATCAAACTTCTGGAGCAACAAAACTACAGTGACTTTGCTCCAAAGTTCTAAATGAAGTCCGTCAGCTCTACTGCATTCATCATGCAATGGAGTCAGGAAGGACACCCTGAAATACAAAACATGGTTTTCCTGAGAAATAGGCTTTTGAGGACACATCTGTGGAAAGATATTCTGCTCATTAAGTAACTCAACCTATGTGTTGGAAAATATGAAAAAAGTGAAGAAAATCAGAGAAGAGAGAAGCAGCAGAAAAACATTGACTGAAAAAATGCTTCATACTACAGTATCTGTTAAACATTAAGGAGAAAGATTTATGACTTAGGTCTACCATTACCTCCTACATTGGTACAGACAAAAAGCATATCTAGGAAAAAATATTCCCTGCTCCATTAAAGTCAATGGGAAAAAAGGCTGTCAGCTACTATGTGAAGCAGGATTTCGTCCACTGGGTGGGTTTTCAGAGCAGAATTCATGCTGGATTCTGGATCTGGATAAAATTGAACCTGTGTTAAACTGTATTAATGTACGTTAGCAAAGTGAGAAAATGTGCACTGTGATGTTGGTTAGTAAAATGCTGTTCCATCAAGGGAGCACATTTCTACCTCATCTGTCAGTTTTTTCCTCTAGTTCCATCTCAAACAAAATTAGCCTATCTTTTTGTAGGTCCCCACAAATCTATTGCCATGGACTCTCCAGGTTCACCCAGAGATTTCAGCAAACTGCAATGAGATTATTTATCCATCACATCAGTTTGAGGAAGGCTTTTTTTCAGCCAGTATAATTCCCAAGACAGAAATCCTTTAAAGATACACACACACCACCCAGAATCCCAGTTCTGTGTTTGGGAAACATAATTGAGCCCTTCAGGCCAGGCTCTCCCCATTCTTTCACTCTGGCACCCTGAGCAATGGCTTTCTCTGGCCACCTTCTCTCTGCCAGTTCTCCCTCCCCTGCCAGCTGCCAGGCTTTCCAGATGTTCCCAGAGGTGTTTCAGTTTGTGAGAAATACCAGCTCTGGGTGCAGTTATGTGCATTAAATTTAGCAATTCGTATATTTCTCTCTGATGATGTCAGTATAGGATGGTTTCCTCATAAAATGCATTAGGAAATATTTGAGGGGAAAACTACATCTGTCCCAGTATCTTTTTTGGTAAACTGGACACAAAGAATAATTTTCACCTTTGCTTTCATATCAAAAATTTCCTTACTGCTTGACCTGGTGTAGATTTGCCCCCCCCAAAAAAATTGCTTTTTAGGATTTAATTTCTAGAGAAACACACAGAAATCCACAATCTTTTTGAATTGGTTAAAGAAACAAACAAACAAACAAAACCCCAAACCTTTAAAAAAAGAACTGAAATAATCCATAGGTTTGCAGATTTCTTGTACTGGGACTTCCTATTTTGAATAAATTATCAGAAGTTATCACACTGTAATGTACCAAGCTCTACATAATCCTTTCTACAGTTCAAAGAACTTTTTACTTGTGTGCTGCAAAAAAACAGTGGTTTTCCAAGCAAAATTAGCACTGAATCACGTACCATAAGCATCAAGAGCTGTTTATAATTCAGAGAGTAGAATTCTTTTAACACAGTTTTTACACTTCTCAAAAAGTATCTATTTTATCTAGAAAATTACCATGGATACCTATTTTTATCTTAGGCTGCGGTGTAATCTTGAAGTTTACAAATTCCACAAAAAAATTTATTATAGTAATCCTCCCCACCTTTCCATTAAACCAAGAAGCAAAACCAATCAAACCAAAACCAAATGAACAAGGGGGAAAAAACTTTCCCTAATCCCTAAGTCTACCATCAGCACATTCCTTCCCCTGGAATGGACTATGTCATTCCTCAGAGATTCAGAAAACTAGGTTTGCAATGGAAAATCTACCTCAGTTACTGAAGTCTGGAAAGCATGTAATAGCAACAACACCACAAAATTCATCCTTTACTCTGGCTTGAGATGCTATTTGCCTTGCTGGTTTACAGTGTGTGTGCTCAAAGCTGCTTCTCTACATACACAAATGCCTTACCATTTACACTAAAAACATCATAGAATGTGATTAAACTTCCTAAACTTCCAGTTAAGAAGAGTAGTTGAGAAGCAAATTTTTAGCTGCTGATTTAATTTATTTATTTATTTATTTATACACATTGTGTAGGTGGTAAAATTAACTGATAAGAGAGCATTAACTCAAAAAAGTTCATCTCTACATTCAGAACTGCTGAGGCTGCACAAGGGTCTGACCACACAACAGCTCCAGAGGGTTACCAGCCCTCCAGAGGAATTAAGGATGTAGCAAGATGGACTCATTACCCCCAGAAAACTAACCAACCAAACAAAAACCAACACAAAGAGCCCCTATACAGCTCACTGCAAACCCCTGCTCATCCAGTTGCTCCTTACCTTTCCTTTAGTCCAACACCCCAGCACACAAAGATCTATAAAAGTGCTTGATATTGCACCACAGCATGTTCCACCATTAATGTCCTCGTCACCACAGCTTAGCTGATCTGCATGGAATGTCATTATTTCTGCTGCCAGAAGGGCTCTTCTACTCTGCAGAGAGGATTTTTTTCTTATTATTTATGTCTGCCTTGTTAACATACATAAAGCACTATGGCATATCTTGGCCAGCCAAAAGAAATGCAGTGATAAAATTTCTCTATAATCGCATCAAAGGGTTTTATGTGTGTATGTACATCAGAAAAGATTAAGGATGAGAGGGAAACATGCAAACACAAAATGACCAAAAAGCAGAGAAATCAAATACATGTTAACTAAATTGTACTAAAGCCATTTCTGCTAAAGCAGCCTTTAAATTAGAAAGTGGACTCTTTTTCTGAACACCAGAGTGACGACTGTGTATAACATAAGAAAAAGGTTTCAGAGATACAAGGGGAAGAACAACTCTTATTTATGTTTAGAGACAAACAGCAGTCTGATCAATCTAATAGTGACAGAAACTTGGCCAGGAAGACAGAAACTAAAATGAAGCAGGGCCTCTGTGAAAATGGATGAATAACTTTCTATTGATTTCTTTCCACTTCCTTAGGAATCAAATTGTTGTTAGACTCAGTTTGAAGCTCCCAGGTTTTTTCTGAGTAGGTTTAACTTTGACTCTGTAACCTCTGTGACACATCTGTTTCTATTTATTATATTCAGAGCTAAAATGGAATCTGTGCTCCCTTTGTGTTCTTGTATTGATTTGATTTTCCCTGGCTACAAGAAGGGTCATTAGGTCTAATGTAGGCCATTGGGATACACACTGATTTGTAAGTGAATTTAATGTAAAATGATATTAGGCATTAGAAAAACACAACTAGAGCATAAGGGACTGTGAAGAAAATAAAAAATAGAGCTGAATATTATCCTAAGAGAGAAAATAACATCAGGGCACAAAGAATGCAACACTAGTTATGTTCTGCTTTCCATAAACAAGCCTTTCCATGTAGCAATAAATAAATAAAATTACAGTTACAGCTGAGAGCAGTGGTTTTGGCTGAATGCACAGGAAGTCTACTTATCAAGACTCGGAGGAAAAAAGTTTGGCCCAGAGAGGATACTGAATCCATACACCAATGGGATCTTTGTTCATACTCACTGTGGATCCATTTTGGATGCTACAGTGTTAAACAAGCATATTCAGGTGAGTCTGGATCTCTGGGATCCTGCAGTTGCCAGTATAGTCTTTAACTGCCTTGCAGTGTTTGAGTGCTACAAGCCCAATGTCTGGTTAGATTCAAGATTTTTCTCAAGTACTATTCTAATCTGTTATTTTAGCTAGATGCTGTGCAACAAATTTCAGTAAGTAGTGGGATTTATACCATTTTCCTGGCCAAAGCCCAGCAAACTACCTGTTCTTTCTACCTAAGTCCTTCCTGTACTTTTAGAGATGTAAAAGGTTTTGTTTGAAGCAGGCACAAAACCACCCATCCTACTAGATCAGGTTGGAGACAGCCTTCTTTATCAGTATTATATATACTACTGGGCTAAGTAATCCCATGCCTGTGACCTCCTTTGATATCTTTAGGTAAGATATGAGTTCTGCAGACTTTACACTAGTTTGTTAGTGATCATTTTGCCTATTAGAGGAACCATGAGATCTTGCTAAATCAGGTAGAATCTAAGAAACAGCTCAGAAGGGAATAAAAGAAATAAAAAAGGTCAGTGCATGTACACTCATGAAGGTGTTTGCCCCAGTACACACCCTGAAGGAGTCCTCTCCAGTGGCATAAGTAACCTACAGTCATACACAACAGAAGGATCAGAAAGGAGATAAAACTAACTCAGACTGTATTTTTGACCCATACATTTTTGTCACATCCTTCGAAAAGCGTGAAGAATCCCCAACAGTCTTCTAACACTTTAGTAGAGGATTTCCAGAAAGAGGGGATATAGAACTTCTCACATAGAAAGGATTATATAGTTAAGATACTGAAAAAATACTCAATAATTCTGATTTTCAGTACTGACTCTAAGAGTTCATAATTATTTCAAGAGTCCTTAAGGCTTTTGTTTCTCACTTCTTTACCTGTAAACTGGGAGTAATTATTTTTTTTTCAACGACCCTGTGGTGACACAGCAACTTATTGCTTACCCAATGCAGCCACTGTATTGGTATAAACCTAAAATATGAAAGCTAGGAATGGGGAACTTAGTGCAATGGTTCTGTAATCTCTGTGCTTGCTTTTCTGGTACCAAATACAGCTGACTGCAATGTTAAAAACATTTTAGAAATATATACACACAAGTGTGTACTGCCATACATCCAATTATAGACATATATTTATGTGCATAATTGGATCTCCTGAGCTGAAGAACAAACGAGAGAAACTCCATTTTTGCACTGTGGCCCAGATTACAAAATTCAGGTTGAATTCTCCGTTATCATCTTTATAGATGCGGAAGCACTGAGAAATATATTCTCAGAAAGCTCCAAATTACACTATATGAGACATGTAATTATTAGATCATACAGATAACTGTATTGGGAGGAACAGACATCTCATTATTTTTCATATGCTACACAAAGTTCCTGGCTACAGAATAAGCAGCTATGTCTGGTGTTTTAGTTTACCTTAACTATTCTCATCTATGTAACTTGAACTTATTAAGAAACTTAAACATCAAAATTTAAACATCAACTCTGGGGCTTTTCAGGCCATTTCAGGAATTCAATCTTTGCATTTTTTTTCCTTCACCCTTGACCTGTGCACCTTTTTTCAAACAAAATCATCCTATCTGCTGTTAATAACAAAAGGCAAATTTCATGAGGATCACATATACTCAGCACGTCCTATACTGATTCCAAAACTGAAAGCCAGAGGGACTTCTTTTCCCTCTCTCTGAGGTCTTCCAGCAAATTATTGATTCTTGCTGATCTCTTTCCATTCATGTACTCTTTCTTACAGCCTGAGTGATTGCTTTGAAGTGCTTAGTAAGTCTCTAATCATGTACATCTCCTGGGGGCTGAAAAGAGCTCTGGTTTTAAAAGTAATTTGTTTCCAATGTGGTCTTATGCATCCTAATGTAAGGGTCAGAGGCTCAGGAAAAAAAAAAAAAAAGGTTTTCAGGGATTGCATTTGTGAGATGCAGGAGTTTGAGCCATCTAAGGTCTGACAGATTAATAACTCAAGTCCACATTTTTGAAAATCACCATTAATAACCTCCTATGAAAGAATACTACTATAAGATTGAGTTGTTCTAAACCTTCCTGTTCACAAAATAGATACTACTAGAAAAATAGTATTAATGGGCTCCAACTTTTGGTAACCCTAAAGTCAGACTTACTATCAATACAAGTATGAAAAATACTGAGCTTAAGTTTTACTTAAGTTATAATTAAGTTTTTTTTTGGTTTTTTCTAGGCTGTGTGGTAGCCAGGACTTTTCCCTCACCAGAGCTGCCCTTCCATGCAGAGGCTTCACACTGTGAAGGGAGCATCTCCCATCACCACATCTTGGGCTGATCCATAAGAACTCCACTGGGTTATGGATCAAGGCCAGGCCCTTTACTGTTAAAATTCAGTCATATTAACAAACCAGAATACTGCAGGAGTCACACAGAATAGCCCAGCACAACACATTTGGGCCATACAGGTTGATGAGGATGCACTCCACAAGCATTCCACTCCACGAAATGTTTTGTGTCTTCTGAGCCAAAGTGAAACAAATATCAAACTTCCCTTTTTAATTTTTTTAAAGAGCAACAACCTTCAGAATTCCTAGTAGGCTTAAAGATCGGCAAAATAGCACAGAAAATATATACACTTAACTTCTGACTTGATTTAGTGTAAAGCCTTTCATACCAGTTAAACTGCAATTAAGGTACCTCAAAGAGATGGTGACCTCAGTATCCCAATGGGACAGCCAAATGCTTACCCTTCTTCTAAGGCTGCTCTGCATCAATTTGTTTAAATGCCATCAGAGATTAGAAGCTGTACGGAAAGTCCTGGTACACCCATTCACAACCACAAGCAGCCACAAAATCCTGTGTGATGAGGTCAGAGGACCTGTGGAACAAACAAAAAATACTCAGGGAAGGAAGCTTAAGAATGGTACTAGTGTTCTCTAGGTCAGACACACTTCTCATCTCCAGAATTGCAACATGAGGGAGCCAAGGCAAAACTGCAGCTCAGCACAGGTTTCATAGCAGGGATCTTGTGCTTTTCCAGAGACTTCATTTTGCATCCAAAAACTGAAAGCAAAATTCACAACATTCAGTTGTTGTCAATTCACATAGTTCAGACAACAACTGCCTGAACCCCAGATTAAAAACCAATAAATTGGGAGTCACTGGCAACCAAAATTATTTACTTTCAGAAATCTCTAATCGTCTGGACCTGAATGTTTTCAGTTTTGTTCTCCCCACTCAGATATTCAATATGTGAAAGAGGCAAGAAATTTTTTAACATTCACTATCTTTTGCCAGTACCTGCTAGTTTTGTTGATGAGACCATGCTTATCCTAAACAGAAAGACAGAAAGACAGGTTATCCTGTTGACAGCAGCCTTCTGGAGCCTATAGAAGGAGATAAAAATCTAAACAGCCCCCCTGTAATATTGAAGGACACAGTCAGTTACCTCTTCTGACAGCTCCCTCATCACCCTCGGGTGGAATTTATAATATGATTTTATTTATAAATAATATAAGTAACAATAATAGTATAAGTAATATAAATAACATAAGTAGCTTTTAGTTATTTTCACTAAATATCAAATATTTAGTTATTCAATATTTAGCTATTTTTTGTACTGCTAAAGTCAGTTTAATTGCTGTCTCTT
>JAAWXA010000005.1:5802058-5940716 GCA_038090715.1 Florisuga fusca | reverse complement strand
TATAAGAGACAGCTCTATCATCTACCAACAGTCCTGGGTCACTGGGGACATCCCAGATGATTGGAAGTTGGCGAATGTCACACCAATCCACAAAAAGGGCCGGAAGGAGGACCCGGGAAACTACAGGCCCGTCAGCCTGACCTCAGTGCCTGGCAGGGTTATGGAGCAGATCATCCTCAGTGCAATCACACAGCACCTGCAGGATGGGCAAGGCATCAGACCCAGCCAGCACGGGTTTAGGAAGGGCAGGTCCTGCCTGACCAACCTGATCTCCTTTTATGATCAGGTGACCCGTCTGGTGGATGAGGGGAAGGCGGTGGATGTGGTCTACTTGGACTTCAGCAAAGCCTTTGACACCGTCCCCCATAGCATTCTCCTGAAAAAGCTGTCAGCCCACAGCTTGGACAGGAGCACCCTGTGCTGGGTTAGGAACTGGCTGGAGGGCCGGGCCCAGAGAGTGGTGGTGAACGGGGCTGCATCCAGTTGGCGGCCAGTCACTAGTGGTGTCCCCCAGGGATCAGTGTTGGGCCCAGTTCTGTTTAATATCTTTATAGACGACTTAGACGAAGGGATTGAGTCTATCATCAGCAAATTCGCTGATGACACCAAGCTGGGAGGAAGTGTGGACCAACTCGAAGGCAGGAGGACTCTGCAGAGGGACCTGGACAGACTAGAGAGCTGGGCCAACTCCAACGGGATGAAGTTCAACAAGGCCAAGTGCCGGGTCCTGCACTTTGGCCACAACAACCCCATGCAGCGCTACAGGCTGGGGACAGAATGGCTGGAGAGCAGCCAGGCAGAAAGGGACCTGGGAGTCTGCATTGACAAGAAACTGAACATGAGCCAGCAGTGTGCCCAGGTGGCCAAGAAGGCCAATGGCATCCTGGCCTGGATCAGGAACAGTGTCGCCAGCAGGTCCAAGGAGGTGATTCTTCCCCTGTACTCGGCGCTGGTTAGGCCACACCTCGAGTACTGTGTCCAGTTCTGGGCCCCCCAGTTTAAGAAGGATGTAGAGGTCCTGGAACAGGTCCAAAGGAGGGCAACCAGGCTGGTGAAGGGACTCGAGCACAGGCCCTATGAGGAGAGGCTGAGGGAGCTGGGGCTGTTCAGCCTGAAGAAGAGGAGGCTCAGGGGAGACCTCATTGCCGTCTACAACTACCTGAAGGGAGGCTGTAGCGAGGTGGGAGCTGGACTCTTTTCACAGACGACCTTCAACAAGACAAGAGGACACAGTCTTAAGTTGTGCCAGGGGAGGTTTAGGTTAGATGTTAGAAAGAATTTCTTCACGGAGAGGGTGATTAGGCTATGGAATGGACTGCCCGGTGAGGTGGTGGATTCTCCGTCCCTGGAGACATTTAAAAAAAGACTGGATGTGGCACTCAGTGCCATGGTCTAGCAACTGCTCCGGTGGGTCAAGGGTTGGACTAGATGATCTCTGAGGTCCCTTCCAACCCGGCTAATTCTATGATTCTATTCTATGATTCTAAATCACACAATAAAGGGAAACCCATTCCTGTCTTTTGTGCTATCACTGTCTTCAGGGAACTTTATGCTAACTGAAGCTCACTGAAGATTCAAAATAAACAAAAATATTATTAATAAGGACGTTGCAGTTGCACAAGTTCTGTAGCTGGCTAAAACCTGGATAGAATTTATAATATGATTTTATTTATAAATAATATAAGTAACAATAATAGTATAAGTAATATAAATAACATAAGTAGCTTTTAGTTATTTTCACTAAATATTCAATATTTAGTTATTCAATATTTAGTTATTTTTTGTACTGCTAAAGTCAGTTTAATTCCATGCATGCACTAGATACCAGATGCCTTGCTACATTTTTTCACAAACCATTATGCTAAGAAGCAGATGTTTTAGATGTTACTGCCATTCGGAGGAAGATGCCTTAGGAACACGTGTGTGTGTGTGTATCTATGCATACACAGAGACCCCTCCACCATAACTCTTTGTACTTCCCAAGCAATAGAAAACAGGCCAGTAACACTTAAGCTGTTGCAAAATCAAAGTTGTAGTTCAACACAAAAGTAATTAACTGAAGCAAATTGAATTTAGAAGCAGTAGGTTAAGTGCATAGGTTAATGTATTCCTTTCATTTGTGTGACAGTTCTGTATCTTCCCCCACCTCACGGAGGCACAACCAGGGCTACGCATTGCAAGCACATCTCAGCCCCCCAGCTTGATCTGATCAACATAATTCTCAGCTGCCATCACAAATGGGAGACCACTGAAAAGGAAATGTTCCACTTCGTTTGACCTTTTCTTGTAGAAATATATTAAACATGTATAAAAAGTGTACATTTGCTCTCGTTGATTTCAGAACATATTCAACCTGAAAGTGGCAGAACGTGGATTTCAAGAGCTGTCAGATGCTCCATTTGATGCTGTTCTGGATACTGAAATGCACAGGGCACAGAAAATATAAAAGCAAAGCTACAGGGACATGCTCAGAATATAGAAGATACAAAAGAGAACACAAATATTTGCTAGCAGGTTCTTTTTTTTATTTGCACATTTGCTATGCAGACTACTTAGAAGTAGTAAGCTTTCTGTTCCCTCTCTCATTTTAATTTTTAAGTATTAAAATATTCCATAGTTATATCTGCAGAAAGCTTATATGTGTATGTGCATTAACAGGAGTATACAAATATTTATGCATACACCTAACCAATAAGTCAGGCTTTTCTTTTATAGTTACATGCAGGCTTAAACATGTAAGTGATCTTACCAGCTTCCAACTGGACTACTCCTGCACATAAAATCACATATTTTTATAACATATCCTGACATTAACCTTATCGTCCACATGGTATAAGTGGATTTCAGGCTTTGCAGATCACTTTATTACAGAAAGGGGCATCATCCTGGAAGTCCTTTCAAAGGGCATGGAAATACTCTACATGCAACTTTTTCTTATTCACTTAATAAACCCCCATCTTAGGGCAGAGATAGCCATGACTTCCCTAGGAGCCTATCTCTGCACTGATCTTTGCTGACTGAACTAACTCAGATCAGAAAAGGGAATGACAATATGCAGATGATAATATTCTGTCCACTAAAGGAAAAAAAAAAAAAGGAAACCTGGAAGAAAACAAGTAAATTCTTGTCTTCCTTGAAACCTTAATGACCCGTATGGTGCAGCAGCAAGTACCAGGAGTGCTCAGCTCCCTGGGGCCATAGTAACACCACAGTTCCACAGCCAGGCCACCTGCTGACACACTGTAACTTGGAGCCTCAGGACAGCACATTAAAATAGGAAAAACAACAACAAAAAAACCCCCCAAACAAACAAACCAAACAAAACACCCCCCCCTAAAAACAGAAAAAAAGAAATGATTTATCACAAGATAGATAGGTTCAGGAATTTACCAATATTATTTTAATTTAATCTGCACATGGTGGTTTAACTGAGGCCATCTCATCTAGGTTATTTTCATATGCTGAAAAGAACTTTCCATCTCTTACCAATGAGGTATCAGCTACATTAGCAGGCAAAGAAATTCAGTTTCTTGCCTTTGAGACTCTGGGTTTAGTTCCTGTGTCCTTCATTATGCAAGATAAGCTTTTATTTGACAGGGTTCTGCTCTCCAGCAGCAGTATGCCCTGAAGTCCTAGCATGGGCTGCACAAGAGAAAAGAAAGAAGCAAGTATGACAACTTTTTCTTGTTAAAAAAAATAATCTATATTTGTTGGGTGGGTTTTTTTCCTTTCTTCAAATGTTAAACTTGTGTATTTTAAATACTGGAAAATTACAACTAATTAAACAAAATAAACACCCTCACAGAAGTCTGAGCTTCTTGCAACTTGGATTTGCAGTAAATGTTTTATTTTGGAACTGCAAGTAGCTGGAGTTCCTTGTAAAAGACACAAATTTTCTGCCACAGGGGCCCAAAAGCAGGTCTTTAGGGATTGTAAAGCTTGTGGCTATAAATCTCCTTTTTCTAGGCTTCATGATTGATTCATTAATTGTGTGAAAAGGAGTTGCTAGTCTGGCCTGGAGAACCATCAGTATCTGGGCATCTTCACTTGGTATCATATTTCATATGACAGAAATATATGAAGAGTCCAGTTTCTTCTAAATAGTGTAACCAGCATGTTGAAGTGCACAAAGACTTGCTTTAGTCCCACTGAGGCTATTGAACAGTTTCAGTAATCAGGTTGCACATGGGCTAATTAGAGTCACTAGATACTCTTCTTTCAAACCATCATCCACAATCAATACTACTTTTCTTGGTCATATAGCTCAACTACAGGACAGCCTGAATAGAACCATAAGTAAAATGAATAGTTTAGGAACTTCAGGTCTCTTTCATCTAATTTTTGTAATTGGTCCCACTATTTAAATTTTTTATGAAGAAAAAAGTCTATTATCTCGTTGAAATCATGATTTACCATTAAGCTTACCATTAACTTAATTTGTAAAGACAAGACTGCAGGGTTGGGTCTGTAGCTTCCAGTGCACCTTTCCCCTGCCATTTCAGCCCTCTCCTGTCCCTCCAGGGACTTTACAAGTGTGGGTTTGTCCCTCGAGCCTGCACAGCAGATTTTTAAAGTGAGTTGCATTGTGCACGGAACTGGCCCCACCCTTTCCTCCTGAGGTTCATCTGCCAGGGCCCAGCAAGGTGGGACAGTGACAGGGAAGTCTTCAGGACACAGGTTTAGTTAGAGTATCCTTCTCTGAGATGGATGGCCTTACAGGGCTAAACGAGCTCCATCTGCCTGGGTTTGGAGTGAGAGTTGTCCTTCTCCTGGGATGGTTGCCTGAAGGCTGCTGAGCCCATCCTGCCCATGGACACACTTTGTCTGACCCTCCTGCTAGAGTTTTGTACTGAGTAGCAGCTCACCATCTTCCAGCAGAAGGACAGCCTGAAGACAACCTGGATGCACCCTCAATCCAAGCTCTGGCACCTCACTGGCTGTGTCTTAGTGCTCCAGGGAAATGTTGGCGATGTCCGTCATACCCGAGCGATGCCCCGTGCAGAATGTCATACAGACCAACACCTTGTGCCATGCAGACTTACCCAAACCTAAGAGGGGTGGCATCCCAAGGAAGAGGCTCAAAGTTAACAGTTTCCAAAAAGATACAGTGAGAGACAGCTTCCAGGTAAACCTTCAAGCTAGACCTGTAGATCATCCCAGAGATCCCTCTCCTGAAGGGCTTTGACAACACATTAAAAATAGCATCCTGCAGTCCTCTGAAGAATCCCCAGGGCTCTCCTCAAAGAAAAACAAAGACTGGTGTGATGAAAATAACCAAGAGGACCAAGAATTGTTGACAAAGCAGAGAACCACTCACCAAGCACACCTTTCTCAACCATCTTGCCACGTAAGAAAAGCAGCCTTTCCTCTTGCATGCAGTGAGCTCCAACAGAAACTTCAAGACATCCAGAACCAGTGGTGGATCAACCTAGCAGAAAAGACTGAACTGTGCCCAGTTATGGGTAACCACAGAGGGCTCTATGAAGCTCTGAAAGCAGTGTATGGACCCACACACCAGGTCCAAAGCCCCCTACTCAGCATAGAGGGCCAAATGCTTCTCACAGATAAAACTTCCATCCTGAACCAATGGTCTGAACACTTTCAGACTCTCTTCAGTGCCAAATGTGTAGTCCAAGGCTCAGCAGTTCAGCACATTACACAACAATGGGTGAAAACAGCATTGGACAAAGCCCCTATTTTGGGAGAGACTCTTAAGGCCATACAGCAGCTGAAAACTGGCAAGGCAGCTGGGGTTGATGGAATCCCATCTGAAGTCTGGAAGCCTGGAGGCCAAGCACTCTATGATAAATTTCATGAGCTCCTTGTGAGTTGCTGGGAACAAGGTGTACTACCACCAGATCTCTGTGATGCACTCATCATCACCCTGTACAAGAAGAAAGAAGAAAAGTCAAACAGCTCCAACTACCGAGGTGTAACTCTGCTCTCCCTTGCTGGAAAAATCCTTGCAAGAATTCTTTTGAACAGATTAGTACCTGCTATAGCAGAGGAAGTTCTACTTGAAAGCTAATGTGGTTTCAGAGCCAACAGGATTACCACAGACGTGGTATTTGTTCTCAGACAACTGCAAGAGAAGTGTAGGGAACAGAACAAAGGACTCTATGTGACAACTCTCTGGGATGCATTATTTCCTCAGATGCCAAGATCAACAAAGAGATAGACAACAGATTAGCAAAGGCATAGAGAGCATTTGGGAGACTTCATAAAAGAGTCTGGAGCAATAATCACCTGAAGAAAAGTACAAGGATTGGTGTCTCCAGAGCCATTCTACTGTCTACTCTTTCATATGGGTCTGAATCATGGGTCACCTACTGCCACCACCTGCGACTCCTGGAACGCTTCCATCAGTGCTGCCTCCGTACAACCCTAAACATCCACTGGGCTGACTGTGTGACCAATGTTCCTGTCCTTGAACAGGCAGGGGTCACCAGGAATGAGGCCATGCTACTGAGGACACAGACAGGTGCTGGGCAGGGCACGTCTCCAGGATGGAGGATCACCACCTCCCTGAGATTGTGCTCTGTGGGGAACTCGCCAGCGGCTGCCGCAACAGAGGAGCCCCAAAGAGGAGATCCAGGGAGTCCCTGAAACATCCATAACACTGCTGCCTCCTTTGAGAACACACACAGAATCAGTCTGGAGGAGAACAGACAGCNTTTTTTTTTTTTTTTTTTTTTTTTTTTTTTTTTTTTTTTTTTAATATTTGGAACAAAACCCAGATTGTGTTGCTGGACAAAAGGCATTTTCTATGTAGCTTCTTGTCTGGAAGCATTCCTAGGGTGTGATGTGTTGATATAAATACCCCAGGGCTGGGCTGTCTTATGCTGGGGGTAAACATCCCATTCAAAAGGATCATTTGCTGGGGAATTTTATTCGGGGAGAGTGAAGCCAAAAGCACATTGTGAAGCCAAACTATACATTGTGTGGGGAGAGGACAAGGGGAAATGGGTTAAAACTTGAAGAGGGGGGATTTGGGCTGGACATTAGGAAGAGATTTTTTAATTTGAAGGTGGTGAGACCCTGGAACAGGTTGCCCAGGGAATTTGTGGCTGCCCCATCCCTGGAAATGTTGAAGGTCAGGTTGGATGGGGCTTGGAGCAACCTGGGCTGGTGGGAGGTGTCCCTGCCCATGGAGAGGAGTTGGAATGAGATGATGGCCTGGATCAGGAACAGGGTGGCCAAGAGGTCCAGGGAAGGGATTCTTCCCCTGTACTCAGCCCTGGTGAGGCCACAGCTTGAGTCCTGTGTCCAGTTCTGGGCCCCTCAGGTCAGGAAGGAGATTGAGGTGCTGGAGCAGGTCCAGAGAAGAGCAAGGAGGCTGTGAAGGGATCCAGCACAAGTCCTGTGAGGAAGGGCTGAGGGAGCTGGGGCTGTTCAGTCTGGAGAAGAGGAGGCTCAGGGGAGACCTCATCACTCTCTACAACTCCCTGAAAGGAGGTTGGAGCCAGGGGGGGTCGGGCTCTTCTCCCAGGCAGCTCTCAGTCAGACAAGAGGGCATGGGCTTAAGCTCTGCCAGGGCAGGTTTAGGTTGGATATTAGGAAGGAATTCTTTCCAGAGAGGGCAATCAGGCATTAGTATGGGCTGCCCAGGGAGGGGGTGGATTCTGTGTCCCTGGAGGTTTTTAAGAAGAGACTGATGTGGCACTCAGTGCCATGGGCTGGTAAACATGTTGGTAGAGGATCAAGGGTTGGACTTGATGATCTCAGAAGTCCTTTCCAACCCAAATGATTCTGTGATTCTTCTTTGTTTACAAGACTACAAAATTACATTGAATTTTTTCTGCCATTTCTATTTTTTTGGAATGTAAACTGCTAAAATTTATCTCCATTCTCATTAAAGCAGAGCAGAGACCATCTCTAATCCAATCTGAAACAGCAGTAGTAATAAACAGAGTCAGTGAGGACTTCATCAACTGCAACCTATTCAACATTAGGGATTATTATCTGGTATAAAATGTTACAGTGTAAGAGACTATCTAGATGAATAGGATCCAGTTGTCACAAACACGAGGCCTTCATGACAAACTGGTATCAACTCAACAGTAGTTGAAAATCAACAAAAATTAGCAAATACAATTAATGAGGGTAATATAAGATATGCAATCTGAAAAACCAATAATATAATAAATGGTAGGGGACTATTTTTCTAGTTCAGAGTAATTAAGGAAGTTAGCAAGCTAAGTGTAAGCAGTGAAGCACCTTAACAAGCTGGGCTTTAATAAAACTTTCAGACAGCACACACAGCTCATCTTGTAAAACACTGTGTAGGAAGATGAGCTTTGTAATAATCCCCTTGGGATGAGCAAATGTGGGTTTTGGTATGCATTGGAAAGAAGTAAATTTAGAATTCAGAGACCTCAAAATACTTCGTGGACTCTTCTCCATCTATAGGTCCTCAATTAAAGACAGCTGTTAAACATATGCTTCAGTCTCTTTCAATTTGGGAAGTCACTGAAGCATGTGCTCAAGACTTTCTGCATAGGGATCATTGTACAAGAGGGGAATAATAAGCAATACTTAACTCTTAAGTAGCAGCTCAGATTAGCAATCTAAAGGTGCTTAATGTGGGAAATCACAGTCCCTTCATTTTAACAGACAGAAGAGCGGGGACACAGAATTTGTCTCCAGACATACAGAAGGCCAATAAAAAAAAATCCAGGGGAAAAAATCTATCACCTTCTCAGTCAGATTTACAGTCTCTCCAGCAGTCTATCACAACTACAGATATTATATTTAACACTAAAAAAAAAAACAAAACAGCACTATATCTGTATAGTTATCATAAACCATCAGATGGTGCTCTGGAAAGAAGAGGTTAATGTAATACAAATCTGCAGTAAATCTTTAGCAACACAGTAAACAGATGCACTCACTGGTTACTTTTTCTGGGAAATTAAAACCTGAATCTTTCAAAAGTTTGTAGTTCTTATTGACTCAAGATACCTTCATTGCACACATGATCTTGGAAGATTCTGAACAACCTACATACTTATTTTTCTATCCCAAACCAGTTTTCCCAGTGCTAGTAAACCAGATATTTCCAAGACATTTTTGACAAAATACATTTACAATAATTTCCTCAGCTTTTTTCTGAATTCTTGCCCAACTTCAAAAAAAACCAAGCAGGCTTAATTGACTTATTAAAGATGCATGAATGAAAGACTGCCAGCCAACTACAGTAATTCCCAGTACTTGTCTTAGAGCACAGAGGTATCATCAAGATCCTCTGAAAAATGGCCAGGATGGACAACTATTACAAGCCTTCCTCAAAGACATCCAGATTTTGTTACACTCATCCTCACATACCATTTCCACTGGCTGTGCCTTCTGGTTCAAACCAACACCTAAAAGCTAAATGAAATAATCCCCTGTTTTGGCAGTAGTAGGTACAAAAGACACGCATCTGTTATCAAAAGTCCCATGTTCCCTCAGTACTTAATGAGCTGTCAAAACTATTTTACTAATGCAAGATTTATTTAAAATTCAAAAAGCTATGTCACAGGACTCACAGTCACCAGTAAAAGAGTTTAAATGGTACCAGCATTGATCACTATCCCCAGCAATGAAAATCATACAGAGAGTTTCAGAAATCAATGGAGCCAAGTTATTTTAGCAGACATGGTTTATCACTAGACAGATTACTGCATGCATTTCTGCATGTTTGAAGGCAAGGGACAGTATTTTCCAACTGCTATTTTACTATCAGCCTGAAAACAGCATGTTAACAAGACTTTGCTGATGTTCATGTTTGGCAAAAAGCATCCTCAGAGTTTCATTACTTATTTTGTAATTATTTTAACTATTCCCTCAACAATAGTGTTTTGCTTACTTCTTTAGATCTCACAGTTTACGTATAGATTTGCCTTTTAGCAGCCTCTCTCTCTGTTTCCTCAACCTTAAATCATTTGAAAACTACATAAACTCTCTGTGACATCTGGTAACTTATAGCACTGTAATTATCCTGAGAAATGGTCGCATGATATTAGACATTCTCCATTACAGAGGTGACTAAAGTTGCTTCTGCATTACAGGTCTGTCTGCAGATTTCTGCTACAGGTCCATTTGAGGAGGCTGAAAAAATTGTTCATTTAAAATTACATCTAGATGAAACTTGACGGGAAGGCTTTTTGCCAAATCTTCTTTAAATTATGTCCTATTGTTTAGTCCAGTCAGTTTCCTGTCCTGTAAATTCAGTATACAAAGTAATAAAAATGCAACACAGTCTGTTTCGCACATTTTTTGTATTCTGAAAAACAAAATTTTGAATAAAATCATTGTTGCACTGTGAGAGGAAAAATAATAAATGAAGCAGTAGTTTTTCAACTTATTTTGGAATTTCTGGAAGCTAAGTTACATGTCTTCATTGAAAATTCAGGAAAGGTAGTTGGCTTTTTAATTTACATTCAAGTATTGTTTGTGATCTGTTTTACAAAACACTGCCTGAAAAAACATTATGAAACCACAAGTGGCATACAAGTGGTTTTCGGAGCAGGTGATGCTCAGACACTTGATACTGCACAGGCTGGTACCTGAAGGGAGTGTGGGGAAGGTGGTTTTCTCTCCTGGCTGTGTGAAGATAAGATGTGACACATGGTGATAATGCAGTGAGACCTGGAATGTCTGAATTGCATCAAATAACTTTTATTAAGCAGACTGGCTGGCAGCCTTGGTGACAGTAAAGCTTCATCTTGGAAGAGTACCATTCTGAAAGTAATTTGAGGAGTAAAAGAGAACAAGGGAGAGCTGCAACATCCTCAGTCTTTCTAAGACTCTGCTCCTATACAATTCTTCTGCACGTTTCATGTGCTCAACCCAAAGCTGTACTGAAATGCCCCAACCTCTGAAGACATGTCAGGTAAGTCCCTAGGACATCAAAAGAATTTCCTGGAGATCAGAGCCAATAATGGGAAGCGTCTGAAAGGGTTTGTAAGACTGAATCTTACAACCAGGCCTTCTATATGGTATGAAGATAGAAATACATAATGGGATCTAGTAATAACTCAGCCAGCAAATGCAACTATCAAAAAAGACTTTTCATCTCAAAAGATACATGAATAGTATATAAGTGTCAGTATGAACAACTATTCCTTACAAAGAAATTAACCCAGAGATACCTGAAATGTGTAATGTTTAAACCCAGTGTCACTGACTTAATGATTTTTTTTATGGTGAAGCGCAGAATGTCATTCCCCAAGGACAAGAAATCTCCCAAATGAGTTTCTGTCCATCAATAGAGATTAACATAATTTAACAAGTGGGCTCCTGTTTTACTGTTCAGTTCAGAAACATCTTCCAATTTTCAAGCTGACCACCTGAGATATTACAAAGAGCATAGAATTTTAAAGACTACATCTTAGCTAGGCAAGCGTTAGTATAACAGCTAGTTACCAGTATCCACATGGTCCAGGCTTGCCATGTGACAGTTGTGAAAGGATTAAAAATGTTTTCTAAGAACAGAAAATACAATTGTCCTATAAACTTCAATGGCTGTTAATAAACATCTCTGCAGGCAGGCCAAGTGGGATAGCCCTTTAGGAAAAAACAGAGGCTTCCTCTATGCTTCTAAAACACTTCAGTAAATATCTTGAATGATCTTTCTAATCATAAAAATGCTAACTTGAGGCCCTATTTTTTAACCATAAATCCTTTTTTGTGTCTCCTAGCTATAAGAATCACAAAGTAACACCAGACATGCTCTGCACTTCAGTTGGTGCTGTGCCAACTGAATTATCACCTCTAAGCCATCAGCAAAGTGGACACAAGTTTTCAGAGATAACTATAGAGAAAATTCAAAAGGAAAGCTTCCTGGCCTCAGGAAGCAAAACCCAAACTTTGAAGCAATGATTACAACCATTTCACAGGGCAGCCAGGCTTTGGAGTGCTCTGCAGTCTGGGTTCTAACATAAACCTCAAATTGTTTCTGGAGCACATCACATTTCCTCTCCCTTGCAAGTACCTTGAGTCCCATCACTTGGCTGCTGATCTCACCAAGGAAAGGAGAACATGACTGATCCTGGTCTAACAGTGCTGGCAGTCAGCTGAAGAAGGGAGCTAGGTCACACAGTGTAAAGACAAGCAGAGAGAATCCAAATATTTGGCACTTTAAAACAAGTCTTGGAAGAACAACTGGAAGTTCACTTAAGATTTACACAAGCCTGGTACCAAGCAGCTCAATAATGTGCTGCTGTGTGAACAGGTATTTGTCTGGAAGTTGAAATCCTGTGTGTCTCAAAGCCCAACTTCTACTTCAGAACTCAGTCTTCCTCTAGAAGTATTTTAATCTTTAGTTCCAAATCTACATGCAATGTATCCAAAAAGCATGCAATAAACCCGTCCCAATTTAAGAATTCCCAAAACATGTAAGCTGTAAGGGCCTTTTTTCTCATACCTTCAAAAATTACATGAATATCAGTGAAAATAAGGATATGGCTTATCTGATGTATAGGTGCTGCACTGATATAAGAGTATGTCAAGCTATTTAATCACAAAAGAAATCAGTAAACTGTTTTTTTCTTTCTGGAATATTTTGTCTGCCACTAATAAAATCACCGATTATTTATTGCTGGTTCTTGGGAAGATTTTAAAAAGAAAAATTACCCACAGAAGGATCATAAAAAGTAAATACTTTGAATAGTTGAACCTTGTGAGTAATTGGGTAATAAGTCTGATGAAATTATCTTTACTAGTTCCAGTAGGTTTTGGAAGACTTTAAATGAGTTTTCTAAAAAAAATTATACTATAAACAACAGAGAAATGTGTTTTACAGGAAGTAAAACATCTCAATTGTTGTCTTTGATCTTCTGAAAAAATGACACAATTTTTTAAACATCTCACATAACACTGAGTATGCTGGCTGCTCTGTCATTCCTTGTCTGTTTTTTTAAAACCTTGATTCTTAATATCAGCAAAAACCCCCCAACGGGTGCTGTCATATGAGCATAAAAAGTCTTTTTTACCAGAATTCTTATTTCCCCTTCCCTATCAGCGCTGTTCTTTACTATAAAGCCATCTCCTAACTGTATCCAAATCAGTAGCTGAGGGAAGGGAGCATGGGGAGACATAGTGGGGAAAAGAGGGACATTTCTTGTTAAACAGAGGCAGTTACAATAATGATGGAAAATTGCAGTGGGTGTGCTGCAGGAAAGGCAGCCTGTGCCTAACCTCATCTCTCACTGTCAGCAACGCAAATATTTGAACACAGAAAAAGCACAGCCTTGTGGTGCGACGGGGGGATCCAGAGGGCCGTTTGTAGATGGTTTGAACACGAGGAATGGTGTATCTTCCTCATTAGACTAATTGAGAACCAGGCAAGAGAGCAATTGTGCAGATGTCACCCAAGGCTGCAGTGATCTGCACAGCTGTCAGCAGCAGGTATGGTGCCGTTGTGTTTAATGCTTACACCGCCCGCGTGCCGTAATGAAATGCTAGTTAGGAAGAGGGGAGAAATATAGCTGCTTTCTCCAAAGGAATTAGGTGGCTCCAAATCACCTAGAAACAGCTGCCAGAAAATTGTCTGGAGTTAGGGAACTTGAAATTTTTCAGAGCAGGAGGAATAGATAATTTGCCAGAGTTCGGCAGAAACAGTCAAAAGGCGCCAGAGGGACCCGCGCCAGTTTTACTCAATGCTCCAAGGGGATATGGAATAGACTGCTTCCCACCACTGAAAGGCATTCATTTGCAGGTCCAATGGAATGTGATTAGCCATGGGAAATCAAGGTTGACTTGTGGGAAAGGATGAGTTTTTGGAAATAGAATGGAAAACCTCAGAATCAGTCTTTTTGTAAGACGGGAACAAAGCAGGTCTGATTTCTGATTAGATTTTTCAGTAATGGGACAGGTAGAAATCTCCCAAGAAGGATGAAAATTGTGGACTGAAAATTATGAAGCTTCCTCGGTAGGTTGTGCCAGATGTACTTATGCAAAAGAAAAAGCCACATGGATTGACACCAGATATCATGGACACAAGTTAAAATCATTCATATAACTCATTTTAATGTAACAGCTTCTTTTAATGTGAGTAATCATCTTTTTAAAACTGCTGTGCAAGTGTCTTAACATCTAAACTGCACCCAGCCTGCAAAGCCATAGCACTAAGATGCTCAGCATTTGAACATTTTGACATCACGCCCATGAGACAATGAGAGATTTATAAATTGCTTACCACTCTCAACAGAATAAAAAAATTATACCTTTTAAAATATACATTAAGCCTGTAGTGAGAAATGAAAAAAAAAAGAGTCTAAACCTGAATTCCTCCTAAAGTATGTGCAGCAACGCTCATACTTTGACATTGACAATACATACCAATATTTGCCCTTCAATAAGATAAAAAAAAATCTCCTGTCTTGCAGCATACAAGTCCCTTTACCCTCACATTACAAAATTCCTGCACCTTGCATATACTTAAAATTTACTGGACACAGAAGTAATTTCTTACAGAAAAACTAGGAGTTGAAAGGAGATGAAGAGGGTATTTTAATGCTATTAAAATATTTAATAGTTATTACTTAATATTTAATATGGATTGTACTCAGCCATTAAGATCACTACCAAAGTATTTTAGAGCTCCTCCTGAACTTAACACTCCTGTATAAATGAATATACAGAATATACTCCAGAATAGTGGTGACATTGTTCCTCTAAGCCCTCATTACAATGTTTCCCTTTTCTGCCCATAGAGCTTCAAATACTTCTCCAAACTTTAAAGACTGATGCAACTTTACCATTTGTTCACCAGTGAGCAACATCTCATAAAACAGTCTCTTGAGGAAAGCAGTTATTTACCATGTCGCAAATCATTCTTCTCATTTAAAACCCACACATGTTCAGCACTGATTCCCAAGCATTCATTTACTGATTATTTCATTATCTGCCTGAGAGCAAGTACTGAGAAGAGCTAGCTTAGTTTATTGTCAACCTAATTACTTTTCCTGTGCCACTGTTCAAATTATGAAGGAATGTGTTGACAACATTGTTCTCGTTCAGTGATTTATTTGATGTTGTTTCCATTACTGAACGTGCGTTACTAAAAATTCCAATAAAATGGTGACACCTGAATACTAGAAAGGCCACAGAGGCTTAATTGGAAAAAAAATTACATAACTAACCATAGGCAGTAAATATAATTCCTTCAATCAAATTAGTTAAAATACTCTGCTTAGTTAGCTGCCTTGGTGAATTTGCTTAAATGCTTCCTCTAAATTTTATCGACAGTATAATGCTGGTTCTAACAGCCAGCTCTTCAGTATATTAATAGAGCTCATAAATGAACATAAAATATTAAAGAAGGTTGGCATTCATTACTGCTAAAAACAACTGTGTGCACCAAATTCTAACAGAATGGTTCACAACCCTTCTATGGCCAGCAGTGGAGACCTCCTCAAGAAAAATGTATTAGGGCCTGTGTTTACATACACACTTCCAGATCTTTTTCATAATTGTAGACATAGAATATTTTATTTAAATCTCTTATCTAATTATCCAGGAATTTTTTTTTCATGTAGTACTTCATATGAACCATTTCATCCAGCTCCTCAGACTAACATAGTTCCACACCATTACTTCCATAATCATGGCTGAGAATTTGGTTCTCAAGCCTTGGTTTTAAAAGGATATTAATCCACAAATGCACACATCTATTGATTACTTCAGCATGTTAAAAAACCCAAGAGAGCTATGGAAAAGAATAAAAGTCACATTAATGTTTTAATGTAATATTCTACTCAAAAGCACAAGAATTTACATTTTCAAAAGGAAAGTGTAGTTTTGATTGTTTTGTTGTCAGGGAAAAGGAGTGTTAGGGTTACTGAATCTAAGTAGAGATGTCTTACACATTTCACTGTGCCATTTTAGGCACCTTATTTCTTTAAAATTCTACTTTGCTCTCAATTTCTTTTTTAAACTTCAGATAAAAACAGAAACAAAAGTATCATGCAAAAAGGTATTTGTAAATTTAGAACAACTCATACATTAAACTTAGATCTTATTAGTATTCTTCTTTACTCTTTTTGAATATTTATTCATGCAATGCTATACAAGTTAATGCCACTAAGTTTTCATTATGTATTTCTAGCAGAAAATTTAATGATTGTCTCGAAGCACTTAAGAGGCAGGGGGGCAAAGAAGATTATTAATTATACAACTGTTGCCAAACAACATTTTTCCCCTTATTCCCCTGCAATTGTACTTTAATGTGGAAATAAACTTACTAAACCACTAACTTTAAAGGTAGTGTTTCATCTGCTCCAGAAAACGTACAGCTAGGTACGTAGGGTGAGGGGACCTGAAGTCCTTACTTTTCAGCCCATTACTTTACAGCATGGAGCCCTCCTTCAGGGAACCAACACCATATTTACCTCTTTGTCAGGTTATTTGCATGTAGGTAAATTTTTGTAGTTAATACTTTGGAGGTAATTACAGTTTAGTTCACATAGCTGTAACTTCTTATGTAGCCCTCTCTCCCTTGGTTCCATGACACAAATAAAATAATAGTGATTGCTTGGCCACACAGTGTTCAAGGTAATGCAGGCTAGTAGAACATATAACAAAAAAAGAGGAAATAAGCCTCAAGGGTATTTGTCTCTCTTTGGTGTAAAGAAGAAGAGAAAAATCACATATTCTATTCTTTGCAATGAGCATCACAAATTAAATCAGGTAAGATAAAGCAATGGGGCATGATAATCTGAGGCAAGTATGAGAAAGTGAACAAGTAAAAATCATATATAGTTTTGTTTTTAGCTTTTGGAGTGTTCTTTTTACCCGGTTCTTTTAGAAGTCAACAATCAAAATTTGCCTGGGCTGGCATAAAATATGTCTTAGCAGTGCCAAAAATCTCCAATGGGAAAAATGACAACATACTTTGCAGGCTTTAGGCAATACTGACATCTACTTTCTCCTTGCAATGCCTCAGAGAGAGGAAAATATCCTGAGCTATGCTGCTTTTGCGTAGTTTCTCTTTTGCTTCTGATTTAGTATAAGTCAATACAATCTGCAGAACATGCAGAACATTTGGGAGTGAAAACCTCTCAGTGTTCTTGCCCCTCAGCTGCATTTTAGATGCATGCTTTAGCATTCCCACAGGTAAAATTACTTGATTGAAAAAGAAATTAAAACCCCGGTATATTTCTGTTGATTTCCCCATAATTATACTCCAAGTAAGAGTGAGAGAAGCTGAACACTACCAGTGTTCATATGCCAGTTAAAGATAATAAAACTTAAGCACTGTACCCTCTACCTTTGTTACTTCTTTTGCCACAAGCCAAAAAAACCAAATGAAACCAAAATCCCACAAGTTATGCTGAGCAGCAGTTTGTGTATCTGCTTTCTTTCCTGGTGTATTTCCTTATTTTTTGTTGTTTCCCATTATTTTTGACCGAAACAGTTAAGTACTCAATGGCTTCATGTTGCATTGGGTCAGGACTGACTTTATTTTCTGACCTGTTCTTGAGAGCAAACTGACTTCAGTACTTATTTCTCCACTGGGATTCAGGGTGCACACAAGCGAAGAACACGAAGTGGTTTTGTTTGGATCTTCAGCACTGACCGTCAAGTACCTGACACCACAAAAAGACATCCACACTGCTGTTTACATTTGGGATATTTGACCTGTCCTGTGATTTCAATGACTACTTGCTGCTTTGCACACTACAAACATATGAATAACTTCCACAAGGCCAGAGCAGAGGAGAGAAGCTGTTTGGTTTGGTTTCTTATTTTGCAAAGCACAAGGGAGTAATTTGAACTGTCCTTGTTGCTGCCACAAAGGTGCTGGTGGCATCACAGACAGAAGCCAGCCGGGCTTTGTGCAGGTCTGAGGACTTAATGAGGGAGCAAGAAATCTGTTGTGAAGCATGAAACTCCATTCTTTTAGCATGGTCCAAGAAAAAAACACATACAAAAACCTGCACACAATACACACAAAACTACAGGACATCTGACATTCTTCATAACCTTATTTTATGATAGAAGTGCTTTCAGTGCTTTCAAAGAACTTCAGTTGTGTCTCTATTAACTTGTTAACCTTCACAGCTGGGTAAAAAAAAATGGTATTTTACTCCTGTAAAAATGAATCTATGTCAATTCTATCATCAAAGCAAAAGCTGCATGAAGTTAAGATTCATACAAGCTCTTAAAATCTTCAGAAACTTCTGAATGGCACTCTCATGAAAAAACCTTTGGGGAAGGCCACTTTTTTTTTTTGGTTTTAATTAAGCGTCTAACATTTGCAATTATGAAGTTTTGAGAAGCTGAAGCAACTGCATGCTCTCATTAATTTGTACAGTAATAGTGGTGTTGGCACGAGACTAGAATTGCAAGCTGATAAAACAGATGAGCAGGCAAAACTGTCTCTCACTGAAGAGAAAACAGGCCTCAGTGGGCTTTCTTGCAAAGTTTACAACTAGCAACTCTGTTTATACAGAGTGACTGGAAGTTCTCCATCAGCCTTTTGGGATATGTATGTATGGCAGAGAGGGAAGCATCCAGGATCAGGATAAAATAATTCCATCTGGTTACACACACACTTCTGGTTTTACTACAGCTAATTGCAGACAGGTAAAGTGATGAAAAATTGAAAAATTGACACTAGTATACAAGAAAATACTAAGTCTGCACTGACTTCATGTTGGACTTTGATCACAGTGTTTGTCTTCCAAATTTCAAAATATTTCACAATTCAATTTCTTACAAAGTGTCCTGGCACACTAAATTTAACCTCTTCTTCTGAAAGTTCTGAAGAAAGATCAACTAGTTTGGGCAAACCATTTTTAAAGTGCTTCCCAAGATTTCCTCAAAGAACTAAGAATCTTCCCAATACAGTCTGCCAGAAAAATACAGTGTCACCATCTGAGAAAAGACAGCTGTCCGGGGACTCTGATGACATAAAAAGTACAGGTTTTTTTTTTACAGGTTTAACTTACACAACAAATAAACCCTGTGTTGACTGGCATCCTATTTATTCCAGCTGGTAAAGCCACACTTTAAGTAAAACTTAGCCAATGTTTTATGCATAGGGTGTTCGGCTAATTTCTTAGAAGTGTGATGAAATGTTTTTTAGAAACAGTGGTATACCTTCTTATTTATTTAAAAACAAGATCTATAAGCTCTAATTATTATCAAATGCAAATTGATATTCACCCACTCCTAGACCAGATGAAACTCAAATCAAAATGTCCCAACGTAAGTCTTGGAGTTGCTAATAAAAAAATACAGGCAGTGTGGTTTGTGCATGCACTATTTGCTTGTGAGATTTAACATCACATATTTGTGCTTCCTTGCACCTATTGCCCTTTTCAGGCACTCCAAACAAGAAGGCACTGTTGAGTTGTTTTTCAATGTACCCCGATCTTCTTTAGTAAAAAAAAGCAAAACTCCTCAGTATGGATTTTTCAAATTTCTACTTTGTCTTAGATGCAAACAAAGTAAAACCACCTGCCTGAAAGCATACCCAAAACCACGTGCATACCTCTGCTACATCCTGAACACATTTACAATACTTGTTTCAAGGATCTAATTCGATTTTTTTACAGCTGCGAATGATTTTAAGGGAAGGTAATGATGTCTACACATGGGTGAAGATTTCAAGATCAAAAATCTGAAAAACTGAAATTCATATTATCTTCTTACATTCAAATTTTTATTCCATACTTTAATTTCCTGCCAAATCTTTGATGCTTTGTTTCTCTGTATATTACATCCTTAAATAAAAGAAATGCAGTGACAAATACATGGAAATAAAGCACAGTGAAGAAGTGAAATGTGGATTCCTCTGGGCTTCAATTTATGATGGTAGTGCCTTTACTCTTCCACCACTTTGCTCCATGTCTTTTTCTGAGGCCCATTCCATCCCCACTAGGCAAATCTACCTCCTGTAGGACACCATAATTCCCCCCTGTCCCCTTTGCTGCCAAATGCTTCCCAACTCCCAGTACCTCACAGCTATGGCTCTGGACCATGGGTTCATTAATCAGACTAAGTGGGTTTTCCTGTCATTTGGGCCAGAGTCCACTGATGTCAGACCAGACCACAGACAGTGAGGGCACAGGAGCAGACTGTTTGCACTTCTGGTTCTGCCACATGGAAGTGAGGGGTTTCAACTACTATCTAGATTTATGGACAGAGGTATCACAGCAGACCACATCAATCCAAAGTAATTGATATTATAATCCTTACCATTCATTTAACAAGTATTTTTCACTGAGTAACACATATATTGAGACACATTTCCAAGTTAATTTTGCACGAAACACTCCTACAGATACCCCTAAAGGTTTATTGTGTGTATATATCATGCATACAAGCCATTTGTAAACAAGAGGGCTCTGGCACTATAGACCAAAGTGGTGAATTTCACTCCTGGTTCTCCCACTGCCTTTCAGAGGATGAAAGCAGAATAACCTGTGGTGTTGGTGTAGGGGCTTCAGAATAAATATTCATTTATTGTTAAAACTCAAAAAACATGTGCATGAAAGATGCTGTCCAAAGACAGTTCCAGGGATGGTGGGGGGAAATAAAAAAAGAAAAAAGTGCAGCAAACCCACTTCATGCACTGACAGCTACTGGGTCAAATGAACATAAATGTTCTTATATATGTAATACCAGCATCTTAATGTGTTCCTGCCTCTCAAGAGGAATGTGTGAGAACAGGGATGACTAAGAAAGAGGAGATAAAAACCAGTTTTTATTCACTGGATCTTCCCAAATTATCTACAACAAAAGTTGCTCATGTCAATGGAACTTTGAGTTCTTAGTTGCGTGTTAGCAATCAGACCAGGGTGACAGGTTGCTGGGAAGAAGAAAAATACAACTCGTGGTGACATTTTCACTTGGACAAGCTAGCTCTTGTCTGTGGGATGGATGGCTGAATAAAGGTGCCTGACAGACTGAGGAGATCAGGTTATGGTTTGCTACAAGTTACCAAGGTATAAACTGTCCACTTACAGTGAATCTTTCTTCAGAAACTTTCCAGAATGTCTTCTCACTGACTGCAAGGTCCTTCTGCCCTACCTTAACTCAAGTGCCAGATGCTCTGCATAGGGTTAATTAATCAAAGGGTACTTGCTAATTAGGTGACTTCAACATGCTATATGAAGCTGCACTGGTATCTCTGTCCTGTTAGTTCTTCTAATTGCTTTGTAGAGGTAAGGCCACATGCTGCATGACAGTCATCAGGAACCTCCCCTGATGATGCTCAGCCCATCTGTCACACAAAGCACTTCCATAAGCATTTTTTACAGGCAGTTTTTACATTGCCAAGTGAATTTCCTCCCCCTCCTCAAGTATTTTCTGCATTTGCCAGTGCCTAAACGTCAAGTTACAAACCAGCTTCTCTCCAAAATAAAATCTGGGAGAGATATAGTTATTTTATTATGGCTTTTATTGTTTATAGTTATTAAGAAGGTTTTATTATAATTGAGACAGTTTAAGATTCTTTTCCAGTGTACCAATACTGCTTTCCTTCACCAGGGTTAAAATTTCAAGTAGTGAATAACAAGAGAGATTACTAACTACGTGATAAAAAAATGACTACAAATTACTACAAAGCTTTCCAGAATAGGAATGTGGGCTCTGACAGTAATGAGATAATGTAATAGGGTAGTCCCATCAGCCATACAATATTTTCCAGCCAGATGTTACACAGAGGAACAGAGTATAAATTCAGCCAAAGAAACCATCCCACGTGGGAGAAGGCACAAAACTCCTGAAGGACATTATCCCATCAGTCAGTTCTGTAATGATTACAGATCATTTTTGAAATTAATGTCTAATTTTCTTTTTTTTTTTCCATAAAAGCATAAACAAAAATTATCTGTAACTTTATCTTTGATTATTTTAACAGTTCCTAACCTAAAGACAATCTTAGGACTGAAAGGACCTTCAAGGGGTGTCTTGTACTCCATGGTGCCTCAGCCATACCAGAACTATTCCTAGAGACAGTCACACCTCTCATCCCACAACAGTTTTCCCCTTCTACCTAGCAAACCCTAGTACTAAAACAATTAGTATTAAGTTCCATTTCTTACTTGCTTTTTTTTTAGCTTTGCTGTGAGCATTCATTCTGCATTTGATTCACAAAGATCAGCTGCTCTATTTACAACCCAGAGCATCCTGCTGATCCAGCCACAGGGACCAGACTCTGCACATTCCCTCCTCCCCTGGCTGCAGCTCCTGTGCAGAGCACACCCAGGGCACACCAAAGCTGGTGGCTACTCTTCATCCTAACAGCAGCCACAGATCAGGGGGATTCGGGGTGCAGAGGACACAGTGGGGGACAAATAAAACATGCATCTGATCTGTGCTTTTCATGGCTTTTTCAAATACATTTCAACATCTATCATATCTATCAAAGATCTTAACATGCTTCTGCTCCCATCCTCACTGCTGGAAGTTCTCACTGCCAGTACCATCAAGGTGCTAACAACTGCCTCACACTAATCTCATTTCCTATGTTCTTTCCCTTAGTCATCTGGCCTTCCTCTTTGATGGAGAGGAAGAAAAAATGTGACCTCAGAAAAAAAAAAAAAAAAAAAAAAAAATCACTAGAAACAATCTGCCTGTGGTATTTATGTCCTGTCAGTAGCCACAATATAAAAGAAGTGAAAAATGAGAAAATATAGCAGAAACAGAACAAGTTTTGGCTTCTCACAATAAAATACAGAAAAGAGGCGGTCAATTAGTACAAATGCTTCAGGAAGATAAACATCAGGGAGTGGAGAAGGCAACTGCAAGAAGAGAAAAAAATTATTATTAGAGGAGCATCAATACATTTAGCATATATTCTAAAACTGCTAATCAGTATAGTACTGACATTCTGGAATAAGCCTCAGAATTGGAAAGGCAAGAGAAATCATCTAATATTATGTGACATAACTGCTGTTGATGATGGGCTAGTCACAAGATTTATTTTAATTCTGTGTTCTCATGTCTTTAGGACTTGCTGTCTTGTTTATTGAAATGTCATCACACGGTGCAACTGTGCTGTTGAAGAGAGAATACAACATGAATCCTTTTCTATTTGGGACCATGGAAATGGGTGTGAATATCCTATTATTTAACATGGAATCCACTCAGACCATTCAGAGGAGTTCATTCAAGTGTACAAAAAGTATCCACTTTTCCTCTTTTACATACACAGACAATCTGAACAGACCTTTAAGGTCTTGCTTTTTCAGCAAGATCTGCTTGCTAATGTTATTCTTTGTGAACTATCTGCTGTTTCTAAACAAAGATGCCATGGCTTCATTTGTGACAGCTGAATCCTCAGGTGAGAAAAGCACAAACCACAGCAGCCAGGTGCCATGCTGGCAAGACCTCACATTCCAGGGAAGGTGATAAACCATTATTTAGAACTCTTGCTGTTCCTTCACCCTTTAGCAGTTGAGAATACAGCCAAAAGCCTTGTAAAGCTGGTGACAACAGCCTGACAAACACCTTCTATCCAAGTGATTGATAAATAAATTTAAATAAATAGATAAACCTTTGCCATATTTAGTAATGATTTTCTACAACCTCTGAGTTTTATTTCTACCCAGCCTGCACAGCCTGAGAGCTGCCTGCTGGTACCTTCTGAGCATTAAACAATCAGTTTCTCCAGCAGGTCTGAAAGCTGAAGATATAGAGAGGTCACCATCACCCAAAAATATCAACACCATCCCAACAGCATCTCCATCATCATTTTGTCTTACAGGAATGGCTGGGCCTGGACAGTGCTATAAAAAAAACCCAAACCATAGACATCCCAGAGAAGGACAGAAGCCAGGACTTAAGAAAATCCACACACTGGATATAGGAAGATTTATGGATTCACTGCCTCTCTCTTTACTAAACCACTACAAATTTCAGACTTATCAAACCTCCCTCTCAGGATTTATTCTTCATGCTGTCACAGGGACTAATATGTTTCACAAGTAAATATGTTGAAAGCCAGTGGAGGGACTGAACACACTGGCATTAAAGCTTCTAGCCAAGTCCTCACAGCAGCTCACATACCTTGAAAATTTCTTTCTCACAGAAAATGTATATTTTGCAATACTAAGATCAGGCATCCTTCCACCCAAACAGTTTCATCTAAACTAAAATTTCAGAACCAATATTACCACCATATAAAAATAACTCTATTCCAGATAAAATGACTATTAATAATTGGCAAATCAAGTACCTTTGTTATTTTTTAATCAAGAACCATACCACGACTTATTAGTTACTATATTCCTTACAGTCTCTCTCCTTTCATTTAACTCCTGAATTGCACAAGTGTGTGTATCATGATACAATTTTCAGAAAGAAGTATTTTAACAGTACAGTAATTGTAAAAAGTCAGGCTACTCAGGTGTACTGAAACAATTACACCTTGCATTTTGCTTTCTGAAAATTCCATCCCATTGTTTTAATGTAACAAAAGCTCCTGAATAGGTCCCAAACTTCTTTAAAATATGACACTTGTTGCAGATCTGGCCATGGTTAGAACACTAAGCCACTGAGAAGTGTTTCAAAAGTTTCAGCTACTTTTGAAAAGCAGAATTTTGGGTTTATTTTGGTGGTGCTTTTTTTGGTGTGGAGGTTTTGGGTTTTTGTTCGTGGTGGGTTTTTTTTTTTTTTTTTGATTTTGTTTTGGCTTGTTGGTTTTTCTGTGTTTTGGTTCGCTTTTTTTTTGTTGTTTGTTTTGGGTCTTTTGTTTGATTGGGGTTTTTTTCGGGTTTTTTTGTTTTGTTCTGGGTTTTTTTGTTGTTTTTTTCTTCTGGAGGTTTTTCTAAACCAACTTACAGGATAAGTGGTCCTAGCTGAAAATCCCAGTTAAAATGCTTGAAAATTAAATGCAGTATTATCTTCATGAAATTTACTCTTACAGTTCACATTACTCTTACAGTTCACATTATTTTATCGCCCCCAGAAACTCTCATCTTCCCCCCCCAATAATCCTAGATGTGCAGAGACCATAGGGTTGTTAAAGGGTTAGAAATAATTTCTATGTTTCTATCCTTACCAGAACACTACCCTTCTTAAAATCTGTCTCCAAATTGTATTAGAAAAGAAGAATATGTTTGGAGTTTATAAAAATTAGACAAGTAAACACACTCCATGATAAAGCTGAAACTTCATTAAAAATATAATTAAGAAAAAAATACTGAAGATCACCATAAAAGATTGCAGGAAGTAAATCAGTGAATTTTTTTTTAAAGAAAACATTCTCTGTGCCACTTCAATTCAAATTGTTTTCTGTTTCTCCACATGATATGTGATGACCTCTTAATCAAATTTAAAACAATCATTTAAGACTCAGAAATAAACACTGTACAAGATGCCAGTAAGTTTATGTTTAAGGGCTATCAAGAAATCAGCTCCTTCTTGTGAAGAATCCTCACAGGGACTGCAAGAAGTAGCCAGTCTGATCTTCCTAGTTATCAAACTACTGGTTACCAAGTACAAACAGCCTGTCCCACTGAAGACAATCTTTTCAGCTTCCACAAGATGATCTGGGTATTACATGATAGAAGGATTGATTTAATATCATTTGAGATTACAAGATCAAAGTATGATGAACAGCAGAGTGCTTGGGTTTTGTGGGGGAAAAGCACCTCTGTCAGAATAGAAGCAACTTTTTTACTTCATCTTAGTGAAGCTTTATATAAATTAATGGCAGTCCAGGTAATTGGGAAGATAAAGAAGAAGAAATTACCTGGGGGGTTTGGTTTGGGGTTTTTTTTTTCAGTTTCTCCCCATTTTGGATGAGATAGTTTTATTCTGGTACTTTTCCTCAATATGAAGCTTGTGTTTACACTTATGATCAAGTTACAAGGCAAAAAGAAGACAATGAAATTTCAGAATGCCTTTTTCCTCATACTATTTACCTCTAAACCAAGTTATATTGACACTGGTTGGTCCCCCGTGGAGTTTGTTGGCAGTTACTGTCAGTCTCCTCATTTTACATTCTGAACAGATGACATTTTGCACTGATTCTACTCCTTATGAATAATATGTTTCCTGTTAACATGAAGTAACAAAAACCTCCTGTTACAAGGAATTGTGTGTGATTTGCTGGATTTTACAAATCTACACAGCATCCAGAACTGCCACTTTATGCCTGGTTGTGCAAGAAAACAATAGGAAATGAGTACAACAGAATAAATTCCTTAACACCTCGGATATCTCTTACAGAATCTGATCACTGGTGAGATTTTATTACTGGAGGTGAACAAAAAGCCAAAAGGAATTTGGGATACTCCTAGTTGCCCAGAAAGTGAAGTCAGTCACGTTTCTCACAGCTCCAGCAACCATTTTAATGCTAAATAATTAACACACTTTCTGATGAATAATAAGCAAGAATAAAAGTAAGCTCAAAGACTGGAATCATCATTGGATAGAGACCTGCATGTGGCTAGTTCTTAAGCAAATCACTGGTTAATGACATTTTCAGATGTTCATCTTTTATGAATCTTGTGTGAATCCAAGAAAAAAAAAAATAAATTATTTTGTGGATCATAAATTAAAGAGATGGCTTGTTGTCTTACAACAACTTGACCCACCTCTATTTTCCAGGGAAAAGGTTTTCCTAAAGTTCTATGTAGAACAGCATCACCATTACTGTGAAGATATCATGAGTTGTGACAGTCTCTTTGACTTTATGGAAAGTTGATAAAAAATTAAGGGTCAGAAATAGGCTGTACTTACAGTTTTGTTTTCACAAAACAATGTGTATAATGAACAAAGATTTAATTAAAATTACATGTAGGAGGGCTGTGCCAGGTCAGGCTATTGAAATTTAAAATTAAAGAGATGTGCTATTTCTGAACTGCATCACATTAAATTCCACAGCTCATCTGGTGTTTTTACTGACTGAGAAAAATTGGGCCACTTTAGCCAAAGAAAAATAATTTTTGTGAAGTCCAGTAGCACCGAGATGATGTAGCTTGGCCAACTGTGCCAGCTCACCATTTCACACATTCATAGGGAACAAATGTCTATCTTCTCATTTAGCAAATTCAAATGAAGAGCTTTATGTTGGTGCTTTACCTTAGTCCCAAGCTTGCAAGATTTTGAAAAAAATATACAGTGCAAATCAAAGAAGGAGAAGTTACTCTAGATTTAGTTTGCTTGGCCATATAATTCTTTAGAAACAAGTTAAACTAAGATATTGCAAGGCCAATGAACTGCATAATCAGGAATCTGCTAAGAGAATTACTGGAACTGCTAGGAATTGATGCATTATATTGCCATCATTAACACAAGTCTCAAAAATTTATTTCTGTAAAGACTGTTTTCAGACCCCCAGTTATAGTCCAATTATATCTTAACCTATCAACAGATTCAGTTGTTGTCAGTTTCTAAAGGAAGTTAAAAATTTAAACTGTTGCTCCAGCAGAGTCCTCCAGAGCTCTCCTTATGCTTGTTCATTCTGTTAATCATTCAGAGAAGACTTCATTGGTGTGAACTGGAACTGATTCCATCACTTAACATGCTACTCTCAACAGCTGTGGTTATCTGCTTCATGTCATCTTTCTCACAATTGGATCATTTATTCTTCTTTTAATCACACTCCATTTCTGGAAAGAGACCAATTCCACTTCTGGGGGAAGAAAAGGCTTTAAACAGCATCCTCAGCTGCTCTGTGCATTAATATTGCATTCCACAGACTGTTATCAATGTGCCCATTTGGGCACTAAATTACTCTCCCCACAAGTACAGCAGCTCAAACAGCAAGTCAAAGTGGAGGATTTTTGCTCCTTTCCCATTTACATCTGTCCTTCCCCAGCACCCCACAGGCAGACTGCCACCTTTTAATGAAGCCAGCAGTGAGAAACGTGTGCCTGTATGCTCTGCAGTTTTACCATCCCCACCTCCTCAACCAATTTTGCCTTGAAAATCAACAAAGCAGAAGATACAACCAGTAAGTTGCCAGAAAGATGTTATCTTCAAGATAACTTTGGTCAAATCTACTTCAGGGACTGAAAAGTTATTCAGGAAGGGGGCAGAGAGCAAAAGACTACATAATTGTTCCTATAGAAATCTTGTCCCCTAAAACAGTGATAGAAATCACCATGGCAACTAACCTGAACAATTATGATGCAGATTTAAAATTTATCCTGATTTAAGGAGTAGAGGACACATCAGATCACTGCACTAACAGTTGTGCCCCTTGTAGGAAAAGCTTGAGTTGGGTGCTTGCTTAATGACAAATTGTTGGGTTTTTTTCCTTACATAATATCTATTTCTAACTTTGTCTCTGTCACGGCCCGAGGTACCATTAAAATTTATTTTTGTTTTGGAACCATGAAATAAAGTCCAACCTTGGATGGGTCAGGTGCAAGCAGACTTTGACAATTGACACAAGCAAAATGATAGAGCCAGGCAAAAGAGGGAAAGAGGAAAAGAAGATATATAAGAGAGGGAGAAGGGGGAGAGAAAAAGTGGGGAGAAAGAGGGAAGAAAGAATGAGGGAGAGAGAGAGTCTCCAGCAGCTGTCCAGCGAGTTTCTTCAAGATGATGCTGACTCCTGGACAGGGTCTGATGTGAGATGGTGATGGGTCAAGAGATGACCATACAGCCACAGCATGGACAGCCATATATACCCCTGAGTTCCTTTTATTCCAAAGGGGCAGCTGTCAGTCAGATGCCACTGAAGCCGGGGTCATTGGCATCGGAGCCACTGATAAGATGCTCACTTGGAGGAGGGGAGCTTCCACAGAAGGGTGTCAGCTCTTATCTCTTTCCAGGCATCACCCCCTGCTCTGCTCCACGCCCTTACCCAGGTACATCAGCATCAGTACAATCAAAGTGGCTTCCTCCACCCTGGGCCAGGGTCATTGTGCCTGGAGGGATGTCCCAGCATTGCAGGCTGGCCCTCAGAAAAAGGGGGGGTCCACACAGACATTAGTTCTGATCCCTCTGGGGCATCACCCCCTGCTCAGCTCTAGGCCAGGCCAGGCACATTCCACCCTAGCCAGGGCTATTCACTTGAAAATTGTCCCTTTTGAGACAAATTCCAATCAGTGAGGTCAGCAGACTCTCAGAGTCTCCCAAAAGATAATGGTTTCACACAGATTTTGGAAATTTTTAGAAGCTATTATGTTTCAGCTGACGGCATAAATCGCAAACAAAAACCCCACAAGCACCAGGATATACAGGATGTTGTCTGAGAGCTCTCACTAACATAAAAATCAGTAATCCAGTAGAGCAGACAGACTTTTAACTGTGTTTTTTTTTCTCCTTCTACATAAAAGCTGTAATTTTTGTGGCATCCATGTCTTTTAAGTTAATCTGTGTGACCAGACTAGTATGTGACCAGCGGTAAAGAAACTAATTTTTCTTTTCTTATGAAACAAATCATGCATTCTCTGCTACCTTCCAGTTATATTTTGAGTCTTGGCTGTCTTTAAACCCTAACGCCCCATGTTTTATGTATGTTTATATTCATACCATTTTAGGAATTATAATCCCAAACAATCAGTGACCTCCAGCTGCTCACCACAATTGAGGAAAAAAAAAAAAGTAGCTGCTATTTAATCATTCTTTAATCTAAATATTTACTTTATGTACTTAGTGACAGTTACTCTTAAGGTCTAAACAAACAGTTCTTCATTCTCTTCCACTTTCACAGCAGTAATTCTGATGCTGTCACCAGTGTCAAGCTAACACATACTCAAAAAATCCTTATAACTCTAAATCAGAATTTGGGCTTTAACTATAATCTTGGAACAGAAGATATTTGTGAACTATTAGTGATGGGTGGAACTTAGCATAATGCATATGGTTGATGAGATTCCCGCCCTGAATTAAAGTGCAGCCACAAAGTCTGTATTTGGAAGCTCTAACTAATAAGCTAAGGGGATCTTTATGATTTTTCAATTTTCAAACAGCTGTCCTGTGTGGAAACAAGATGACTTGGCAGAGAGAATTGGTTTTGGCCATGTAGATTCAGTATTACTGATTATTTGCCACACGACAATAGAAATCTGCAAAATATGTATTTTGAGAAAGAAATGGCTATCCCAACCTTGGCAAAAACCCTTCTCCATCATTAACTCAATAAAAAATGGTTTTTATGCAGAGAGAGTGTTTACAACAGCCCAAGAAAACCAACATGCTTGGCATACACTCAGCAGCAAAAAAACTACAAAAACAAAGGAACCCACCCCACAAACACTGCTATATTCTCTCTGAAGCAGATCAACTCATCTTGATTGTATGTAGCTCTATTTTTCTGCATTGATTGATATGACATTTCACATGCATCACTTCAAGAAGGATGACATTTTTTTTCATACCTTAAGTGTGACAATTAGTTGCCAAGATGTGACAAAGGTATCCCCAGCATGGAGCTGAATGTCCCTTGCCCTGTGAGTTCATCACAATCAAGGGCACATAGAAAACGGGATTAGGCTATTTTTGCTTCTACTGAAAACAGTTGTTTTGACTCTCAGTTAAGAATGTTTTTCCTCTGATCTATGTAGCCATTCAAGCTCCCAGGAAATACTTGAATAAATTAATACTGAGAAGACAAGCACTTTCAACACCTCTGAAGACACTTCCAACACCCACTGCTCTAGAAAAATCCTGATCACATGTTTCACAGCAGACAGGATTGCACAGAAGGGAAGAACTTCTAACCATGAGTTAAAAACATTAAAATGATAAGTATAAACAAAACAAAAAAAACAACCAAACAACCAAAAAACCCCCAACAAAACAACTAATAAAATAAAATTAAATTTTAAAAATTTAATGAAATAAAAATAAAATTTTAAATCAGCTTTTCCAAACAAAGCAGATGATTCCTTATGTTTTTCCCCTTTTCTTGAATACTTTATACCTTTACTGCATTAAAGACTTTATCATGATTAATGTCTAAAGTGAAGGCAGCTAATTGTCAGCTGAGCAGCCTGCAGCTCTTACAAGCTGCAAAAACTGTACCTTGTGTGCTGGTTGTCAACATCATTCTGCACCTGCCTTTGGCTCGCAAGATCTGAGAGCTGAAGTCTTGACTTAATGTTAAATATTTTGCAGAACTGCTGACAAAATCCTCACCAGGGAGCTTTCTCTCTGTAGCTTTGCTATTTGTTTATTTGCTATTTGTCTTAGGGACTGCAACTTGGTTAAAGAGAAAAAAAAAAACAAAATAACCCCCAAAATAAAATGAAAAACAACCAACCTGCATACTTACAAGCAGATACACAATACTAATCCAATACAAGATCTGAGAATTGAAAAAAAAGGACTGGATTCTATGACACTAGGCTAAAATACATTGGCTGATTATCTGAAATAATTCATAAAGAGTATTTTCCTGCTTTAATATATTTGTGATTAAACAGTGTTTAGGTGTACCTTCTGAATTTCTTCACAGTTTCTCAGGGAGCTTTTTAGTGAGTAAAGGTTAATGTGTATTTGGTATTACCCATTTGTCATCTCCCCTTCATTTGGTTAAGCCCATCACAGGAACCAACACATATTTGACACCATTTCAGGAAAGGCTTAAAAATATCCTGTGTCATGTCATTTAGAGGAGGCAACTTCACTTTTCAAGTCACCCTTTCACATCCACTGTATGACACTATTAAATCCAAGGGTTTAAAACAAGATTTTTAAGATTACATATTGAAACTGGTGATATTTTACCTACAAAGCACTGCAAAGGCTCCCTACTTGAGTCTTAATCAGGCAGCTGTATTCAGATAGATAGTTTAGGCCCCTCTGAACTAAAACTAATAGACTGCTCACATGAAAAACATGCAGGAAGCCTTGTATGAACACCAAAAACAAAAACAAAAACAAAAACAACAACAACAAAAAAAATTCTTGCAGAACATATTACCATTAAATGGTTGTAATACTCATCTATGTTATTACCTGTAGTATTCTAAAGTTTCCCCATCATTCCTAATCATTACAGAGCCCTACCAGTGAGATTCATCATCTGAATCAATTAAATCATTAAATTTCAGTTCATTTCAATCATGAAATGAAATTCCTGACATATAAGTGCGAATTTAATTGTTCACCATACTACCATAATTACTCAGTTACTGGAAAATCACCCTTTTGGAATATTTTTGAAGCTTTATCTTCCACTGTCTCTATAAAAAAAAAAAAAAATTAAAAAAAAAAAGAGGGGGGGAAGAGAAAAAAAAAAGGAAAAACAAAAAGAAAAGAGGGTCTTGTGAAAATCCCAGAAGCAGCTGTAAAACACAGTGCATCTTCTATGAGAATAATTTTTTTGAGTGGTAAGTGGAAAGGGGTCAGGAAGATCTATTGATGAACTTTTTGTTTTCCAGTCATTTAAGAAGTTCTTTTCCTCTCACTGATCAAGCATTCTTCAGCTGCAATTTACAGAAATCTGCAACAATGAGATCAGTTATCTCCTCTAGAGCAGGCATTATTAGACATAAAGTAGCCTAAATGACACAAACAGATATGAGTATTTTGAGTATCATTCCTCCAATAGTTTCCTCCAATGGGGAAAAAAACCAAACAAAAAAACCTCAAACCATCAGCCTGATGGAATAGCAGAAATAGCATTTCTGGAGTAAAGAAAGCCTTCTAGACAGCATTGACCAATCTCCCACTTACAGGCAGAAAAACAAGCCATGACTATCACACAATTTTTTTATATGAAATTTGAGAAGATGAAGCCTACATTTAAGAGCACTTCAAATCTCCTTTAGTATATTCAGAAGAGCAGTTCAACAGCCTGATATAAATAGAGCTGAACTTTGGAGTTCTGAAAGTCCACCTTCAGTCTCAATTTTTTTTTATTCTCAGAAGTGAAGCAATTAATGTGGGTGGAGAAGGGAAGAACAAAAGAAAGTGCAAGAAACTTTCCCATCAACACACACATAAGCAAGCATGAGCTGAAGAATTTGTCCATGACAAAGTTCAGCTCTGAATGAAAACATCCCCTTTCCTCAGCATTCACAGCAATAGACTCATCATAGCTCCTAACTTCCAAGGATCACACCAGGATACACCACTGGATGCTGATTCACCACCAGACAAGAATTCATCCTCTACAAAGCAACAGGAGAAAAGTCCATGGGAGTGGTATATACACGTCCAACAACCATAATGTACCTGTGCACCACCTTCCATATGTTACCATGACAGGCAAGCAACAATAAATGCTAGAAGAAAGATAAGATAATGTTTAGAACATCATTCATTGCTAATTATTAAAGAAAGGAAAACAAATCTGAACTCCTGGGTTTCATTCCCACCCTGGGGAAGTGCCTGGCTTTCTTGCCACTCTTCTTGCTGTGTTTCTCCTTACTGCCTGCTTTCTCCAGGCCAACAAGCACCAAGACAACTTCCACACCTAACTAAACCCAACCAACACTCAGGTAATATGTACATGTTGAAGAAAGCAGGGCAGAGGAGGAAGGAAACCATCCTGGGAAGTACACAGAAAAAAAGCTCCTAACTTCTAAGAAAAATATGTTTAGCTTTAGGCTTTACTGATCATAGAATCATAGAATCATAGAATCCTAGGGGTTGGAAGGGACCTCGAAAGATCATCCAGTCCAACCCCCCCTGCCAGAGCAGGGCCACCTAGAGCACATCACACAGGAACGTGTCCAGGAGGGTTTTGAATGTCTCCAGTGAAGGAGACTCCACAACCCCCCTGGGCAGCCTGTTCCAGGGCTCTGTCACCCTTACAGTAAAAAATTTTTTTCGAATATTCAATTTGAACCTCCTATGCTCCAATTTGTACCCATTACCCCTTGTCCTATCGCTGGTCACCACTGAGAAAAGCCTAACTCCATCTCCCTGACACTCACCCCTTACATATTTGAAAACATTGATGAGGTCACCCCTCAGTCTCCTTTTCTCCAAACTAAAGAAACCCAGCTCCCTCAGCCTTTCCTCATAAGGGAGATGTTCCACTCCCTTAATCATCTTAGTGGCTCTGCGCTGGACTCTTTCAAGCAGTTCCCTGTCCTTCTGGAACTGAGGGGCCCAGAACTGGACACAATACTCCAGGTGTGGCCTCACCAATGCAGAATAGAGGGGGAGGAGAATGATGTTTAGATTGAACCCACAGCTTATAGCATGAATTCTATTTTTAAGTTATATTTTAGCATATAATTTAAGCCATGGCTAACAAAGTTAAAGAAGAGATGAGAGGTGATAGTAATTTCATTTGCTTCTCCAGCTATTACCTTTGCAAGATAGGTCTTATAACTTGAAGAAATGAGCCACAAGTCACTCATCAATCAGAAGGGAGGCAGCTGATGTGCTCAACTCAAGGGCCCCCCATACCTCTCCCTGTGGATTTATGAATAATTCTCATTGCTTCCTAGATTAAGGAGTCAACAGTACATGGTGAGTTTAAAGCTAAGGCTGCTAGTAACTCCAGTTAATATATTACATGTTTTGATCAAAGGGAAGTGCTCGTGAACAGCTGTAACTTTAGTCACATTTCAGTTAAAATGTAGTAATTAGGATCTGTAGGGAAGAGTGTCCTTTCTTCTTCCTCCTTTACTATCTGTGCCAATTACATCACATTTTGTTAGGCTTTAAAAAATGAACACTCCAAATTACTGGTATTAAACCAGTTGCCCTCCAATTTTAATTTAACTTGCTTCCTATCCTGTCAATAAATTCAATAGAAGGTTACACATATTGAAGTTAGAGTTATGTTGATAACAAAGCTGCAGCCTGCTTTCCTGGATGTGTTTACATGCACTATTATAGTTTAATCTGCTTCCTAATTTCTCCAGCAATGCATTTTTCCTCCTCTGTCATTTATTTTGAATGCATCATGTTCACAAATGCTGATTACTTTTCTATGAGGGATTTTAGCCATCTGTGCTACCACAGTCACTGACAGCCACAGACAATGGGAGAAAGAGATAATAGTCATTAACAGGAAACAACAATAAAAGACCTACATTTGCAAGCTCCAACTTTGCCTCCAGTTTATGATTAATGAAAACTAGTGCTTACTGCAAGCTGATTATGTGTTTCATTTGTGTGAAGCCTGAGGGGCTGAGGCTTAGAACACTAAAATCCTTCAAATTCCACCCAATTTAATGCCTCTTTCCAATTAACTTTGCAGATTGAGCCACTGAGTCAGCACAATCAGTGCAGCAAAAGCCATTAGAATAGATTTTCCTCTCTCTTGCTAAAAAAGCATCAGTTGGTGATCACAGCTGATGAAGCAATGCAAGACAGCACAGCACCCTCAGGAAATTACATTTTTTTTTGAACTCCTAAATTTATGAGTTTCAGAGTATTTTTTGCATGCTTACCTAAGGCTAGCTCAGACCTTTGGCAAAGGACATGTTCAGGTGTTCAGTGGAGGGGTAACAAGACATCCACAACACTGTGCACAGTGTAGCCATTACTGCTACAGGAAGAGTTGGGGTGCAAGCAAAGAGCTGCTGGGGAGCAAAGGGCATTAGAATTCAGGAAAAAAAAACCCCAAGCCAACTAGATTTCATCTTTTGAGCAACGGTTTCCCCAATATTTTTTGTTGAATTATTGGTGAGCCACAACTAATGGCAAGTACATGACCAGATTTAACAAACACTACTGGTGACTCTACCAAGGCCACAACTGAGGAAGCACTTGGTGTTTTTTTTTTCCAGGCCCATTGGTGTGGGAAGAGTTAATCAACTTGTGATCACTTAGAAAGGCCATTCCTCCCACCTCAGCTTCATTGCCAGTCTTGGTGTTTTCTCTGCTGCTCCATGGTGTTTTCTGACCTTATTAAGCTAAATTTAATGAGACAGAAGATTAAAAGGCAGAGGGAAGGTGGCACTCAAAGATGAGCAATCAGCCAAGCCCCATTCCTGACACCTCACCCTTTGCCTAAAAGGCCATGTTTGGGGTTGTGAGGGGTTTTGTTTTGTTCTTCCAACAAAGTAAGACAGCATGTTGGATAATTCCTCTTAATCTACCAGGTCCTTACAAAGGGGTAATGACAACTGTGTAGCTGGCAAGCCCACAGAAGTTCAATTTCTCAGTAATTTACTCAAGTATATGTTTTTTTCCCCCCACTCCAGTATTTCACTGAACAGCAGTACTTTGGTGAAGATGCCTATCCTAAAGAAAAAAATAATAATCCTCGAATTTTTTTTTCTGAAAGAAATGACAGGCTATAATCCCAACATAAAGGAAGCTAAATTTGAGTTAAAACAGAGCCTTTAAGCTATTTAGTGGTTGGGATATTTAATTCACTAATTTTCGAATTGCAGAAATAACAGAATATTCAAAATTAGCTCTACAAAGTTAATCATCTCACATATAATCAAATTATTGAAGATGTTAATTGTATTACATAAAATTAACTCAGTATCACATTACAGTCCCAGCTGTACAACAGCTGTATCTGGAGACAACAAAAAAAAGAGCAAAGATTCTGCTTTTGAGTCCTACCCACCCCCCACTAAAGGAAATCGATTCATCATCTGTCTCTAATCAAATAAAACAGATCTTAAACAAGCACACTGCAAAAGAAAAATGTTTGATCTCCAACAATTCTCCATTTATGATGTTCAAAGTTGAATTTTTTAAAAAAACTCTCTACAGTAACCCTCTCATACACATTCAGTCCCTTCACACAGTCCTGTTCAATGGGTCATCTGTATTCTAAGAAAACACTAACCATGGCATTCCCATTCCTCACCTGGAGGAAAACAACAGAAGAACAGATGCTGCATGGGACAGAGGTGCCTGGTGGACTGCCTGATACTGCTCGACCCTGAGGGGAACAGAATGGTGTAAATAACCTGAGGAATGGGCCTCCTGGAGAATGCTATGTCTCAAAACCAGGTGTCTTTGGTGGGAAACAGATAAGGTTTTATGTTAGTGCATGCTTATATATCAAAATGTGCTATTTTGACAATACTGCTAGACAGAGCACTTTTAGATGTAAACTATAAATCAATCAATAGGTATCAGAATACTATATAAGTGTAGCAAAGCACACAATAAAGAACTCTGATTGTGCACAGTAACCAGGGTCTGTGCCTTCACGTCCTCTGACACTCACCTTTCACTATATATTTTATTTATTTTTTTGAATCAGTATCAATTGGCTTCAGTTATACTACTAGATGCTTCAATTCCAGTGAACTTTTGGAAAATACATTAGGAGTCCTTGGTAAACCCAAGCCTGGCTGATAGTTCTCTACTGCCTGTCAAAAGAAAACCCACACTATTAAAATCCATGTATGGTCTATTTTGTAGAACAGATATACATATAAAAATATATTCTCAGATCAGTTCAGATGGTTTTGTAGGTGAGGTTAATTCCATAAAGTCCTTCAGAGTGACAGAATAATTTTTAGTGCCTTTAAGAAAAAAAACAAAATACGACTGAGTGCTTTATTTTCTCTGTAGAAATCTCCAGGGTAGCTTTGCAATTACATATCTGCTTTGCACAGGAATACCAAAAGCTATTCTGAAAGACTCAGGTGGAATTCAGCTGAGAGTTCTACAGTCCCTGAACTACTCTGACACAACTATTTCACTTCAAATATTTGAATTTCTGTACTGTTTCATCACAGGACCAAGTTTTGCACTGACTCTCAAGGAACAACAGAGATTTGACCTACCAAAATGTGATCCCACAAACTGTGATGCTTCATTAAAAATGCACCAGGGGCAAAGGGGGATTCTTTCAAAATCTGAAATGCACAAAGCCCACTTAATGCTCTCCAGAAACAACAAATGAAGTTTTGTGAAATTTTATCTTTTTGTAAGAAAAGTTAACAGTCTGAGATAATTTGTAACAGAATCATCTTAAAAGTATCTATACAGGTATTTATTAAGAAGTCTTCTTTAGTTAAAAAGTAATTGCACAGGTAAACCAATTTTAGTTTGGTTTTAGCACCAGAAAAACAACACAGGCTGCCAGATAATTTAACTGTCAATCAGTCCATAAAGTAAGACAAGGTCAAATCTGTTTCATTATTTGGTTTCATGGTGGTTTTTTTTCTTTTGTTTGTTTGTTTGTTTTTTTTAATAATAGTTCATTCACTGTTGCACAGCACTTCTTGTAAGAGCTCTTAACTCATCAAACCAACACATGGGAGACAAAAAAGATAATTTAATATATATATACTGTCCATCAAAATACCTCCAATTATGTTATTCTAGTCCCATTTGCTGCTATATGCTATTTAGTATATTACTAGATTAATGCATTTTTATTAAAACCAAGTGCAGCTGTGAGACTGAAAAGTCACGTCGCTAATATTAGAATTGAAAACTGGAGCATTGCTTTGCTCTGAGAATTTTTTTACTTTAGAAATGAAATATAATCCTCTTTCAGAACAGCTACCTTGATTAAACCCTAGTTTTCTAACAGAGTACAGTATCTTCTCATTTATTTATATCAAATGGAAAATATTTTCATAATTTGTCTCTCAAACGTGCCCTTGTACCAGAGCAGAAGATGCATGGGGGGCAAGAAGCCCAGCACAGGACAGGGGATGCTCACACCATGGCAGAGGAAGATGAGAACTCTCCTCCTCAGCTCAGGAAGTGTTTTGCTCACAGACACACATATCACTTTAGCACTAGTGGATTTGTGAATTAACAAAGGAATTGGAGCACTCCCATAAGCAGGGGACTTGCTAATTTGTATGGTTTTAGGGTAGGTTTTGTTTAAACCAGATGAGCTCATGAAATAAAGCTAACAGAGCTAATGTTATCCTGTAAATTCTGAGAGATCCAAACTGTGCTAGGTATCTACATAAAAAGTAGGTTTTGATGATATGCCAACTAAGGACAAGCAAGCCTGAGAGAACCAAATATTCTGCATGCCTATTAGACTGTTCAAAAAGTTCTGACTTCCAGGATGGGCAGGATGCTCAGAACTCAGGTCCACCCTAGAAAGCTTTACCAGACCAAGACCCCCAGTGAAGCCACAGCTTCCAGGGGTCTCCAGAAATAGTTTAAAATCCCGAGGTCACAATTTCAAATATTACTTGTTTTTTTAAAGTTTTCTTTAAACAAAATGGACTTGAGATTTTTAACTTGCAAAATGAAAGCACTTAATTTTTATAGTTTGCTCGGACTCCACTTAAAACATAGATTTTTTTTATTTATTGTTGTTTTGTTTTGTTTTTTTATGAAACAAGGGAAGAAATCTGAGTAAGAGGCAACAGTCAGAAATACAAGATCCAAGAATATACCCACTCTGAAATCTAATATAAGAGTCTGTCAAACAACATTAAGAACAACAACACAAGTATATTAGCAAGCATCAAGTCTTGTGATGGGTACCTAACTGTGACAAATGCTCCTACTTTGGAAAAAAAACAAACAAAAAAACCCCAGAAAAGACTTGACTACTCATAGCACAGGGCTGATGCAACCTGCTCCCTCTCCTATCATGACTTGAAAACACTTGATTAAAACAAAATCTTTACAGTACAAATTAAGAGAGTCATCTGAAGATACAGAACTGATTTTGAGCAATTCCTGTAAGCCTGGAGGGACTCCAAAAGCTGTGGCTATATTTAAAACCAGCAAGTGAGATGACTCAGGCAACCTCTACCCCATCAGTCTGAGCTCCTAATAAAGTAATCAGGCTCTGCCACTCAGAACTGTTAAAAAAGCTTTTAGCAAGATTGCATAAAATAAGACAAGCATGTTTAGGGCAGCCAGACTTTGTCTGATGAGAATTTGTTTTAGGCAACAAAGGCTTTGAGGTACACAGGTGAGATTCTTGGCATTTCAGCAGGCTCTCTCAGTACAGGTCGGGTCACCCAGCCAAGCTCCAATTCCTACTCATTACCCCAAGAGAGTCCCCAGGGAGTTGTTAATGGTGTCCTGATTGCCTGGCATCAGAGGAGACAAAATCCAGCTGGCATGCCCACCTCACTTCAGTGCCCTTCTTGTACCATTTTCAGGATTACATTCTCATGCACAGGAGCACTGAGGCAACAGCAACACACAGCAACACGAGTGGGTGATTTCAGAGCTCACCTGGGTTCATCAGGGCTCAGCCATGTAGTGGAGAACTTTGCTGTCCAGTTCAGTCAGATCAGTTTTACCAATGTCCTACACAGGCACTCCACATTTAAGTTACAGCCTGAGAATGAGAAAAGAAAAATATTTGTGGCCTACAGAAAGAGTTTATAACTTACAAACACCAGTCCTAGTGTCAGATACAGATTCCAAGGGGTTGCACAGAACAGAGCTTCACTAATTACCAGTACTTTGGCTACCTAGATACCTCATTTAAATTCAGTGTTTTACTATAAATACCACAAGAAGAAACAAAGGTTAAAGTGTTCTGCTATTCCTCAAAACCCTACATAGTTGTAAGAAAAGAAAAAGGAAAAAAAAAGTAGTCTAAGAGCTACTCTTGAAAATAATCCAACAGTTGCTGTGAAATTTTTAAGTGCTATTTTCAAGCATCTAATTTTCTGTTTTAGTCAAAAATACTGAACTTCTAAACTTGCCCCAAAGAAGAGTTAATAGAAACTTTTCAAACACCATTAAGGTTCCATTAAAGAAATTTCAGCTTCAGTTTAAGGAAGGTTCACTCATCATTAATCCAGTATGTCAATGGGCTCTTGGGCCTAATGGTTTAGCATACAAATGGGATGGCTAAAACAAGGACCCCAAACCAATCCAACTGGCAAACACACTTCCAACAGCCTCTTAGCACAGATCAAGCTGTTGGCTTTAGCACACACACTGGCAGGCTGCTGTCACCTCATCAGACATCATGCCAGAAACCCAAATGCATCACTTCACATGCAAAAATATGTAGCATTGTTACTATTGTGACAGCAATAACATCGAGCAAAATATTCACAGCAGTTCTGGAATTACTAAGTTACTAACAAGTTTATAGAAAACAAAATATTGATAATAAAATTAGTATTATTTCTCAAACTATGCACATTTCCATTCCTAATAAAAACTAAACAGGTACTGGGGACTTCCAGGGGATAAGACAGAGAATTTCAGCTGGTCTGTTTAAACCATGAACTAAGGTATTTTTGTCCCAAGTCAGACTGAGTTCAAGCATCAGATAAAAACATTCTTTTTTCTCCCTAAAGTGGATGTACTAACATATTGCCCCCATCATCATCAATCATCATCCATATTAAAATCTGGTTTTGAATAAAGTTCAGCTTCTCCATACCTAGTCATGTGGCATCTCAGGAGGCTTCAGAGCCATGGCTGACAGAGGTCACTGGTGTTTCAGGAAGCAGTATTGGGAATACCCAGGGAAGAGCTATGTATGGATGAAGACCTTCACCTCTCCAAACCAATTCAAATTTATCTTAGGATTTCTTCTTGGATCACTTGATTTTGTTGTAACAACTGCACAGGCCCAGAGATCCTGTTGGGCATCTCCCTGTCCTGACTCCTGTCACATAAAACTTGTCCTCCCTGCTAGCTTCACCCTTGGCCACCCCTAGATCAGTTCCAGGTCTCACTGAACAGAGATCCAATCTCCCATCAAACTGGACACATTTTCCTCTGATCAGCAGAGCTGGAGCCAGGGAATAGATACCTCTGCAATGCAGGAAATGAATCAGATGGGGAGGAAACACAAAGCTGGGCAGGGAGAGGAGATGCATGCCATCTATCCAGCAAAGCTTCAACATGGCTTTGATGGCCAGGCTGCCAGCCTTGGTTCCCCAGCCATGGCACATCAGCCAGTGACATAAAATAAGCTTTAATACAGGTGCAGGAGTAGGTCTTTGCCTACCCCCACCTATCTTCAAAGCCAGGTATGATATAAGAAACATCCAGTGCTTGTAATTCAGACGAGGAGCTTGATTTCTTTCACCAGACCCAATTTTTATTCCAGTGCTGGAATCCAGGTTAAATTTGATGTCAATGGTACCCCTAACATGATCATTTTAAATCATCAGATCTTTGATATTCTTATTAGTGATAGCAAATACAGCTGTCCTTGGGGATAATGGGGGATTATCCCCACTTGGGGATAACCACTCTAATACTAATTTTACTCTAATACTCATGCCTGGGTGGCTGAGATTGCTGGTAATGGCAAGACTGACAGGAGAAGTAAGGCAGGAAACAAGAGGGCAAGGGTCAAGGAATTAGTTTTCCACTGATAAAAGGGTGAAAGGTATGTATTTTTTTTAATAACTTTCAGCAAATGTAAGATAAGAGCCTACAAAATACCTTTCATGTATTTAATGGGGGGAAAACAGGACTAATGCATTGGCTTCACTTTTTCTGCTAAAACTTTCACACTGGCATCCTTACAGATAAGTAGGTTAAGTCATGGTGAGCAGATGAACAGGAATATTGGATGGAAATTTAAAAGACATTTAAACTCATGCCTCTCAGTTTACAATTTAAAAAAAAATAGGCTTAGATTCCAATTAAGCTGAGGTCAAGGGAAAACAGATCGAAAAACAGTTAAGCATGAAAATTTTGAGAACATGTGGTTATGAAATATCTAGGTATAGTCTTTGAAGAATGAGGATAAATATACTGTAACTAAACAAACTCTAAGTTCATAGATTATAGCAAAGATTAAGACATGCATAACTGATTTAGCTAACTTAAGACAAATGAGACACATGGAGAGCCAAGGAAGTAATAGTTTTAGGGAATATTCATTAAGCCTAACAAAATAAAAGATAATTTGTAACATTCAGAGTAGCTTCCATAATCTGCATCCATTTGGTCTCCCTGTTTTCATTAGTGGAAATACTTAAGACCATGCTGATAAAAATTGACAGCTTTAAGAAAACTGTTCCACAGGGGGAAAAAAAAATCTTCAAGGCCACATCAATTTGACACTGTGATCTTAGGGACATCTTCACACTACAATGCTGCTGATAAGTGTAAATTAGATTACATGTTTAAAGCACAGAACTTTAGATTTGTGAAAGACATAAAATTCAGAGTAAGAAAAAAATCAAGCCTGCAGGTAGAGTCAAAATTTCCATGGCACAAGGTTGTGTTTTGTTTTCTTTTCTTTCAAAGGAAAGCAAAAAAAAATAATTTATTCTTAACTCAAGATAATATATAAAAAAAGACGTGATTTTATTTACATACCTCATGAAAAGGCTTTGAGTGCTCTGACTTCAATTTGGGCATTGCTGCTCAGCATACACAGGAGGCAACATCTAACTTATTTTTCCTTCAGAAATAAAAGAGGCAGGAGGAGTTTTATGTTTTATAAACACGTCCCAGCGCTTTCCTGCACACAGCAGTGCTATGAACTCAGGTCTCCGGAAAACTTGGGCTGGCCCTAACCCTCACATGCAACCCTACCCACAGCACTACCAACAATCAGGCTATGGGTTTGCATTTCACCAGAAACCTGGAATATACCACCACTCAATGGCCACAGCACATTTTCTTCAATACAGCTCCCAAACTCGGAATCCTTGAGACTGGAGAAAGGATGCAAAGAGTGACCACTGAAAACTTGGGCTGGCCCTAACCCTCACATGCCACCCTACCCACAGCACCACCAACAATCGGGCTACTGGTTTGCATTTGACCAGAAACCTGGAATATACCACCCCTCGATGGCCACAGACCATTTTCCTCAATACAGCTCCCAAACTCCGAATGCTTGAGACTGGAGAAAAGATGCAAAGAGTGACCACTGAAAACTTGGGCTGGCCCTAACCCTCACATGCCACCCTACCCACAGCACCACCAACAATCGGGCTACGCGTTTGCATTTGGCCAGAAACCTGGAATATACCACCCCTCGACGGCCACAGACCATTTTCCCCAATACAGCTCCCAAACTCCGAATGCTTGAGACTGGAGAAAAGATGCAAAGAGTGACCACTGAAAACTTGGGCTGGCCCTAACCCTCACATGCCACCCTACCCACAGCACCACCAACAATCGGGCTACGGGTTTGCATTTGACCAGAAACCTGGAATATACCACCCCTCGACGGCCACAGCATATTTTTTCAATACAGCTCCCAAACGCTGAATGCTTGAGACTGGAGAAAAGATGCAAAGAGTGACCACTGAAAACTTGGGCTGGCCCTAACCCTCACATGCCACCCTACCCACAGCACCACCAACAATCGGGCTACAGGTTTGCATTTGACCACAAACCTGGAATATACCGACCCTCGAAGGCCACAGACCATTTTCCTCAATACAGCTCCCAAACTCCGAATGCTTGAGACTGGAGAAAAGATGTAAAGAGTGACCACTGAAAACTTGGGCTGGCCCTAACCCTCACATGCCACCCTACCCACACCAACACCAACAATCGGGCTACTGGTTTGCATTTGACCAGAAACCTGGAATATACCACCCCTCGACGGCCACAGACCATTTTCCCCAATACAGCACCTAAACTCCGAATGCTTGAGACTGGAGAAAAGATGCAAAGAGTGACAACTGAAAACTTGGGCTGGCCATAACCCTCACATGCCACCCTACCCACAGCACCACCAACAATCGGGCTACGGGTTTGCATTTGACCAGAAACCTGGAATATACCACCCCTCGACGGCCACAGATAATTTTTCTCAATACAGCTCCCAAACTCCGAATGCTTGAGACTGGAGAAAAGATGCAAAGAGTGACCACTGAAAACTTGGGCTGGCCCTGACCGTCACATGCCACCCTACCCACAGCACTACCAACAATCGGGCTACGGGTTTGCATTTGACCAGAAACTTGGAATATACCACCCCTCGATGGCCACAGACATTTTCCCCAATACAGCTCCCAAACTCCGAATGCTTGAGACTGGAGAAAAGATGCAAAGAGTGACCACTGAAAACTTGGGCTGGCCCTAACCCTCACATGCCACCCTACCCACAGCACCACCAACAATCGGGCTACGCATTTGCATTTGACCAGAAACCTGGAATATACCACACCTCGACGGCCACAGCATATTTTTTCAGTACAGCTCCCAAACGCTGAATGCTTGAGACTGGAGAAAAGATGCAAAGAGTGACCACTGAAAACTTGGGCTGGCCCTAACCCTCACATGCCACCCTACCCACAGCACCACCAACAATTGGGCTACGTGTTTGCATTTTAGGAGGAACCCCGAATATAACACCCCTGGACGGCCACAGCCCATTTTCCCCAATAGGGCTCCCAGACTCCGAACGCTTGGGACTGGACAAAAGATGCAAAGAGTGAGCACTGAAAACTTTGGCTGGCCCTAACCCTCACATGCCACCCTACCCACAGCACCACCAACAATCGGGCTACGGGTTTGCATTTGGCCAGAAACCTTGAATATACCACCCCTCGACGGCCACAGACCATTTTCCTCAATACAGCTCCCAAACTCCGAATGCTTGAGACTGGAGAAAATATGCAAAGAGTGACCACTGAAAACAAGGGCTGGCCCTAACCCTCACCTCCCACCCTACCCACAGCACCACCAACAATCGGGCTACGGGTTTGCATTTGACCAGAAACTTGGAATATACCACCCCTCGACGGCCACAGCACCATTTTCCCCAATACAGCTCCCAAACTCCGAATGCTTGAGACTGGAGAAAAGATGCAAAGAGTGACCACTGAAAACTTGGGCTGGCCCTAACCCTCACATGCCACCCTACCCACAGCACCACCAACAATCGGGCTACGGGTTTGCATTTGGCCAGAAACCTGGAATATACCACCCCTCGACGGCCACAACCCATTTTCCCCAATACAGCTCCCAAACTCCGAATGCTTGAGACTGGAGAAAAGTTGCAAAGAGTGACCACTGAAAACTTGGGCTGGCCCTAACCCTCACATGCCACCCTACCCACAGCACCACCAACAATCGGGCTACGGGTTTGCATTTGACCAGAAACCTGGAATATACCATCCGTAGACGGCTACATCCCGTTTTTCTCAATACAGCTCCCAAACTCCGAATGCTTGAGACTGGAGAAAAGATGCAAAGAGTGACCACTGAAAACTTGGGCTGGCCCTAACCCTCACATGCCACCCTACCCACAGCACCACCAACAATCGGGCTACGGGTTTGCATTTGACCAGAAACCTGGAATATACCACCCCTCGACGGCCACAGACCACCTTCCTCAATACAGCTCCCAAACTCCGAATGCTTGAGACTGGAGAAAAGATGCAAAGAGTGACCACTGAAAACTTGGGCTGGCCCTGACCCTCACATGCCACCCTACCCACAGCACCGCAAACAATCGGGCTACGGGTTTGCATTTGAACAGAAACCTGGAATATACCACCCCTCGATTTGCAAAGACCATTTTCCTCAATACAGCTCCCAAACTCCGAATGCTTGAGACTGGAGAAAAGATGCAAAGAGTGACCACTGAAAACTTGAGCTGGCCCTAACCCTCACCTGCCACCCTACCCACAGCACCACCAACAATCGGGCTACGGGTTTGCATTTGACCAGAAACCTGGAATATACCACCCCTCGACGGCCACAGACCATTTTCCCCAATACAGCACCTAAACTCCGAATGCTTGAGACTGGAGAAAAGATGCAAAGAGTGACCACTGAAAACTTGGGCTGGCCCTAACCCTCACATGCCACCCTACCCACAGCTCCTCCAACAATTGGGCTACGGGTTTGCATTTGACCAGAAACCTGAAATATACCACCCCTCGACGGCCACAGCATATTTTCTCCAATACAGCTCCCAAACTCCGAATGCTTGAGACTGGAGAAATGATGCAAAGAGTGACCACTGAAAACTTGGGCTGGCCATAACCCTCACATGCCACCCTACCCACAGCACCACCAACAATCGGGCTACGGGTTTGCATTTGACCAGCAACCTGAAATATACCACCCCTCGACGGCCACAGACCATTTTCCTCAATAAGACTCCCAAACTCCGAATGCTTGAGACTGGAGAGAAGATGCAAATAGTGGTCAAGGCAATAATTCACATATTTAAAGACAGAATTTTTCAAGTGTTTCTGCTTTTTCTAGCTGCATTTCCAGACTCTGATAAAATTAGGAAATTTAAGTTTCAGGTTTTATTTTTTCAATATACAGTGCTTTTCACATTTTTTTTTTCTCTTTCTTTTTACAGCCCAGGGAAAACCAAGCAGGCACATTTCCTTAAACTATTTAAATATATTTTTTAACATATAATCTACCAGGGGAAAATAAATGAAGGTGTTCCAGATAAACACCAACATTATTGGGCACTATTGTAAACCATTTGAAAGCATTCTAGATACTAGGCACAAGTTCAATCATTCCACTAGCAGCAAAGGGAATGTGGAAGTGGTCAGTGAACAAGAACAACCTCAAAACCTTTGGCAACATATTCACAAGTGGGTTGGCAGGTTGGAAATCAAGTGTTTAGATAATTCAGCTCTTACTTACAAAAGATTGAATTTCGGAAAAAAAACAATCAGGAGAGCTACTGCTGCATCTTAACTGACTGGTGCCAGGACCACTCAAAGAAAGAAAACAAAAAACCCCAAACAAATCCATACATGTTGAAATGTTTGTAAACATTATTTTACATTTCACTGACAACAACTAAAAAAACACCCAAAACTAATAAAAAAATCTTTAGACATTGAGATTTTATTTTAAGAGCTTAAGCCTAATAGGATGTAAGTGAAATTTAGTTTTGAAAGCTTGGAAGAAAAGAAAGGGGCAAAGCAAATCTTTTTAATATGCTGAGCCACTGAAGACAGCTATCTTGCTATGGACTGTGCTATATTGATAGTTTCAGTTAACACATAGGGGGTGGCTTTAAAACATTTCTATCTAGTGTCACCCTGTGGAGTATCTAGAAAGAGAACATTTGGTACAAACTAAGCTGTGTGAACATGTTTAAATGTCTCCCCTTTCCTCCCACAGCATAACTAATCAACCATGTACAGTGCCCTGGATTAAACCCAGAGGCCAAGAACAACATCCTAGACTGATTTATTCCCCTGCTCTGTTAGGACTACTTTCCTTAATGCTTGCTCCACTAGCACGTTTTCAAGATTTAGTCATCACGTTGAAAAGGGATGTCTTTCAGAAAAAAAAAAAAGTTTCCAAAAATAAAATAAGGAAAACAACAAGTTCTACAAAACTCCACTGACACCTGTGTACTGGTAGTGTACTGTAGTGTAGTGTACTGGTAACACATTCTCCAGATGTAGATTACAATTTCTTCTTTAGTATGTCAATTTCTAGAGTCTAAGTCTACCACCATCATTGCCAGATGTATCCCATAGCAAATCTGACCTGTAAAAATAGCTTTTTTAAAAAAGTGGTAAGTACACATCAGCCACTATTTACCAACAGTCTCACCTCCCACTTCAAACCACAGAGAGACCAAAGTTCCCCAATGAAGCCAATGCTTTCCCGTGGTCCAACCTGTTAAGGAAATTCTGTTTAAACTCAAATGATCATGTTCAGGTATATAGAGGTAGGTGCTAAGAAGAGGCACACCAAGTCATACTATTAAATTTTTTCCCTATAACACCTAAACTGGCACCACTGAACCATTCAGCTTTGTTTAAGCAAATCTGAACACAAACTACATTCCTAATTTCTTTTTTTTTTTCTTCACAGCACAATTTTTATGAAGCTGTAGTCACACAAATATATTTCTTTTAATAAGGCAAGCTGTTTTCACACTGATGTTATTTCACAGTTAAAGAAAATATCCTTTAATGTGTGTTAAATAAAGGAAGGAATCAAAATAACTAAAATACACATCAATGACCACAGAATGCAATTTGGGTAGATACAGCTGTTTGGGTGGATACAGCTGTTTACCACTTAAAAGGAAATATTTTCTCAAATTTAGGCAAACATTTTATGTATTGCCTCTTAAAAAAAAAAAAAAAAAAAAAAAAAAAAAAAAAAAAAAAAAAAGAAGCTAAGGAGGACTCACAGTGCTGCATGAACAGTGGAGCAAGAATTCACATTGGTATGGCTAATGGCAATATACCTATTCCTTATTTGAGGTGTTATCATCTCAACACTACTACAGCTACCTACAACAAAGGTGAACAAGATTTTATTTCAAATCTGTTCCAGACAACTTAGTTCCCAAGAAAACTCTTCCTGCAACACATCCAACTGCATTTAATAGGTTTCACTTGCTCAGTTACAGCCTTCATATGGAAAATATCTGACTTTGGTTAATTCATTACAATTACTTAAGTTGCATTTTAGAGCAGTGTATTTATACAAAGCTAATTAAAGAAATTTAAAGTTGGGCCCCGGGGGAGAAAACATCATACAATAGGAGAAAATACTGTAAAAATACATTCTCCAATCTAGCAAAACCTAAGGGAGAGGATACACTGAAGTAAAAAAAAGTTACTATATTTAAAGTTTACTCTGTATTTTATGAGGAATAATCTTTCAGGTTTTCTTTGTGTAAATAATTAAGAGTTTGTATTAATGTAAAGAAAGAAAATTCAAAAAATCCTAATCCTGAATTATGTATTTCTAGTAATGGGAATATTTTCCCAGTGAAAAGTACACTTGGAATCTTTTCAGGGTAGCTGTGATTGAATGATTATGATCTTACCAGTTTTCCATTATCACACTGAGGTCTAGAGAAGCCAGGGTAACAGGCTGAAAAATGCATTAATTTCATTAGAGAAGCAGTCTAGCAGCATGGATTAACATCGTGTCTATTGTACATCAAATTGCAAAATTATTCTGAGATCCAAAAGTCCCTGGCTGATGGCCCAGTAAGTACAGATTTTTCCAACTAGATGGAAGTGACAGTCTCATTTACTATCAATTTTTCTGCTAGTAAAGACATGTGGGTCTCATACCTGTGTTTTTAATCAGGTTTTTGATCACCTCTGTCCAGATCCTAGAGAAGCTATTTAACACAACAGTAACCTCTGAAACAAGCAGTCATTAGCAAAGGCCACTTGCACTTGCACAAAGGGCATCAGCTCTTTGCACTAATGCAAAGAATTAGATAGGATATTGGCAACTAAGGTCCACCAGAAGATGCACTATTGATCCTTCTGTGATATGTGGCTTTGTGTCAACCACAAACATTAGAGAAGTGAACCACCACCTCCACCTTCTACCACATTCCTAAAGCTGCATCTTCACTCAAAAGAGTAGTTAAGTTCCAAGACTGATGGTTTCTAAAAACATGGAGTTTCTGTCCACCCCCATCAAAAAATAAAAACCCAAAGAAAATGGAATACTTCCCAGAAGAAAGTAACTTCTGGGATTACTGTGAAGAGCTGCAGAGCCATTTTCCATGATGGAGTGACTGGAGAATAAAGAGGCAGGTGAAAAATAATATATATAGAATATACAGGGGAAAAAAAACCCCAAACCCTCTACTATAATATATGATGCTTCTACCTGCTGGCTGAGTTTCAGACCTGGCCTACAGCATTGTGTGAAATGCAGTAATGGATTGCTTCCTTGGTACAAATGTCAGCATTTCAAGAGCTGATTAAGGAATGGAACTATTGCCAGGCTACACTTCTGCTGAGAAAACAAGTATCTCAGTCCTTGAGAAGAACTGTAACATCTGGTACAAGTATTCCGTAGCTAACAGTACATGAAAGGGATGTAGATGTTCACATACATGTATTTGTTGCCTTGATTTTTTACTGGAAGTACCCCAAAGAGTAACTATCCATTAGGAGGTGATGTACAAATACTGTACAGTGTAATCTCCCTTACTACCTTGCTAAAAAGATGCTGCACTTTTACTAAGAAACTTCTCTACCTTCCCAGACAAAACACTAACACTGAAAGAACTTTAAGTTGTGCCAGACATCTAATATAAAAAAAAACCCAAAACCAAAAACTAAACCATCTCTCATGTCTTGCTGTAAAGTGGAAGTGTCTTTGAACATGCTAATCAGCTTTGTGAAACATGCATCTCCAGGAGTCTGAAAGAAATTACTGCAGCTCTCAGAAGCTGAGAGTTATTGACCAAATAGACTTGGAGATCTTCCAGCTTGTTAAAGGTGCTAATGATTCATGCACACAACTTTTGAAGAAAGAAATTAGCTTCAGCAGCCAGTTTGATTTTTCTGTCAAAAAGTCAAACTGCACTTGTAGTTGTGCAATGCAATCTGCCTGAATGTGCCAAGACACTTCAGAGAAAAATTGCAATTCAATATCCCCAAAACAACTTGCCTTCAACAAGGCAGTGATACATATGAGGTGGTTTTTGGTTTTGTCGACCAAACTTTTTCTGCCAAATAAATTCATACACAGGTTCAGCATCACTGTGCCATTAACACTGGTTCAGTACTGAAGTTATGTACCAAAAAGTACTCTTTCCTTTCATGCAAAGGTTAACACACATCACCAAAGGCCTTCTGAACCAGGCAGGCAAGGCAAGAGCTTGTGGCAAGTGATCCTGTATGCCTGCACTTTGTATGTGAGGCCACAGAAATGTTTTGCTGCAATACATTTGTCTGTTCCCATGAACATGAAACATGTTCACTATCTTGCTGAAGTGTTTTTTGTTTGTTTGTTTACAGAAATTTCCTTTTAAACTAAGGGAAGAGGGGAGGAAGATGATCGTATCTCTTGAAGAAAAACTAAGTGTGGTTAAGCAGCCAAAGAAGATAACAATTTTTTGCCACTTTATATATAATCATGTTCCTGAGGTTTAGGAAGCCTCTCCTCATTATCATTCATCTTTCACAGTTTCTAACTAACTCATACCAATCAATAAAGCTTTCAAAAAGACATAATTAAAGTGGAGAAGATAACAAAGGAAAATTGAGTGTACTACTGAGTGGAGGAAGAAGGAAAGTAAGTAAGAAGAAAAAGAAAAACCCACTCTGAATCCCAGCCCAGAGAAGTGGATGATTTGAGATAAATCTCAAGGCATACAGTGAAAACTAACATGATCAGCTGTCATTATGAGAAACAATGGATCAATGCATTACAAGCCAAGATAAATTAGAAAAAATACAATTCTGAGTGTCGTGTGTGCATATCAGTAGTCTCAAAGCATTAATTTCTGTTCTCTTTTTAAGAGGGAAAAGCTTTTCAAAAAAATTGTTCCATGTGAAGTGCCAAGACAGGAACAAAATCAAGGAAGAAATTGGGTTCACTGTAAAAATTCCTCTTGCAGTTTCTTGTAGTAGTTAGTCTGGCTAAGCAGTGTATAAAGAAAAAAAAAACACGTGGAAGATGTGCTTTGAGCTCAGAGTCCCTGACTGTGTATAAATAAAGTATGTAAGAGTGCCACAAAGGGGAATACACAGCCAGTTAATCCTCTTTAAAGATCATAGGACAAGGAAAATAAATTACTCGAAGAAGGACTTTCTAAATTAACTTTGACAGTAATCCAAAGTTTAAATCAAGAATTATTTAATTATATATTGGGCTTATTGCATTATTTTTCCTGGTTTTTTTATAAAGCCTACTTATTTCCACAACTCTATCCCAGATAAGTGAATGTGCAACAGGCTTTTTGACAGCCAAGACTGTGTAAGAGAAACTGTAGAGCTGAGCTTGATGCAACTGCTACATTTACTGCTAAATTCCAAACCTCTTTGCCCCACTTACACAACACCAACTTACTCAGTCTGCATGTGTCCCATACAACTTCTTACAAATTCAAAATGACATCATAAAATCACAGACACAGAGGGGTTCACAGTGTAAGACTACATTACAGTAAAATAAAAATATAGTTACATGAAACTGTGGTGCTAAGAAAAAAACAAAAAAAAACAAAAAACAAAATCCAATTAAAAAAATAATAATAAAAAAATCAAACAAAAAATCAAACAAAAAACCCCACCACCCACTCAAAAACCCAAAACATCAGCAAACAGCAATGATGCTTCTACCTGATCTTTCAAGAAGGGTGGTATGCTGGGGTAAATAAACATCAACATTCCAAATCCTAGAAGGATTTGCTTGTAAACATTTTCATTATGCTGAAGCAGTAGTGCATCCCAATAAACTAAATATTACGAGCTTTTCTAAAGGCAATAATGAGAAGAGGCATATCACCATGACATCTAAACTGAATTAATACACACATAAATATTTCTGACTTGCTGTAAGAAAATCCTGCGAGTACAACATGTTTGTTAGTACCATGACTATCTCCCTGTTGAGGAAACACATCACAAAACTAACAAGTCTATGAAACTTGCCTAGAGTTCATCTTCAGAGCCAGTGGCATGTAAAGCACCAGGGGGACATAAGAACATAACATGCTGGACTGCAGCAAAGGCCATGTATGTACACACACAGAGTGAAGAAAATAGTTACAGAGAATTTGCAGTTAGTGCAGTTTTTTTTCCAAGTAATAACAATTTTAAAAAAAGAAAGAAATTAAAAGTCTTTCTGTGGAAGCAAAATGTGTCTCACTGATTAACTTATTTATTTCTTGAAGTTAGACATCTGGGCATTTATTTTTCATGATAATGTGAATGGCATGTGTGGGCTTATTTTTGAGCCCTAGGTCTGCTAAGCAAATGGTGGATATTCAAGCTTGGTTTAAATTCACACATTCAAGAGAAAAATATAGTCTTAATTTTAACTTCTTCACATGAAAGACACACTGCAGGATTTTGCATAAATCCTGACTCTTTGCTACTGAAAGGGAATTTCTGTTCAGAACAACAGATATCCACATCATAGGGCTGTTACCAAGTACCCATATAATCTAATTAACTCATTTTTTCATAATAAAATCATAAACCATTGAACAGGTGTTACTGGGCTGGCACATTACCAACTGTATTGATGCAAAGAGGCATCAGTTCCACACCTGGAGAAGAAGAGCCTCTACAGCTCTCTGAGTGTCCTCAGACCTGAAGTGTCTGAGTGTCACTCTGAGTGTCCTGAAGGTACCACGCAGCCCTAGACACTTCCAGGGAACATGAGGCATGTGCAGAAAGATCAAGTTAACTCCATTAATTACTGAGCAGCAGTAGGAAACTTGTGATCCACTCAGTTTAAAACCACCCTGAGTTTCCAGGCACCTGCATATTTCAGCCATCACTGTGCATGACTTTACACCAGCAGTTCACTAAACACAACCAGCACACCATCCAGACAGCTCATTACTTGCTCCAATGAGCTTTCACACTCCAGTATCTATTTTTGCAAGAGTATCCTACCATTACCTGTCACAGCCACTTGTCCCAGTCGCCCAGTGCCACACGTAAGTGTTAGATCTGTTTCATGCAGTTTTTCCAAAGACTAATAGGACTTGCATATTCTGAAACTGAAGGAAAAAAAAAAAAAAAGTCACTAAAATTAAAGTACAAAAAAGAAAAGAAAATGCAGCCAGTAGAGCACAGCTGAGAGACTATAAATGTTCCAGCAGCTCTGCAACCCCTGCTCCTCAGGTGCTCTTCTCCCTTGCCTAGGAAAAGCTGGAGGAAACTGCAGGAGCTAGAATATACCACATTGAAGACAAGAAAAACAGGAAAGGAAAGTTCAAGCCTCTCTTTCCTGTGTATATCCCTCAAAGTCACTTTCATTTAAAGCTAAATTTAGCAAGCAGCATTGTCCTTTTGCCTCAGCTTCTCTTCCCCCTCTCAGCATATTTCACCCTGCTCTGTGGAATCACCACCCTGCCCCAGAAGGTGTGCAGGGAATGGTTTGGGGTTGGGAATGTTTTGGGGCTGTGGAACAAAGAGTCAGCTGCCTGCCCAGCTGCCACGGCCTTGGGAGTTCTGTGAAGCACTGAAAAGAACCAGCAGGTTAAAAACTGGTGCTACCAGCAAGATCCTTCCCTTGGGATTTGCATCTTAGGGCAAAGCCATGCTTACAGAGAGGCAAAGAAACACAAGGCTGGTGGTGGGGGGAAAAAACCTCCTGTACAACCATCTCCTTAGCTACACCTTCATGGGCATTTCCCCCCTCAGCAGCTGTGCAACTGGAAATAAACTTTGCTCCTTTCTCAAGGGTTGTACAACCTCCCCCCTGCCTCACCAGGTTAGGTTGTGTTGTAGAAATCATCTTGAGAGCCATTGTCTTCACGTGGAAGTTAAAAAAAAATAAAAGAAATATATGGTTTGCCTCTAGAGAAGGGGAGAGAAGTGTCTTCCCTTCATGCGAATGACAATAAAACAGTGAATCAGCTTGTGAAGTTGATTAAAAAGCAAAACATGAATAAATTTCAGTGGATTTCCTGTTCCAGGCCTGGTAATGGGGGATAGCTTAATGAGATTTCACTGAGGCTGTGAGGTAAAGCTTGAATGTTTACCTTCCACCACTGCAGTTACTGCGCTGGCCCTCGCCTCAGCCCAGCTCTGAGGGATGGAAAACCAGGACAAGCCAGGGGGTCAGCAGGCATGGGAAAGAAATATGAAGAGATTTCATCCTAAATCACTGAAAACAACACGACTGACTGGCACCGACTACTCTGCTTGCAAATAATGAGGTAAATTTCCCAGGTATTTTGTTTTGAAGGTTTTTGAGAAAGAAAAGCTGGTTACTGGTGCTTGGGTAAGTGAAATCGACTGGAACTCACTGGTATGTTTTCATAACACAGCCGTATTTGTTTACATACAAACAGAAATGATGAAAGCTATGGATTTTAGGAGTCTCAAAATTGTTATAGAACAGGTCTAAAGGCCTAGAGAAAGAGAGAGTAAGGCAAAGGGTGAGAAAAAAATGGCGGCTGTTTTGTAATAGGAAAGGGATGCACTGAGTCACACTGACATTATTCTTCACAGAAGCACAATTTTTCCCCTCCTTGGCTTCATCCAAATGTCTCCAATAAACTTTGAACTAGTATTGACACTGCTAGTCAGCTGGAAGTCAGGCAACAAATGAAACTGCCCTGTGCCAGGCTTTTGACTCGAGTGATTCCTAAACACCACACACTAACAGCAATAAAGCTTGAAAAATCTCCTCAGAATGGAATTCAAAATTCTGAGAAACCAAGGGAAGCACCTAAAAGAATGTTAGCTAGAATTACAGGATTCCCTTTGCAGAAGAAAATACTTGGAGAGGACTTAAATCCAGAAAGTAACAAATTGTAAAGCATTTGGTGTTTTGAAAGATTATGGTTAATCTGTTCAGAGTATCAGGCAAAGCAACTTGTAACATTTTTGGTGGGGTACTGAAGCCAAAAGAGATGGCTGCACATTTTATGTAAAATGGTGCATGCCATACAGGTTGACTTTTAGCAATTTTCAGAGGAAACAAAAAAGATGCCTCCGGACCAGATAGAGCCGTGCCATGGTTAAAGGTGAACACAGATGAAAATTCTATTGTTGAGAAATAATTTAACTAGAATAAAGTCTTAATACAACAGTGCATCCAGTTGGAGCACAAGTTTGCAGATATTGTTGAGTTTTTTGTTAAAACAGAAAAGGAATGAGTAACCAAGATCCTTCAAAATAGTGGAGGACATAGGCAAATATTTAACTAACCTACTTTCCTAAACTTACTATAATTATAAATGCTATAACTTGAAAGTAAGCCATATTTAAAAATAAGAATTTAATCTTAAGTTACATTTCTGAAATATGTCCACTTACATGTGAAAAAATCTTTGAAACTTGTCAGACTAAATTGACATTTAATACAAGTGAGTCAATCTAGGCAGCTGCAGTAAGAGCAGAATGGAAGTCCTTTTATGCTGGAACCTGGAAGTTTTCTGTACTTTGATGGTAGGACAAAAATTGAGCTTAATAACCAAAAAGGAGAGATGGCTTTGACATTGATATGTGGGGATAAAAAGTATCACATTGCTATTCTAAAAGGCCAGTGCTATAGGATCACAAATTATACTGAGATTAGGGGTGGGTCTATGCAGACATTCTTCTTTTGTTCCATACCCTTTATCTCCTCTCAGAGAGATGAAAAGATTTTTTTAAAACTTGGAGGAGCAATGTTTGAATAAAACAGGCTTTCCTATATGTTGGAATATAGGCCAACATATTTAGCATTTTAAGACTGGAAAAGTAACTGTGTGAGACTAAGCAGAAATAAGGATCTGTGAAAAGCTCTGCCTGTTCACTATGTTTTTCACTTCCAGTGAATTTTTGAGTTAAAGCAAATTCTGCCAGTCATCCTCAACCCTTTGGAGACTCAATTCACCCCCTCTGATAACAGTCTTTGCTGCAGGCTCCTAACTTGCTATTGCTGATCACACAAACACCTCCTTCTCTGGTTCTGCTCAGCCACATCCATAAGGGAAGGAAAAGTAAAATACCCTCCACTGTGCCTCCCCATGAGGTTTATTTGCACCAGACAACTCTTAACAGAATTTGGGGTATAATAGGAACATATGAGTAAAATCATGCCTGAAGGATTGGCATTAGCTGAAAGTAACATAAACAACCTAACAGAGTAACTTGGTGGAGGCTGATGGTAACAGAGACATGCACCTAAACCAGGCATAATTATAGTTAACTATAATTATAAAGAAAATAAATAAAGGAAAGAATATGATCATATATAATGATATATGATTATAAACGCAATAGAAACCTGGGAGAGATTTGTTTCTTGTAGGCCCACCCTCGAAACCATAGCATTAAAATAAATGAAATTATTATATTGAACAGGTCTGCCTCATCCACATGCTTATCTGATTTAAAGACAACTTAACTGCCCAGTCTCACATGAAATATAGATGTATAGATTATGATTTTCAGGAATACTTCCAAGGAAATTAATAATAGCCATTAAAGTATGTGGGACAGCATGTTTCCTGCCTGTTTCAGCCGTCTGAAGTGACTCAGGAAAGTGGAAGCTCATTTCATAAGCCAAAAACTAAGTGGAAGTGCTAATAGTAGCACAAGAAAAAATAACCCCCAGTGTAAAGTAAGCAGTGATATTTTTCTGTAGGTTTATCACAACCAAAGCCAGTTCTGCAGATCTTAATTCTCTCAGTTCTCTTCTAGAGATTTTTTTGCTAAGCAAGTAATGATACACGTGTGTTTTCACTAAGCATACTGTATCTGAAATGAACATCTATGGCAACAGACTGCAGTTTAATGGGAGTGGATTTAATGTCATCTGAGCAACATCACTGCAAGCCCTTACTATTCTCAGTTCCCAGATGACAGCAATATACAAATTAACATGGTACTTAAACTGCAGAATTTCCTCGGGAAAAACTCAATTTTTTTTTCACCAGCAAATTAGAAAGGATGCCTGGATTATAAGGAACTGCTGTCAGAATTCAGTTGTTGGTTACTCGCAGGCAGATAAAGAGAGAGCAAACCAAACATAATGTTGTTTATTCAAAATGATGCTGAGCACATCCCTGGGGAGAAGCACAGCTCAAACCTGTTGCTTGTTGCCCTCAGCCTCTTGGGGGAAGAAGCCAGGACAAAGGGTATATCAGAGAAATATGTTGTGTTTTATTCTGCCTGTTTGAAATGTTGACCAGAGGGCATAAAGAGGGCACAAGAGTTCTGAGAGTGCAAAACCTTCTGGGATAGCCTTGAAAGACTGCAGGGTGGCACAAGACATGTTCATGCAGCCTTGTCCATAGGTGGGGCTGAAGATTTCTAATTATTGTACATATCCTCAAAATACCCTATGATATCCTATCTGAAATTAACTGAACATAAGGTTTAAAAAAAAATAAAATTCAATGACCATGTCACTGATGACCCAAGACCACTCTCTGTAGATCTCTAGTCAAGAAATCAAATAATTGGTGGCATTTTCTGTCAAAAACTTTACAAAGCCTCATCAAAAAGATCACTTTCTTCTAAGGCTAAGCAGAAGGATGAGAGAAGAAAGACTAGATTTCAGCATATCATGACAGAACTCAGCAGGAATCTCTACAGGAAGAGCTACAAAGCATATTTCATTTGAAGCAATGAACTTTAATAGGAATTTCATTTTACACATGAATGTTCCCTGTATGATAATCTCCAGTCTGTTTATTCATCAACTGGAACTCAGGATGTGAAGGTGAAGGTGACAGGAGCAGTGAATTTTATGTTCCTGAAGTGCTAGGAAAGGTATTAACCTTTTAATGATTCTTCATTCAAAGACAGATTTCATAGTAAAAAGTAAAACCATCCTCTTTAGGTTTTTTTGTGCTACTAAGCACAAAAGAAAATCCTAGTTCATAGTTGGAGAAACAGTGAATACTGTGCAGTTTACATCTGCTCAGGGGGCATGTGTGTGACACACAAACAGTGGGATCATCAATGGAGTAAAACAAAGCCATATACAAGGTTTGAAAATTTAGCCCAAAGGTTATTGGTCCTGATTCAGACAAGCGCCTTCCAAAAGCATCTTCTGCCAAAATATCAATATAACCTGATGCCAATTGTAAATAAATGTACTGTGAAGTTTTTTAATATGATTTACTCAGGGTTTGGACAGGCTCTGAGAACTGATCATGGATGTTATGGAGAAAAACTCTGGTGAATTTCTTTGAAACTGAGGACAAGGGAGGGCTTTGCCATTCATTCTGGCTTCAGTTTTCTGGGATGTAAAACACAGATAGTTCAACACACAACATTGTAATGCAAAATATGATTAGATAAATGGCATCTGAAAATTATTTCTAAGAACAGTAAAATTCCCAGTTCATAGCTTTTCACTACACAGAAAAATATCCTAGCAGGCCTATCAAGAGAATTTTTCCTGTGTTCTCTCTGCAGGCTTTTAGCAGGAAGAATGCATTTATTTCTATGTATTATTTGTCCAGAAAAGGAGTTAGATATTCTATCCATCTAGGACTATTCCTACAGTTTGCTTTTTCAGTGGATTATCACCATGAGGTATCATAGATAATTGGGTTTTACCCTCCAATTATTCCTGCCACCTGCCTAGGTGGGTCAACCTCACATCCTAGACATTCCATCAAGAACAGCACCTGCCTTTCTCTCTGTTATTCTGTCATTTAATTGTGAGGTAACAGCTTTCTTGACAGTATCAGCTAGAAAATTTGGGACAATAAGCATGTGGAAAATTACAACTTCCTATCAATATCCAAACAAATTATTGGAACAAAAGTTTCTATTTTTTTCAGACATACTTGTACTATATGCTCTGTGGGAACCACTGGAAAAATCAGTTCATCACAGCTGGGAGCCCAGCTACATAAACTGGTGCCATTATCACACTGTGTGCAAAAAAACCCTTTGTACACACTGTCCCTCCACTGAGAAGGGAAATTGGAGCTATCTGCACATATCACATAAATGTTTGGAATTGAACACGTTGAAGGATATGAGAAATATTCATCTTTTTCTCAAGAATTTACCTGCTAAACTGGGTGCTGAAGTTCTGAGGCCGTGGGATCCTACCAGCCTTGTCCTATGCCTGAGGGAAGTCCTTGCTCATGCCTGATTTTCCATCCTTCTCCTTTCCCTGCAAAGGGAGCCTAAATATCCCAGCCCACAAAGGATCACCCCCTATTCCCAAGAGATCCCTGAGCTGTACAGCCAGGGAATCAAGGCCGAAGGGAAGACTGGAGAGCTGACATGAAAGCATCCTTTTCTTATGCTGATATAACACTGTTATATTAGCAGAAAAATTAAGACCCATATTCATGGTGACTGGGGCTCAGTGGCTTTTTTGCAGACTTCAGGCATTTGTGTCATGTTTTTGGTCATGCCCTCAATGTACACAGGAAGGCTGAGAAGAGAATTTGCTGGGATGCTGTAGAGCTTTCTAGCATTAGAGGTTAGATTTTCATTGCAAATAAACTTAACTTCAGTGTACTTAAGACAAAATTTCAACAGGACAAGTCATTGGGGCTTTCTCTGACCTCTGTACAGAACAAAAAAGTCTTCTCTTTCTTCCTCATATCATTAATGGTTCTTCATACAGCTCTTACACAACACTCACAAAGGAACAGTATCAATACAGGTTCCTTGAAGTGCAGAAAGACCTTGTCTCTTCTATTTTTTTTTAGATATTAACATTTTTTCTATTAAAAACTGTTCTGTAGATCTCAGGAGTAGTGAAGACTGTCATGTTATGTATCAGTTGCTATGGTAACTACTAATCCTTTGAAGAAAATAAGAAACAGAAATTGTAGAAGTCCATTTCTCACTGCAAAGAATGCCACCAAAAAGTCTTTGTTCTGCAACCCATTCCTTCCTTTGTTTTACTTATAAATTATAACAACTGATCTACTACAGGACTCTGCATTTTTCTTCTTTCATTCTGAATATTCCAAGTTTCCTGTTTCTATGGAGAGTCAGAAAAACAATTTAATTCAACTCAGAAAAAAAAGAAGGTTCATGAAAGGGCTTGAGTCAATTGCAGATTTCTGATTGATTTTTTTATTATTACTTTTGTGAATAGTGGGTTGGATATGGTTACAGTCCCCAGAAAAATTACATCTAGTGAAGACAATAGGGCAAATTTGACCATATTTTTCTATTCCTTTATCTCTCTCTTGAACCAGAGGGATATCACCAGGACTGGAAAGGACCTTTATATTTTGGTCCCTCTTTAAACCCATAGAAAACCTGTTTAGCAGTAGGATGTAGATTTGGTTTGCACTCATTTTGTAATAAATTTTGTATTCTGGTGGCACAGAACTCCTGGACTGTGTTTACTGAGTCCGATGGTGGAACACTAACTCTTCAAAGAAAAGCATCAATTGGCTAGAAGGGAAATCAGCAAGTTTATTAATTGTCTTTCTTACCAATCTCCTGACAAAGAAAGCTCATACTTTGCCAGACTGAAAAATGCAAAATAAAGCTTCTTCCACACACACAGCACAGGAACGGTGGCTGTTTAATAAGAGGCTCCATTTGGCCTAACTCTGAGCAATGGATTCTATTTACTTAGACAGATTTACCAAATTACTCACTTGCCTACAACAGAGAAAAAGGTACCTACAGGAGATAAATGTAGTTCAGTCTTCAACCAGGAGCAGATCAGAATCCATACACTGTAGAGGACAAAAAATTCCTTAACCCTTCTAACTGCTGGTCTTAAGAACTGGAAGCAAGCACAGAAAAATGGGGATATAAAGAATTCTGCAATATGCATCATTAGTTTCTATATTTAGAACAAATTATAGAACAAACAAGTATTTATTGCAGAAAAGACTTCCATGCTCATGGCTTGTTTTCCAGTATCTACATAAAGAGTTGGATGAAATAACATATTGCCTCAGCTAAAAACCTCCCTATCCCAAGAGATATTCCGATGGAGATGAGATTCCTTTTAAGAAGCTCTAATTCTGCCATATAGGAAAGAAAAATATATTCTATAAAATCATTTATTTTATGTTCAAATGCTACATCAGCCAAGCTGCTGCAAGAAGAAAACTGGGTAGAAACCAGACTCCAAGTATGTTTGATGAGAAATAGCCTACAAGCTGTAGATCACAGAAAAAGGAACACAGCCAGATCTTAAGGGAAAGGGGAGAGCTGAAAAAGCTTCTAGAAGTTTTTAGGGTTATTTGAGACCAGCTAATTACACAGTTGAGGGAGCTGAGCTCAGGCAGGGCTGGTGATGGGAACAGAGGTGCTTGATGTAGGTCACAGGACTGCCACAGCTCAGGTTTTTCTATCTGAGGGACTTTTATAGCTCCCATCTGCATAGTGTCTAAGAGCCTTACACTCTTTTAATGTGTTTATTCTGAAAACATCCCTGTGAGGCAGGGGAGTGTTGTTACTGCCATTTTACTCATAGGAAACTAAAACCTGGAGGCTGCAGGGAAGATCCTCACTTGGCATAAATTGCCAAAGCTCCATTAAAATCAGTGTCCACTGACTCTCCAGTACAGAAACTGGAGCTAAAATTATTTAAACTGGCCCAGGTTGTTTCCCTACATGGTTTGCCCAAGATCACACAAGATCATGATATTATTGGAAAATGAAACCAGCACTAATGACTGGCCCATCAATTTGTTTTTCAGGTTTGATATAGGCAAATGGGACTAAAAGAGAAACCTGAGCCTTAGAGCTGTAACATGCATGAGGGAGCAAATGCAGAGATTTACTTTACTTCTGCTAGGGCAGCCTTTTCCTAGTCCTTTCTTATTCTTTATCAGTTGTTGGGTTTGTTGCATTTGGGGTTTTTTGGGAGGTGGGGAGGCTGCGTGCAATTCTTGATTTCTGATGAGACATTTCTCTTCTGCCACCCCTGCTTTTCCCTCAGCCTGTACTTGCCCAGTAGTTGTGATCATTCTCTCTACTCTATCCCCAGCCCTGGGGTCTTCTACTCCCTTCCCATGCTATGACACACTCAGTGGGATCCACCAGCAGGCTGTGACCCCAGGGCTTCATCCTTTGCCAGTGCCCAGATGCCAGCAAACAACATTTTAGGGCTAAATGCACAGTCTCTTTCAAAGCCAATGCCTTAGCATCCAAACAAACATGGTTTGGCCAAGGGCTAACATCAAAGTCTGGGGCTGGAGAACTTGTTATTCTACCAGCAGCAGCAAATGTCAGAACTCACCAGAAGATGGTTGTTTCTCCTGGACATGAAGCTAGGAGATATGTATGCAGAAGAGAGGCATTTTTTCCAAAATTAATAATCTTTAAAAGTACTTTCACTGATTTTAGGCACTTTGAACTTCACATTGGTGAAATACATAAAATATTTTGTATGTTTTTATATACTTCAGCAGCAACAGAATAAAACTAAACAATCTACTTCCTCCCAGTGGCTGTGTGTATCAGGTAGCCTGAGATCTTACCTGTTGATTCTGCATCTGGCAGCTTTGTACAATATTCATTACATTTGAATTTTTCAAACAGAAAACTTGCTGAGCCTCCAAACAATGAGCAAGGATGACAAATGCCAGTCATTTCCTCTGACTGGTGAAATACAAATTTTTTGTGTGAAGGGTTTAGGTTTTGCAGCATTTAAAGCAAACAAGAATTATCACTACAGTATAAAATGAATTAAGGTGCATAAATAAAATGCCAAAGGCAGATATATACTAATAATATAAAATTATTACCATGCAAAGTACCAACTAAGGGCAGCAGAGGGGTGTACTACTGTCTATTAAGACAGAAGATTTGTGCTCTCAGTGGAAATACTTTTACAGCAGTCAAAAGAGAAGCCTTAAACTTGACAAAGAAGTCTGCTCTTTCTTTGACCCTGTCGACCAAGAGTCCTGTAGGTCCTAACTGAAATAAGTTATATCTTAGTTTAATCCTTGGAGAAATACCAAGTCTTTTTCCTTTTACTGTTTGGAAGAACAATTGATTTACACTTTTCTCAGGAATGTAAGACATGATCTTTGGAATTTAACTGATACTTGCAAGGTTATTGATCATTGCCTCCACTGAAGAACACCAAGGTGACAAATGAATTTGAGGATGACTGTTTTTTATGTTGGATAGCATGGTACAAAACTAATTAAAAGCATAATTTACGTTTTATTTGTGCAAGGAAGACACTGTCAGCAGCACACTAGTATGACACAATAGACCAGATAAATTCTGCTGTCACTGACACTGCACTGAACCCACTGTGGGTCCACTTAAATGTAACAGAATTGAAAACTAGAGCAAGAGAAAGTCACAGTTGTGCTCTCAGTTGTTGTCTCATTGCCCACTGTCCCTTCTAGCAAAGAGTTGCTGTAGATCATAGAATGGTTTGGGTTGGAAGGGACCTTAAAGGTCATCCAGTTCCAACCCTCCTGAACAGGCAGGGGCACCTCCCACCAGACCAGGTTGCTGAAGGCCCCATCCAGCCTGGCCTTGAACACTTCCAGGGAGAGGACAGCCACAACTTCTTTGGGCAACCTGTGCCAGAGTCTCACCACCCTCACAGGAAAGAATTTCTTCCCAATGTCTAACCTAAATCTCCCCTCTTCAAGTTTGAAACCCTTTCCCCTTGTCCTTCAGCTGTTTAAACCTGGAAAAAAATGTCTTGTTTACACCTGTTAAGCACCATAGTTATAGCCATGATAGTTCCACTTTTCTTTTCCTTTTATATCCCAATCTCTAATCAAAACCAGCATGAATCCTGAATCTTACAAGCAGCACAAGTCCTGATGCTCCATGAATCCTGATACTCACTACTGTGAAATATCTCATCACCACCATCAGATAGCTTTTTACATATTATTCATCAACAGAAGAGAAGATGCTAATAAGCTTCAGCTCAAGGGTACTGTATAACATAACTAAGCCCATATGGTTTAGCCAGCACAGCCAGCTTTCCAAGATTATTTTAATATGCATACTTTGGTCCTTGCAGCTGGACAAGCTGGGGTTTTATTTGTTGCCTTTTTTTCCCCCCTTTTTTTTTTGTGTCTGCCATCTGTTTTATGAATCCTTGAATTTATAATATAAAGGTCATTGTCTCAGCATATGGGGAACTGGATTTTGCTAATAAGGCAGAAGTTGGCAAGAATTAAATGAATATATACATTCCAATAAATGTTTACGTGCTCGTGCCCCCAGATGTGTTTTGGACTATGTAACTTTAAAGTATTTGATAAATTGCTAGGAGGGTTCTCAGAGGGAAGCCTTGAATGAATGGCCCCAAGGAAGAGCTTTTAAACAAGATCTCTGGGGATCTGATATGGATTCTTCATGTTTTAAATAGACACAATTAAAGCACATTCTTGAGTTTGGGGTTTTTTTCCTGTGTGTGTATGCCCGTATAGAAAATACTGTTGCAAGACTGGGTCAGCAGTATAACAAATGTCCACCCAAGACCCTACAGGAGGGGAAGGTGATCTTAAAACTAAAAATCTGAAACAAAGCAGATTTCACTGAAGCTCTCAAGAGATTCGTACTCACCAGCACCTGGATATCCATGATGTCCAAGAAGCCTGTCTGGCCAAGGTTGCTCACATGGTCCAGCCAGTAGTCAAGCCCTCCAGGGCTCCTGTCCAGAGATGCTGGGTCCAGGATCTGTTGTGATGACAGGGATGACAAGGGACAGCAGCTGTCAGGTCCTTGGACACATCTCTGCAGTTCTCTGTAGTCATCAAGAGACATCACTATCCTTTGTCACCAAAGTTGGGTGCCTATAAAATTGCAGATAACTGCACTGGTGTCTCGAAGCTGTGTCAGCCTTGGTGGGTTAGCATGAGCCATTCTGAGACCCCCTTTCCTTTTATTTGCCCCTTTGATGCTTCCACACCCAGACATCCTCACCAATTCCCCAGCAATACAACCTTTAGCCTGTCTCTTACACTCCTCTACATGTGTCTTTTTAGTGTGCATATGTACTGCCTTCAGAGCAAATTTTCTAAAACTTAGAGTCAAGGATAACTTCAGGCAATGATTTGTCAGATATGAACTTTTGGAGAACTCATCCTGATCCTTAGGATGTAAAACCAGATGGCAAGACAGTCCTAGAGTGATTACAGAATAAATTGCAGGAGAGATCTTCACAGCTGGAATTTCAGAAGACAACCAAATGGAAATGAACTTCTCTTCTGTGACCACAGGAAGAATCTCACAGTGTCACTTCTGGCTGATTTAAAGCCCTGGCTGCTAAAAAGCAGGTTTTCTGCTGCTTTATTCCCTTGGAATTTTAACTGCATCACTGTTCTTTCTGGGAAGAAGGACAAGGGAATCAACAGGCTGATATTTAAAGACTGACATGGCATATGTAGGATCTCTGCTTGGATAGCAGGACAGAGGACTGTGAGCAATTAGTCTTTATTCAACCATTTTCCAAGATCAGGCAAGGACAATATTTGTGTTTGCTATACCATAAGTGCATGTATTCTGTATACTTAGAAAACTATGGGATCACTGCTTGGCAAGTTCTTTGGGATCAGGATGGGAAGTGGGGTATAGACATTCTTGACAATTCTCTTGTGCTCCTTGCTCAAGGGTGGCATCTTCCTTCACCCAAAAAATAGTCTCATGGAAAGCAAATATGAGACAAGTTACAGGGCTTATCACTTTTAGTAACTGATTTTAAGAATTGTTTTTGAGATGTGATTATTTTAGGCTTGAAAAAGCAACATTTCTGCTATTGTATTATGACTCTTCTGGGGATAGTTTGTTATTGCTTAAAATAGATAATTGAGAAATTAACTTCTAAACTATTATTTGTGTTGTGGAATTCAAAGCTCTAGGTGGTTTTTCCAAGAAAGACTTAAGGGGTTTTGATTTTGCAGCTTTACAGACTACATGCACATGCTACATAAAAGTAAGATCACATTTTATGATCCCCTAATTTAACACCTGAAAACAGTTAAGAATCAGTCAGAATCTCAAGTTTTTCCAGTCATTGACTTCCCTATTAAAGATAAAAGGCCAGGGTGGATTTTAGAAAGCATTTTCTTTCCTTAATATTCCATCTAAATTAAGCACAGAGAATTTTCAGGAGACAATGTTTAAGTAATAATAATTAAAAAATCAGTAACATTAAATGCTTTTTTTTGTTGTTGTTTTTTCTTCTTTCTTTCCCCAGTGTTCCCAAAATTATTTTAAAAAACACTGATGATAATCTGTTTGAACATGACAAAGTACTTACAGTTCCAAATTCAATGGCCATTAAAATCATGCTCCAGCCAGTTGCAGTTTGGGAGGTCTGAGATGATGAATTCTGATCTGTCAGGAATAAACAGGCAGTTAAACATTCACACATATGAACAATTCTCACTGGGTATCAGTGCCAAGCATACTGTGGATGAAGGAAAACATTTAACTTTTTTTTTTTAAGTCTTCCTGTATTAGGTACCACGCCTCCAAGTGCTTGGACACATCACATAACAAACTTCAACTTGAGTGGAGTTCTCAGGAGCTACTGCAGTTTTAGAATGAGAAACAGCAACACAGCCTGATGTAGCCTTTGAGATACTTTGAAGCCATAGTACTAAATAGCAGGTTTTTTCTCTTTTTGTTAGTGTTAACATATGAATATTGATTCCCCAGTACAACACAACTACTGCTGTTTGTTTTCATAAAAATGTAAATATAGAGGAAATCATTCCATGTGCTCCATGCAAAGATTTTTTTTTTTCTTTTTTGGTACCAGAACACTCTTTATGAATCAGCAGCAGTTTATTGCTTTTCTCAAGAATTATTGAATCAGGCTCTCAATTTGGGTTGGATCTTCACTCATGTCTGTCAGAGAGAACTCATTCATTTCACTGCAGACTGCAGCAGATCAAGATTTCATTCTCCAGTTTTTTCTTTTTCAGTTCAGCATTTTGGTAAAAGAGAAAGTTTCATGAAACTTCCAAAGATGATGCAGGGAGTCCCATTAACATTACTGATTTCTTGGCCCTTCTACATTGTTACCAATGTCTTTTAGAACTGACAGAGAGTTTGACAATGCTGTAAAAACTGTTTGCTCTCTTAATAAATATGCTAATCTCCTCTACATGCATGCAATCACTAGATTTTTAAGGCTGAGATATGTAGATTTAACACCCCAGGTGAACAATGATTTTGGAGTAAAAACATTTAGCACTGCAGTACACAAGAGTAATAAATATTAAAATGACCACAGAACAGCCAAAGAACAAGTACAGACATGTCCTGCTATCTATTGACTATACCTGAAAAATGGGACAGTTACAACTCAATGCAGGAAAAATGCAGGTGGGAACTCAAGAAATGCACACAATTTAAGTACACAGGAATAGTATACACCAATGTAAGATCTTTCCCATCCATATTGCAGTAAAACTGCCCAAAAGAGCAGGATCTTAATACTAGGAAGGCAGAGCAAAGACAAGAGGCACAGCTGTACACAAGATGCTCTCTGAATTCCTATTATAATGTAATGCAAAAATAATACTAAAAAAGGAAAAATAAACAACCCACGTTGTGCACTTTCTGTATTCCTTGTAGTTACTTTAGTGTTAAAAAAACCCCAACAACACAAAACAATGTGAAAAACACCCACCAGCATTTAGTTGGGGTAATGTAAAAGAGAAGGGTGACAAATTAGGTAGTACAAACAAGCAGGCTGCTAAAAGATTAAACTTCAAAACCCAAGTAGATAAGTGCCCAAACGTGTAGTATTACTAGGCTTACAAAATGCAAAATACACAGTGCACGTGGGTTGCCCATAGACTACACAACCTAGATCATGGCTGCTCAAATGCCAGGTAAATCCAGACCAGAACCACATCACCAATTAATTGTTTCCAGCCTTGGTTCAGTCATGAATAATTATGAAACTGTGAGCCTGAGTTTGGTGCTGAGCAAAATAAAGGGAGAGCCAACCTGGAATTTGATTATAAATACCAATTAAAGGACTCAATTTATAGAAAATATTTTCCTGGAGTTCTTGAGGATTTCAGCTCTAGTGTCATGCCACAACCAAGATGGTTACAGGAACACATTTTAAAAGAGGCTTATTCCATAAGAGTGGAAAGACTTTTTTATATTTGAGAGATTGTCTGGCACACTAGAAGTTTGAATTTGCATCAGATATCCAAAGGGATGACTGTACTAGTCAGATGAAAGAATCACTTATCCCAGCACCTGGCCTTTAACAACACCTTTTGTAAGGGCTCAGAAGTGTACAATCCTGGGATGGAGTGATAGTTTCATTCTCTCTGAGCTTCCAGCAGTTCCCAAATTGTCAGTTGCCTCAATGGTGTCATGATTATCTGACTCTCCATCATTTATTTTATCATATTTTGAACCTATCAAAACTTGTGACAACTAAAAGTTCCAATGGCTATGAGTTTCTCAGCTTAATTCTGCATAACACACACACACAAAAAAGTTCTTTTCATTTGATATAAATTGTCTCCTTGATAATTTCACTTTACATGCCTTCTTTTATGGCTTTTAAATAGTGAATAATCATTCCCTTAAGGCTTCCTCTGTGTCATTCAGGACTGTATAGATCTCTATTAATAAGAGTTCACAGTAATTTCTTTTCTATGCTATAGAGTCTTAGTTACTTCATTTCCTCTGCATACAGAAGGCATTCTGCACCTCTGATCATTATTCTCTGTGTTTTTCTAGGTTACTGTATCCTTTTCAGAAACATAGTGAGAGGACTTGTAGCATATATTTAAATGTGAGTTCCCAAACACTGTAGGGAGCTCTGTAATGGTTTTTCATCCTGTCCTTTTCAAAACTTTCTAACACTTTCACTTTCCTGCCCACCACCTAATACCAAGATAATATTTCTAGGTAACTACAGATAGGCTTACAATTCTCCTTCAAAGATGCCATATTTAGAACCATGACACCTCAAGGTTTTGCTTGTTTTTTTCCTTGTGCATGACTTCTTATTTATCAGGATTGAGCTTCGTGCTGCTTACTGGGCACTGGGAGATGGTAGAAGAATGGTCTTTAGCCATTCCTAGTTTGACATTTGTCATCATCAGCAAACTTTCCTGTTAATCCCTTTTTCATCAATACAGGAATATATTAAAGAGCAACCATTCCAGCACTCCCCATTTCATTGTAATGAATGCAATTGGCCATGCATTTCATGACCATTGAAATGTAATGGACCATGCCTTCTGACTCTGTATCTATTTTTAAAGCTTCTTCTGTCTTGTGACAGGTTGGTTTCTTTAACAGCCATTGGCAAAGAACCTCATCATATGCTTTGGTGTGCTCAGGAAGGGAAAATGCAGCTTGTGCAGAGCAGAGCTATGGAATTAGTGAAGAGATATAAATATGCTGTAGAGGGAGGCAAAGTACTCAAGGATCATGTTAAAAGACAAGCTTATTGCAATTAAATTTACCTTCTTACTGAAAAAAAAAATCTTGTAAAAATGACTGCTTAATCTGAAAAAAGCTGTGCTGGAAGCTTAAATGTGATTTAGGGAGGAGATTTCAGAATGCATTATTTTTACATGGCAAAGACAATTGTCCCAACAACTAACCAGCAGCAGTGGTGGATTCTGTTCCATGAAAAATGTTTCTCAGAGGCATCTTTCATTTCAAATTATTAGATTAGTCCATTTTAATGGTATTTTCTGAGCTGAGTCTATAGATGACTTAATGACAGGCTGCTTTATTCACTCCTTATTTGGCCCAATTTCTAGAAAACATACTAGTGATCCACTTCTGTACTAGCTTAGCTTAGAAATCCTACAGAGATAGTAGTCCAATAAAAATAGCCAGCTAACAGTGTTCTCTCTCTAATCTGACCCAAAGAAATGTGTTCTACTACTCAGGGTTCACACTCTGGTATGTACAAACAGCTTAATACTCTGGTACAAGACAGTTCTCATGTGAACACTCTGGCTTAAAATATTTAACTGTTACCAAATCTCTTCCTTGAATCTTTTGTCTGGCTAACCTGTACAAGAGGCTTCCTTATGTAAAGTTAGTAGCTGGCTGCTTTCTGATATATATTTCAAGTTAAACTGCTGCAGAGATCTAATGACAGATGTGGAATACAACAGCTGCCTCAAGGAGCAATGGATGTCTGCTCTCATCTCCTGGAGTGACAGTGATATAATGCCTTTATTCTAAAATTGCTCTGAAGATCTCCCACGTGGCAAGAGGCAGCCAGCACAGACAGTGAGAGCCTTCTCTGTGTTCAGCCTTATGATTATACAATTATCTCAGTCTGATAAACTGTTCCAGAACCATCTGAGCTGAAAACCATAAGTCTCTTCTATGCTATATTTTGTTATATTTTTTCCTGTAAACAAATGTTTTATTTCTGTTCTAGCCAACTTGAGCTTGTACTGAGACCACTGCTTTCAGCTTTTCCATGAACCAGATGATCTCAGTGTTTATACAGAGCAATTGTCCTTCTTCCAAGCTCCATAAACAAAATGTATTTATTTGGAATGCTTTGGCTTCTTCCCCTGCAGTGCTGAAAAAGGTGCACAAGCACATCTCAAGTGATGCTTGTAATTTGCACTTTTCTGTCTACACCACTGACAGTTTAGAGATCAAATAATGAAGCCTGAGAGGTGTGCTGAGCACTGCAGACCCAGTTATGTTGCACTTCAAGAGAAGATATGCAGCAGACTCAAAAGCATCCAGCACCACTCAACAGCTCATTAATCAGCAGCCTGCTGGTCTCATCATCCTTGCTTTTCCACAGTCAAGGGTTTACACAAGAGCTCTCAGTGAAGTTGTTCCTAAGAAGGATACAAATACCTGTCTGGTCCCTTTTTCTGACTGCAGAAGATGCTCATTGCCAAACCCAGGCAGGGCTCTCTGGATAAATGGATGCCATTTCCCTCAAAAGAAGAAACACCTGGGGAACCACACAGGCAGATCTCTCTCTCGAGTTCATTTAGGGTTCAGCATAAGAGCACTCTAAAAAAAGAAACAGAGGCATTTGCAACATTTCCTAATATGCACCCTTTAAAAAAAAAACCACAACTTTTTTCCCAAACAAAAAGAAAAATAATTACTACTTATATTCAGAAAACAGAAATTAATCAGTCCAAGATGAAGGGTAAATAAAATTAAATAGAGGAAGCTCAGCCAAGTTTCTTCCAAGTTGTGCAATAGTGAATGTGTACCTCTAACTTTCTAGTTTTGAAAAATAAATATCTGCTGGCTAGGTACTCCTAAGCCTTTTGGGTAGCACCATCTGGAGCTTCCTTCTGCAAGCTGCAATGTCAGGAAGCACAAAACAAGAGGAGTGGGAGGTTTTGCCAGAAACATGTGGGGGCCATAAAAATGGGACAACACGATGAAGACTCTCCTACACTCATGTTTGATGAAGGAAAGGTGGGGAAGTAAGATTTCAGTTTAATTTGCTTGACAAAGATTTAGTGAAGATCCAAGGATTTAGCCTGTTACTTTTTATTGAAAACACTGTTCTCAGGGAGGTGGCTTTTTTGTTAGTGAAGTGTAGACAATGCTGAACAGAGTTGTGAGCCTAGGATAAAATGGTAATTAGATCTAATTGAGTACAATTAGGAATGATGGTCAAGGCCACCATGAAAACAGAACAGAATTATCCCTTTAAAATAATGTCCTCTGCTAAATTGATTCGGAACATCTGTAATTTTGGTGCTTCTAGCTGTGATTTTAAGCACTTTAAAACTCACTCTTTAAACACTTGCTTAGAAAAACCTGTTTCTACACAAAGCACCCAGAGCAGTCATTCTCCATACCTTCAAGGAAGCTCACTCTATGGGGCTATAATTTTCTTCCTACCTACTAACTCACCAAGAGCTCTAGACAAGCCTCGCACCACAGTGAAAATGTAAAGCACAGAATGAAAAGGCTGTCAGGCCCTCCCATAAAACACAGGTTGGTTCCCAAACAATGGCACAGGGGCCAGCAAAATTATTGTTTGAAGAAAACTGCTATCCCACTGTAACACTTCACCTGTTTTACTCTCTGCCTGATGTTAACTCTCACCCTCTCAAAATAATATTCTAATAATTCCTTAGTGCATTAGAAACTGTGCCACAGACTGATGTGCAGAAAAGAGTCTTACCATGGTAGGATTTTGAAGTCTGGTCTTCTATATGAAGAGAGAGAAGCTGTAGAATGTGGTGGGATGATGGAACTGTTATGAACATGCAGGGATTTCACTGTGAAAGTTATTGCTGACCAGAAAGCATGACAGGCAGTCAGCTCCAACCTTTACTTTTCATTTTAAACAGAGTTCTTAATTTTAAAATTATGTTTAAATGTTTTATCTTAGAGGTGGGAAGAAAAGCAATTATTATCTTGCCTTGCTAAGCCTAGCAATGGATATATAAGAAAACTTTAGTGGGTGACAGTTTTTTAAGCATGGTATATCAAAGTGGAAGTTAATTGTTTCAATCTGGTTTTTTAATGATGTATTTTATTATGCATTATTTGTAAGACATCTGTGCTCAGAACTCCCAAATGAAATCAAAGCTTTGCCACTTCAGATGCTGTTAAGTAGTGCAGATGTCACAGCCAGGTATATCTGATGGTTTTATATAAAGTACATGGAATGTCCATACAGACCAGACAGCAAGATATTCCAAGCAATTTTAAAGCATGAACAAAATGTTTATACTTTTTTTTTTTTTTTTTTTTGAGTGACATGAAGTAGAAAATGAAAGAATATAAGGGAATTTCCTGCACCAGTGGCTTTTCATTTCATTGGCATTTCAAAAAATTTCAAATTAAATTCTGCCTGCAGAACCATCCATGACATCTCTTAAAAACAAAACATAATCAAAAAAACAAACAAAAAACCCACACCAAAAACTCCAACAGAGAAACTTTTCAAATTCTTGTTACATAAAATTTTTCAGACTAGTAAAGGAAAAGCACTAGATCACCTCCCAGGTTAAATGGACAGAATTATTAGCTCTTGTTCAATTCAGTCAATAAATTCTGTATAATTAATATCTAATTGCTTTTCTAAGACATTTTAATTTATTTTTTTCAGTTCCAAGTTTAGCACTTTGGCAGATTTATCGTTCTGTGCCTGCTGATGAAACAAGAATCATCACTATCTTTGAATGCTTGATGTTAAATTAACAATATTAGCAAAGATGGAAACACAAAGTATCACAATCTGATTACCCACCTGATCACTTCCTTCCCATTCGTCCTTTTGACAAGTGACCAAAGCACTTTTTTGACTGTTTATCCTGTATTTCCTATAAATGAATGAGTAGCCTCTGTATTTTATTTCCTCTTTGGTCAATAACAGTGAGGCACAGAAAGCTCACCAGATAATCCAGCTCCAGTTGCCTAGATCCACACACAGACTGCTCCAAAAACCCTGAAATCCATTTCCAAGCTTGTACCTTGCAACACTTTTCTCTTGCAGGAAAACATCTCCTCATCTCTACCTTCTTAAAATCTTCCACAATTACATATGGACATAGGCAGCACACATAAAAGTGGGCATGTAATTTTATTTTTTTTTTAATTGCATCTATAGCATCATTTGGTTTGTTTAGTTACAACCAGATGCTCTCTTAAGCCCAGCTCTCCACATAATTAACCTAAGTGAGGGAGGGAAGGAGTTTTAGCAGCCCATCACACTTGCTGTTATTATCTGGAGAGTGCAAATTACGTGTTCAGAAAAGCAGCCACTGGTAAGGGACAAGCAATGATGGGAGCTGCAGAGATTCACCTGTTTCCCAACTTCCCAACTCAGGAGGGAAAATCACCTTTATCCTTGTCTAGTCTGCAACACCCAATAGGCTAATTTAGCTTGCCAACACCCTCCTTTTAGGAGACAGAAGAAGCTACAAAAACTCAGCATGGATTGCTGAAACAGAATGTCTTTTTTTTTTTTTTTTAACAAGTTACTCAGAAGATTATAATTCCAAGAAGATTATAATTCCTGCAATATATGCAGGAAATATTAAACTGCTTTAGAATGGAGTCTTCTCTGAATGTTATTGTCAAAAAGTAAACTGCTGACTTCTGTTATAGCCATACAACATGCCCCTACAAAGGACATCAGTTTGTCTGGCACTAATGAGAGGGAACTAAGAGCTTTGATTTTCCTCCATAGCTACTCCAAGTGCCACTGAACACAGGGGGGGGTGCCCAGCTCTAAGCAAGCACTGAAATACCTTTGATCACCATTGACAAGTAAAAGTGAAGCCATCTTTGGCAAGACAGTTGCCTGATTTAAACATAGCACATGAGATTCTGGGTGGGCAAGTACCATGTAATTCCTCAAGGCAGTTTTAAGCAAACAGAAGAATATCAGATGGATAGCATTCTTTAAATTGTTGTTTCTGAAGCTTTTAATTTAATTGCTCATAAGTGATAGAGCAACGTCATGGTACATGTCACGCTTCAAACAAACAAAACAAAAAACCCCCAAAAACCCAGGGCCCTCAAAAGGATAGAGGGTTTCAGAGCATCCTAAATTATCATCCTATGACAATCAGTGCAACATGTTATAACAGAAAATACAGTTTAGGCAGGGGAAGGCTATTTTCAGCAGGCTTCATCAAAAGTCATGAAACCTCATTTGAACAAGAAACATCCTCTGTCAGTGCAAGAAAGAGAATGAATGATAATCTTTGTTTAAAATCTGCCAAGGAGTGATTCAACATCCATCAACTCACTTCATTCTCATTAGCAAAATTTAAATATCCAATTCAGCAACCTTTCACTTTTCCTTTTTAGATGATAGTGTGTTGCTAAACTCATTTTATAGAGAATAATTGGTAATAATACTCCTCTTCTTTCTGTGAAATCCTGAGATGATTCATGAAACAATTTCCATCTCATCTGGAACATTTTCCCTCCTGCAGTACCTATGGAATCAACCTGATTGTCTGTCTTTTTCAGAAATCATTAGCTGTCTAGTGCAAACCACTTCTCAAGGTGTTTTATTACTTCTGAAATCCTTTCCTCCTAATGGACAGAAGGTAATTGAGCCCAGGTGCTATTTGCCATGAATAGACAATCCAAACTTCCAAACAATTGCACAGTAATGGGTTATTCTGAGTGCACAAAAAAAGCCTGTTACTGTTTTTAATTTTTATCTATTGGGCTTGGAAATTGCAGCCATATGAAAACATTATGTACTTGTGGGCCCAGTTCAGACTCCATTCTGCCTGAATCACAAAAGCAAAGCAAGCACTTTATGTCACAGTGCTAACAAAAACTTTATAATCTTGGCCTTACTTGCTTTAAAAAAACTCCTGCAAACTTCAGTGGGATTTGGGATAGACCTTCTGTGAGTTATAGAAAAAAGATCTGCTTTTTGTATACTTCTCTAAATAGGAACTAATTAATATTTTGACATTTTAGAGTAGTAGTTGGTATTTAACAGAAATATTTCTAGAAATTATTGCACTTGATATCAATCAATACGATTACTGACATCAGAAATATGTAATTTCCATAATACTGTGGATTAGTGTGCTCGTAGTGCTACACAAGTCCTATCAACATCACTAAAGAAGAAAAAAACAAAGTACAAAACACCTGTGAATATTCTGACCTTTTATGAACATCTGATAGCTTACATATTTACTCTAAGTCTATCTGAAATAACAAGAAATCAAATTTGGAAGGAGGTAACACAGAGGTCAGGCTGTTTCTCAGCATCTGAGAATTCATAGACTTTTTGTCTCATCCAGAATGGAGACTGCTTGCCATCTAATTTGCAGCCCATCAGAATAGAAATTTCCTGCATTTTTTTTCCATTATGTAGGAACCTCAAAGGAACCTACAGCTTAGTCCTCCAGCACTGATGTTTTGAGCATTCTTACAGAAATTATGTGTTGAAAATGTATATTTCACTGAAGTCAGATGGGTTTGTGCACAGACCTTATCCAAACATTTCACAAGTGAAGCATGCCCTGGACTAAAGAAAACATCTCACAGTGGTTCATCTCTGGTACTGACAACTCTTGCAAGCCTTTAAAATAAATATTATTAATGCACCTAATTCATTAATTTCATTATCAAGACAAACTGAAGTGAGAAACTAAACAGAAAATTAGGACTTACTAAATGGCTAATACTTGCTAAAATTATTACTAATCTGGTCTTCTTGGGTTTTTTCCATCTTTATTTGGATTTCATATAAGCTATGAATACATGTCCTGGGGTTTACAGCTTGCACTGAACTGACCATTTGAACCTGCAGATAAAAAGCATCAGCACAGAACCAAAGGGTATTTGTGGTTTTTTTTTTAAGCCTCAAGTTTCTCCCTCAGTGAGTCGGGGATAAAAGTTCCAACATTTAGCTTCTGTGTCTGTTCCTTGCCCACAGATCCACACTCAAGCTGTGTTAATGCCTTGTATGTGCCTCCTGTATGAAAAATCACACATGGAAAGGAAAAGGAGACAACACATTGTAGTTTGTATGCAAGAAAATGCCTGTCTATTCAGAAAAAGAGTTTTTAGCTGTTTTCTGCCTTTGATATTTCTCTTTTGAAAAGGGAAAGAAGAAAGAATTGGCAAGGCTGTCTACAAATCATTGTAGAGAAGTATTGCAATTTTTTACACACACTTTGTAGTTTTGAAGTCTTTAGCATATTTTACACACATGCAAATATAGCTTTGGATTAAAAAACCAACCAAAACAAAAAAACCTTCTGAAGCTATCATTTCCATCACATTTTTATCATTTTTTAGAAAAAATCTAGTCGATTGAAAGAAATTGAATGCACAACAAAACTAATTCTACAGTATAGGAAAAAAATTATTATTTACTTTTCTCCTTCTGTCTCCTCCCAAACTTGATGCCAGCTCTTAAATTCTACTTAAGGTAATTTTTGCAACTTTTCCTCCTGCCCTTTTTCATGTGATAATGTGTCAGTCATTTGATAGGATAGAAATGTTCCCTATTAATCTCATTCCCCAGCAGACTCGACATCACATCACTGGAAAGTAATCTATCCACTTAGTTAAGTATTTTCTCAGGGAGTTTTTCAGCTAATTGTATGACAACTGTGTATGCAAAACTGTCTACTAATGTAGACATTTATATTTGGAAAAAAAACCCATAAGCAAACCCAAATATTAACTGCATTACTTATTGCTGCAGGATTGTATATTAACTTTTTAACACAGCACGTAAAAACCCTCCACTTATGATTTGGAGTTTCTAATGGTTCATATCAACATGGGGTGGTGAACACACTCCTGAATAGTGATTTATTTCCCTCCAAGTTCAAACACCGTACTTGAATTTCCAGACTTTTTTTTTTATTTTGTCTGAATTTATCCCAGCTAAGTCTAAGCACAGGAGTGACAGTTCAAAATTCAGGAGCATTAGCTCCTCCCCAGTCAATTTACCAGGTCAATGCCTGCAGGGTACCAGAGATGCCAAGAGGGTCTCCAGTCATCTCTGGCAGTCACTGTCATTCTTTACAAATACCCTGCAGCTAAGCAGGCTGATTATGGCCTTCTGAGAGATAATCACATGTATTTCAGCATTAATGTTCCTTCTGTCATTTCCAAATGTTCCTGGGTAAAGTGACAATGTTTTATTGCCATGAAATGTACGTAGTGCCCCATGTTCCAGGAGCATAAGGATGCTCTTCAGTGGGCCACAGCCACCTCTGTGACAGAGTTTTGAAGGCACAGGTACATATTTGAGTTTTAAAATATCCTTATAGGCTCTTCTGCAGCAGGAACTCAGGCACCTCTTTGTATCTGTAAACAAAATTAGATGTGCTGCATAAAGCTTAGAGCAGAATGTTTAACAGCAACACTGTAAGCACTGAATAACTTCAGCTTTGCACCCATATAACAAGAACAGCTCCAAGAAATGAAAATGCAAAGGCTTAATAGAAAGGGCCTTGGCTCTTAATGTGTGTTTCTGCTGCAGGAGAGTTAACATCTAATCGGGTATTTAAATTAAAATGCCTAAGCACCAAAAATAACCAAATGCCTTAAGCAAGGGCATTTAGCCAGAAAATGCTAATAAACACATCAAAGACTATTTCTAGCAGAAGGGTATGAACTCAAGGGTCTAAAGGTGGGAAAAAAAGCTCTGAGCATTTTATTTTTCTAAGCTGAAACATGCAGAGGAGCTGATAAATCCCAGATGTTAGAAGAATGTAAGGTAGGCTCTTACCTGTAGCAGAGGACTGATAGATACAGGTACAGGAGCTTCAGCTGCTGTGTGATTGGACTAAGAGCAGGAAGAAATATGGGGATGAAGGAGGAAACCTTTGTGAAGGCTGGAATGTCTCACTGGACAGGTCCTGTCTTCCTTCTTGTAAAACTGACGCACCAAAAGCCAAAATATTCTGCTGTTCAGCAAACTTATCATGAGAAAACATAATCAGTAGGAAATGTTCATCTTAGACCCTGACAAAGTACCTGTATTTAAGGATTCCTGAATGTATATTCAGTGCTTCTAAAGAAGGGTTTGGGGCATAGCATGAAGACCTGGAGTTATATGCAGAATTTTTTATTACCTTAGAGAAAAGGAAACTGTGGCAAACAGGCCAGAAAAAGACAACTTTGGTTTACCCTTGCTATTTTCAAGCAACATGCATACTATCAAGCTCTGTTAGAGAAAAACTGGAGGAAAAACAGTTCTGTAAGGGAAGTACTCAATTATTACAAGACTGCCATGTAGAATATTGTTAGCCTCTGGGATTTTTCATACATGCCTATCCAGCCTGTTGAAGTGAGGACTGACAATGAGGCAGAAGTGATGCTGTCATGAGAGAAGGCATTGCAAAAACTGAAGGCAGCTAGGACTCAGTGTCCTAAAAGCATGTGCTTCTCTGAGACTAAAGCAGAGACTTAGGCTTTAGGATGAAAGAAAAGATGTAAATTGTTTCTATGAAAGACAAGTTCATGGCATCTGAATAAATCTGCCATTTGGCATCTGGCATATAAAAATCTGAGCAAAGAATGAATCTTTTCTTGGGCATCCTATATAAGTGGAGCATTTTTGTACTAAAATATGAAGAACAGCAAAAAAAAAATTGTTAGATGGGTATGTTTTCATCTCTCTAGCTAGTGCTTTTCCTAGCTGCAGCAAAATTAAAACCCAAACCAACCAGACCAGAAAACGGTCATTTTTAGACATGTGATATCCCTTTCACCAGCTTGGAAGGTCATATATGACTGGTAAGATTCAGCTGTGGAGGCAGATAAAGCAGTTGGCTGTTCTCAGCTTTTCCCTGAAAATCAAATGATTAAGTTGTAGGAAGAGTGGACAGCACCGTGCCACTACAGATTCACTCTATTCACCTAAACCAACCTAGGTTCAGGGTATCATAGAGTGCAGGATTCACAGAAGATTGTAATTAGACACCTGTAGAAATTTCCTTTGGGAAGGCTAGACAGGATCCTACCATGTCTCAACATTCAGAGTTTGCTGCTAGGGCAAGGTCAGAAGTACAGAAGTAGAGTAATAAAATGCACGTAGGCTGTGGGACTGAAGTCATCTTTCACTCACAAAAAAGATGAAACATCTGCACGTCAGCTACCTGGCATTTTTGGGTGTGGGTGAAAACCATAAATGATAGAAGCAGACCTGGAAAAAGCACTGAAGAGATATGAGAAGTGTTATATATGGCAGAAAAACTTGTAAGTCTGGTGACCCTTCTTGCTCCTTAATGTCTGAATTCTGCCACAAGAAAGATTCTGTGTCTGCATCAATGGCAAATGTTCTTATTAGAGCAGCTGCACATTCAAAAGGGTTAGAGGGACACAGAAAGTTCTTGACAATCAATGCTACCACCAGCAGAGAGCTCAGACAAACCTTTTCAGGCTCTTCTGGAGGTTCAGTCACAGGCACTACTCTTGATCCCCTGAAACAAACATTGAAGAAAAGATTATCAAACACCCCATTTCATCACAAGCTCTACATCCTACTTTTTTTTTTTTTTTTTTTTTTTTTTTTTTTTTTTAAGAAGGATGTGAAGACATTATCATAAACAATTTAGACAAACCAATTTCATTTTAGATGCTACCTCTCTCCATAAGCTCTGGCAAGCACAAACCTTCACCATTTTTGGACAGAAAGGAAGACAAGAACTTAAATTTAATCTAAGCCTGGATGGTGAGAGAGCTGTAAAACAAACTTTTCAATATCAATCTCTGTAAATCACTCCAAAGAAAGAGTTAAACCAAAAGCACCTGACACACATCAGATGTTTCAAGAGCTCCCTGCCCTCCAGAAAACCATGTATCATGCTAGGGCAAGCTGGATCCTTGTTATTCAAAGAGGACAACACTGATGTTTGAACTGTAAGATATGTCAGGACAGTGTTTGCTACACAGAGTACAAGAGTCCTTTGCTTTTCCTAATGATTTGCTGGAAGAAGAGAGGCCAAGAGGATATCATTCTTCTGGGATCTCCAGAAACCAGGGGAGTCTATAAAAATAGTGGGACTGAGAGAGTGAAAGGCAAGGTAAGAGAGAGCAACTCTTCCCATCTAGCAAAATACATTCTCGTAGCTTAAAAAAATGTCTTTATGTTCATAAACTAGGAATAATAAAGGAATTGACAGAGAGTCAGTCAGCTGCCCAAAGAAAGAAGGGACAGAGCAATTTTTTCCCTGTGTCTTGTTCCCTGCCTGTTCTGTGGAACTTTCCCCTTCATCCTCTTTCCTGTATGATTAATATAAAGCTGCATGTTTCCTGCAGTAACTAAGGAGATTAGTTTCCTGTGAACAGAACAGCTGCTTTAAAAAGGTCTTGTATCACTTTTGAAAATAGGAGTTAGGCACCTAAGTAACTTACCCACCTCTGTTGAAAATTTCACCCTTAGCCTACCACACGCTTCTCTTCTCCATCTGCAGAGTGGAGATAAGAGCTTTTGAATGTGGCTGCTTCTATCATCTTGGGAATAAGAGTTAGAGAAACCCAGCAGCAGTGAGCACTCAAGCTGACAAAATGGCAATGCTGCACTGATAGCATCCGTTCTCCTACACTATGGAAAAATGTTATTACTGATCAGTCCAGGTACAATGATTCTCACCAACACAGCATTGGCCTCCGATGCCTTATTTGATGCAGACCTTATGAAAATCTCTACATAAAATCTTATAAAATAACCAGACTCCCATCAGACTTCCTGTAATCTGAAAATAGAAACAATCTGAGAGTAATCTTCCTGTGTCTGAAAACAGAATGCATATCTTTATGAGAATTTACTTAATGGAATAACTGGTCTCTACATATTCTACAGGATCGCTTATAAGGCTGTTTGAAGAAGAATGAGTTGATCTCCAAAATTCAGTTCCCTGCTAAGCAGAGCTGGTGTTGACTGCTACATTTAGCTTTCAAAATTCCTCTATTCAAGCAAAATCTTGGAGAGCTTGGAAGCCAGTGGAGGAAAAGGTGTGCTGACTTGCTGCTGTGCAGTTCTCACCCAGCAGAGCAGGCAGAGATGCAGGGAGCCACAAAGAAACCTCTGACACTTCAAAGCCACAGGAGCAGAGCAGCAGCCTCACTAATAGGAGCTTGTCTGTTCCCTGTTTCTAAGCAAGATAGCAGAGATGGTAGTTAAGATCCGGAAAATTTTAAAGCTCAGAATCCATGCTGGGCATGCCACAAGTGTTCATCCTCAGAGTTAGCAAGTTCTGGAATTTTAAAACTCCAATGTGCAAATACCACTGATACAAGTCACACTTGAACAAGTCATCCGGGTAAGACACACACTTGTGAGGTTTCTTCTCCTGTTGCTTAATATCTTGGACTGTGTTTTTTATAGATTTTTTTTTTTATATACTCCCCGAAATTCAGCGAGAAACTTATGCACCAGTGTCATTCCTTAGAGACAATCAGTCCATGCCTACAGATTCATTAAATGACATAAATATGGATACAAGAATAATATTTATCTGAGAGGAAGCAATTCCCATCAGAAAACTTCTATTGTGGGAGAATACAAATGGTTAATGAATCAATGTTAATGCCATGTTGCATCTGTGGAGCCTCTCTGCAGCCTTGGAGCAATGAAGTTTGCACAGCTGGCAGATTTTTAAAAAGCAATTACAAGAACCATTTTGGAAGTCTGGAAAACTCTAAACAGTATTAAAGACTAAATATTAATTATAACAAGTATCATTCAAATGTCTTATAGGACTCCAAGGCACTAATGAACTCTGTTAAGAGCAATAATCAGGTTTACAAATTAAACTATTGCATTATATACTAGGCAAACTTCAGTTTGTTGGAGCTTTCTGTATAATGAGGTTATTTTGCCTCTTGATACCATAAATCTCATTTTACATGCTTATTATTAAAGTTCTTTATAGGAGGAATATTAGAGACACTTTTTGGAACTTCTCAATATTCAAGCTAATTTAAAAAAGAACACCAAGTGCTCCTCTTTCATATTATTCTGTGTCATTCATTCACTAGCAAAATGAGGGGGAAAAAAGAAAAAAAGATAAGGTAGCCTGAATTTTTAATTCTGAATGGTTTGTATGTTTTTAAAATCTAAAATCTTGAAATCTTTAATATTAGCAAGTCACAAAGTGGTCACGATCAGAGACTTTTGCTTGTGTGTCTGGCAGTGCCACCCAGAGAGGCTGTTCCTCCACTTTGGGGCACTTGGATTTAAAGTGAAATGAAAAGTATAAATGAAAAGCAAGGAGTGAGAACAATGGAATCAGATGCTGAGAAGAAGGAAGAAGAAAGGAAAGGAAGGTTTCTGTGTACACACCATGTAAAGATAATCCGTGCTTGGTGAGCAAACCAAGTGAAGGCTGAAAAGCATAATGACATAAGATTTTTTTAAGCCAGTAGTAAACACAGAAAATCTGACAGGTCTAACTTGCTTTTTCAACTAAAGCAAAATAAAATAAAAAAAAATTAAAAAAATTTTTAAAAAAAGAAAAACAGGAGCAACCAGGCAAAACTAAAACAAACAAAAAACCCTCAATCAATCCTCCCTCCCCCTCAAAAAAAAGCAAAAAAAAAAATGATCACAACTCATTTTCCAACCAAAAACTGTAAAAAGCTAATTTCACTATCCAATCACCTGAACACAAGGAGAAATGAATCTTCCATTCTTAACAAGATTCCTGTATTTCCACTGATTAGCTTAGCTTCCAGTATTTGAAATATCTCATACAATTCTGTTTGGAATTCTCCCAGAAAAATAAAGAAGTATCAAACTACTAACAGAAATTTTTCATATTCATGATTTCTCATTATTTGTGTTGCAGGTGATATAAAACTTCACATCTTTAAGAATGACATTAAAAGTTCAATGTATCTATAATGTAGGTGAGCTGATTTAGTCTCTTGATGTGTCTATTCTTTCTTTAGTGTTCATCCTTTACAAAATGTGCTCCATTGGTAATTTTTAATTTTTCCATAAGAAATCTTGCCACATACATAAAGCAATTTCCAGTATTTGTAACTGTAGCAGTAATGGTCAATTTTCACTTTTGACTAAACAGCAGCACTAGGGGTATGAAATGTTGGTTTTACTGTTCAGAATACAAACATGGTAAGATACAGATAGTGGCATGTGCATAAAACCACATAAGGCAGCACAAGTCCTGATGTTTTATTGTAAAAAACCAAAAAACTCCAAAACTCTTCTAATGGCATGAATTTAGCTAAAAACCAAGTACAAAGCCAAACATCTCTATTGCCATGTAGAACTCAAGCTTGTGGTTGATTTTCTGTCTTCCCACTGGCTTTAACAAAAGTCAGAATTTCTTGTATCCCCTCATGGAATTTCATCTTCCATATAAAGTTAAATGGTACTGAAAAGAAAGCTTTCAGTAGCCATATTTAATATAAAATATAAATGATAATTGTTACCATGCAACTACCTAAGTTGCCTCACAGCCCAAGCAACAAAATAACCAGTGCAATAGTAGAATAGTCCCATTTTTCTTTTTATTTACACAAGTATCTTTAAGCAACTGTTAGGCTTTCAGATAATGTGCCCCAGCTGCCAGTGACCAGCAGATCATCCATCCAGCCCCTCCAGCCCTGCCAGCTCCCAGCTCCCTTTCCCCTGGAGCAGAGGCATCCCTAAGCATCCTGAGCTCAGGTGTGGGAAGCCTGGCCAGAGCTGCAGTTTAATGCAGCAGGGTGTGCTTGGAGCTCATCCTTCTATAGCTTGAGGACATTTCTCATTTTCACCCCCTTAAAACACAGCTTAACAACTCTGCTGCACATCATGAACATTTGGACGGGTCACTTTTCATGATCTTTCTGTTGGAGTGAAGAAATTGCTTGACATTAAGATTCATTTCTCTTTCAGCTCAGGCTCTTTAAAACAGAGAGTGATAGCAGAGAGCTGTTGGAATCATAGAATCACAGAATTGTCTGGGTTGGAAGGGACCTCAGAGATCATCAAGTCCAACCCTTGACCCACCGGTGCGGTTCCCAGCCCACGGCACTGAGTGCCACATCCAGTCTTTTTTTAAATGTCTCCAGGAATGGAGAATCCACCACCTCCTGGGGCAGCCCATTCCATTGCCTGATCACCCTCTCTGTAAAGAAATTCTTTCTAATATCCAACCTAAACCTCCCCCGGCACAACTTAAGACCGTGTCCTCTTGACTTGTTGAAAGTCATCTGGGAAAAGAGACCAACAAAGAATCAAAACCTGATGCCTCCTCACTGGCATTTAGCCTGGCAAACTCTCTCTGCACCAATAAACCACCAGTAAGTACCAGCCACCAGGCCTGGTCAGGCTACTTTAACTCATCTCCCTTCCTAGGGAGGAATTAGCATTCACAAGCTTGGAGACATGGATTCTCTACCCCAAAAAATCTCCTGCAATCATTATTTTCATTATTTTCATAAAGGTTATTTGCCCCTTTGAGCCCCCCTATGAAAAAATACCTTAGAGAAGCCTCAGTAAATCCAGCCTCTTCCTCTAGCTACTCCTCTGTACTCCTCAAAATGAACTTTGGAGATATCTGAACATCTCTTAAAGTCTCTAGCCTGCTCTGGCAATAGAAGGGAGAGAGGATATTGTCCTAAAATATGCTCCTAAATAGCAGAAAAAAAATGTCTCAGCTGACAATGAGAAAAGCTGCAGAGCTGCCTGTTGTTTGTCATTTCTGCTGTCAGATCCTTGAGGTTTTTTTCCTTACAATTTGATTCATTCGTTCCATTTCTTTGTGTCATGTTTCTACAAGCCTCATTACATGGCTGTGGAAAAAATACTGCAGATGAATTTCTGTTCTCTGAAAAATGAGAATGCTCCCCATACTAAATGGTTCAGGGTTTGCTAGGTAGTGAAGTCATTATGTAAAAAAAAAAAATCTCACAGAAAAATCCAGCTTTTCTGTACACAAAGCCCTGGAACTTACATGTATAATGAAGGATTCTACATAATGATACAGAGTGTGTGCATTGTTTTAGCAAATTACAAATGAGAAAAAAAAAAAAAAAAAGATGTAAGGAAATTTTGAATTGAAATAGAAACATATAAAAGTAATTGAATTGACCTTTGAGGTTTTTTGCTCCTGAAAGAGTTGCCTTAAACTATAAAATGCTGACTGAAGTAGGGATGATCACAGTTTTATGATCACAGAGCTCCCTTGTGTGTCTGTTTTTGAAGCCCATGCCCGAAGTGATGTTTATGCTATACAACTTAATTTTCCATATCCTATTTCACAGGTACTTCCTCAGGTGCTTGGCAGCCTTTTTTTTTTTTTTTTGCTAATAAAATTAATTCCTTGCCCTGACAAGTTCTGAGCTGCAAGCTGAGCATATGATGCATCAAACATATCCATACACAGTCACATCTGCACAAAGACCTGATGCAGGGGATGGCATGTGAGGGCACATGTGTGCACACAGATACCTGCATTAACACACGGGCAAACATAAGCCAGTTACCCAGTGGCCATTCTCAGACCAAAAGAGAGACTTAAAAGCTTTTCCAGGAGCAAAACTAAACCTTCCTCTAACTGAGAAACATCCACTCAGCTGACACCTGAGTCTGCTTCATAGCAACTGAGGGAGGAAGGAGGACTCAGGTCCATTCTTAAGATACTTTTTCTTTCATTCTCATTCTCATTTCATTCTTTCATTCTCAACACCTGCTGGTTGTTTGGAGAAGTCCTGGATTTTTTTGTGCTTTCTCAGCTATACTGCAACCCATCCTGTATCAACAGACAATTTACTCTTTTAGTGAAATAATAGTTTTGAGTTAAATCCCGGAGTAAGATAAAATCCTTACATCTGCCTAAAAATGTTAGCACTGAAGTTAGCAATAGCAGAACACTCCTTGTCAAACCTGCTGTTGAACTCTTGTTCTATGTACACATCTAAATAAGCAGGTGTGCATCTGGAAAAAGTGTATCTGAGGATTTTATGCACTAGTCTTTTTCATTAGACCACAAGTTCAGACTGCAGCAAGCTATTGCTGATTTTCTACCCTTGCTCAGTGAATAGATATTTTATTAAAATGTTGGGTTTTTACATTCTGGAGATATGGCCTTGGTTGTATTTAAACAATCATTTCTGTCAGGTTAAGAAAAGCCTTTTATTTTAAAACACTATATGAAATCTCAGCTACAGGGATAAACTGTTCTATAGTCCTGTATTATGAAAATAACTCCACATTTGTGCTTTGTGAAGCATTAGCAGAGCTGAAGTTAGTCAAAACCCTGCATTCAGTGTTCTGCTCAACCTTTTGAATCAGAGAGAATGAAAGAGAGATACCCAGAAGGGCAAACAGCACATCAGAAATCTGTGCTAGAAATCTGTCACTAGGACCACAGGCTTTGCTACAAACAGCAGTCAGCAGCCTGGGCAGCCAAAAGAGCAAGCAAGGTCGTTCAAGAAGCTGCCACCACAGACCTAAAAGCTGCTTGAAAAATACAGGAATCCTAGCAAGTACATTGAAATAACCCAGAGCTCGTGGTGTACACAGTCACAAAGCAGCAGGACTGCCACTCCATCCTAGCTCGTGTTAGTCACTGCTGAAGGAGTTCAAGAGATTTGTGCATTCCCTTCTTCACAGACGGAGCACAACGTGCTCATTCATCTGATGTTAAAATGCTGAATTTTATTTTGTGCTAAGTTACACAGAGTCACAATATTAGCCACTGCAATAACAAAAGAAAATAGCTGTTTTTTGTGGCATCCTTATCTCGTGAATAAATGCAATGCCTTCTCTGAGAGGGAGGCACGTGAGGATGTAATGCATGTGCTTGGGTTTGAGAAACAATAAATAAATGTATCCTCCAAAGAGGAGCAGAGTAGTGTGAGACACAGTGACAAAGTTCTTGGTTTGTAGTCCTGCAAATACACTCTAAACAGGAGGAAAGGGCAAATGTATGAGTTATTTTTCTAATATGGCATAAATCCAGGAATACCAACAGAGCTGGGAACTCTCCCAGTCACAAGAGATGAATGTAAGTAATTCAGAAGATGTGCTTTCTGAAGAAATGCATATTCCCCTGCTTCGCTGGGGGAAGTTCATCTTCAAATCACATGGAACTGCATCAGCAAAGACCTCTTGCTGCTTATTGATATTGCAGACAAAATGAGGAGGAGAGAAAATTATCCCCAAGCCATTATTTACATTTTTTTTTTTTTTTTTCAAAAGTTCAGTCTCAAAAGCCACTTGACCACAATTCAGACCTTTCCAGCACAGCAGAGAAAAAGCTATAGGGCTTTTTAAGTGATATAGGCTCAGGTGGGTCCTAAACTGAGATTTAGCATTACTTTTATTTAGCTTTGGTCAGGTGAAGCCTCTTTATGCTTTATGTCCACTATATCAGATTTTACTTTATTCTCTGCTTCAAAGAGGCTTACTTAAGAGCAAAAGGCATCATATCTTCTGATGAAAGTTCCTATGCTGTCATCCAAAGGAAATGACATTGAAACCACAGGTAATTATTGTAATGTATAGATGTACATGGTAGCTCAGTTTTTTTGTCTGACTCCAGTGGATCGTCACTGCTTTACAACTACTGAGCATCTGGCTTAAATTTTCCATATTACTGGAGCAATTTTTACAGCTCTTAAGGAGAAAACCTTTATTTTTTTAATGCTGGAACACCCCACAGTCTGCCTGAACACCACTTTTTGATTAAACTAATCAATTTATTCTTTTGCATAATTCAAAAAATAGAAGGAGCATCTGAGAATTGGGATTTAGTCATAAATGCGGAGGAAACAGAACAAAAAAAAAATTGCATCTGCTTGAGAAATAGCCTATTGATCACAGACCAAAGTAAATTATACTGCACATGAAATTTTGAGGAAAAAAGGAACACTCTGAGGTAAATAGGAAGATAAGAAAAATGGACAAAAGCTACAAGATGTGGCTTTTGACCTGTGAAAAATTAGAGCTCTTATTGATGGGATGCAAAACCATTGGCCATTCAGGGCAATCAGTCTTTTCATGGCCACTAAAAATGAGGTACTAATTGTCTACATTCCTGCTTAATGAAACAGGGGTGCAATAGTTTAGTCAGATACTACCTGAAATGTTTGCTTGTTTTTCTTTCTCAGTTGTTGACAGCAGCATTGGCATGACAGCCCCTGATAAAGAAGTCTGTAAATTTGAATTGATTATTTTTTCATGTAGATAACTGAAGGCTCCCATACTAAAAGGCCAATCAAAAGAATTCCCAAGACAGAAAACCCTGTCATTTTGATTTGTATAAATTCAGCAAGGAAATAGAATTATGTAGCATTTTTCAAAATGATTTTAATTGTGTGTTCTGGCAATAATGTCTTGTTTTCTGTTTATCAAAATGCATACTTCCTTCAGTTAATTTCCCTATTATTTGTTATCTGATATTAAATTAGCTATGTATGCCTTGGTTAATTTACTTCTCTAATAGGTTATTTTACCTATCTAATTCACAAGCTGCATTTCAGAAAGTCTTTCTTGAAAATGTAACATCATGATTTTTGTCTAAAGATTCAAAAGAAGCTGGAGGGAAAGAAAATGAGTTGGAAGGGAAATGGTTTTCTCTCCGTTTTTTTCCCTGAACTCAAAAAACCCCTTGCAACAACACCTTCAACTCACAACATTTTTTTTAAACAATAAATAAATTTCAATGTCATCCTTAAGTTATCATTTTTCTTTGCACTTTGTATGGACTTTGAACTACTTACCATCTGAGAAGTATTTCAGATGAGTTCCTTCAGTTCATGAATTGTCATCTTGAAATTTCCAATAGCATTCCAACACTCAAACACCTTTCTGCAAAAGAGAAACAGTCCCTGAAGTTACAGGATCAGAGGTTAACATTTTGTATGGTTACTTTTCAGATACTGACATCCTATGTGGTAATTGTTAAAACAAATTGTTTAGTTGAAGTTTCTTTGAGAGAATACCTAAAAGCACATGCTATTTTTATAAGCCTTGGAAGTTGAGCCTAAATGGGGGGTACCTTCTTGAGTGGCACAAGAACCAGTTTGAAGGCTACTGTGTCTTATATTTTAGCTGAAAACCTTGTACAGCTCACCAGTTGAGAAGAATATTTGAAATTTTTCTTTTTCTTCCTGTGGAAAAGTGATCTCCCTTACTTCCCGACACTTCCCACTCTTACACAACTGATTAAAAAGCCAAATATTCTATTAAAGACAATGATTTGCGCCTTTAGCATTTAACACAATTCAGTTTTCTTGTGGCACACTATGAAACTCTAAAAAAAAGATGGAAATACATTTCACTGCTTATTAGGAGTAGGATTTAGCCTAATAATAAATTCATAATGGGATACAGTACAGGATACCTGTCTGGGTAGGACTCCTTTTAACTTTCCTCCAAGGACAGAGATGGTATCAGCTGTCTGTGCACAACAGTCTGTGGGCCAGTGTCCAAAAGAAGATGGTGGATGGGTAGTCCAGTCATTGTCCCACCAGCCCCAATGAAACAACTACAGATGTACAACTACAGAAAATAGAAGCACAGCATGCTGACACCCTTATAAGCCAAATTTCTGACATTTCCACACAAGCATGGCCAACCACATCAATATTTTTTGTTTAAGCACACTGCTAATTCTAAGCCAAATGAGTAGGCTGTGAAAGTCAAGCTACTTGGTTCTGTATTTAATTCCTTTTATTCCACACCCTGAAGCAGGAATTGTCCTTCAAACAAGTGGTAGAAACTGTGCTGTGCATGGGCAGGATAATTTGTGGATCTGTATCTATGGACATATCAATGCTTTTAAGGTACAGATACAATTTAAGTACCATGTGTTTGCTTTCCAGGCTGTACCTATTTTAAAGATACAGAAAATGAACATCAGGCAAAAAGGAAAGCAACTTTTCAGGAGAGGAAGATGTCAAACTGTCCTCAGAATTTATTTAAAAAGGGAGTTCAGGGTTCTTCTTTGTTATAATATTATACCACAAAAAACCAAATAGTCTAAACTAGTCATGTAAGGGACATCAGTGACAACAAAAGACTGCTGTGTGCACTTACATCTGGTAGTACTGGTGACACAGCTGAGAACAGGTGTGGAAGCCACATTTCACCCCTCAATTTTAAGCCAGACTCACTTTGTAAGCTTTAGTGCCCTAGCACTCGATTCCTCCTGTATGGAAATCACACCAAAACTGGCCCTAAAGGTTCAAAAAGTTCAGCCACAGTCTCAAAAGAATCTATGTAAATCACTTCCTAACTGTTTTAGGCTTGTCTTTTGAGGATGCTTCAAACACACATGGTTACCTAGTTTTACAAACTTGCTTATTCAAGAGGAACATTGGGGCAAAAAAACCTGTTCAATATAACAAGTTTGTTTATCATAGGCTTAGCTGTGTTACAAGACCTTTCCAATTTCAGAGCAAAACAAATAAAACAGAGGTGCCAGGTTCATTAGCATTTAATGAATAACAAATGAACTGGCCTTTGCTAGTGATCAGAACTTGTCTTACTCCTGAGTTTTTCAATTGTATTATCTCCTTTCATGCAAATTAAAGGGCTACAAAAGCACAATTAGATGTGGCAACTACAAACAACAGGAAAAGAGCTCAGCAAAACAAATCACAGAACTCTTCATTATTCAAACTGAGCATGTATCAGTTCAGAAAACTGGCAGCTCCCTTCAGCTTTTATTTATTGCAGTTCAGACAGCAAGTAGGTATTAAGTTTGTGTTTCTGTGAAAATAAACTATGGCTTTCATTCTTTCATTCCCTCTCCTTTCCCACTGCTTACAAACTCAGTTTTAGTATTAAATCAATGTATTGTCCAGTTCCTCTGTTTTACTCACAGATCTGGTCGCTAGAGACATCAATATATATATCCCTCTGCTGATCTTCATTTTTTGACAATAATTCTTCTTTTAATAACAATAGTTATCCAAAGAGATTCAACATTTTTCTGGAATTCCAGTTATATTTGCCTTTAGCATTTTCTTTCCCTCAGCATCCTGCTACAAGGAAGCAGAAAGCTACACCATAAGGGAGTTTTGAACCCAGATTAATCCATTACAGAAATATTTTAATCATTTAATAACTCAATTAATTTTTCTCTAAAATCTTATCAGTTGGGAGTAATGCAAGTATAACAGACTTAAAATATAATTCTAAATACGAGAACCAAAATTAACTACAAATGTCTAAAAAGAAAAACTTTTCAGAAATTTAAATGTGTTTTCATGAAATGTTTCTTTGCTGGTAAGAAGCCAGTTGATGTTCTTTACATTTAACTTACCCTAACCCAAGGAAAAAAAAAAGAATCCTTAATGATTAGCATGGCTTCAAAATAAGTTTTTAAATATTTTAATAATATAACATTCATTTAGATTTAATAGCATGCTTTTTTAAAAAAATCAAAGTCAAAATTCACTGCTCAGACTTGCTAGAGGAGGTAAAGAGTCTCAGTGCCCCACGTTAAATTACATTGCTTGTAGATGATGTATGTGACCTCTGAAAATTAAAATATCTGAGAGCCTAGACCATTAAAGGAGCCATGTAAGGAACTGATGCTTCTTTTTTTCTTTGTTTCTGTTTCTTAGACAATTATGCTGCCTACAGAGCTCATGCAAATTTTATGGGGCAAGGTTTAATTGACAATATTTAGCAGCAATATTTGGCACCTACACAGAAGAGAGTTCATACACAACCAGAGGAGAATAGCCCAAAGGGAAAGCTCTGAAACATACATCATGGACCTCCTCACCACCCATGGTTTTCCTCCATAAAGTTCAGCTGTTGCAGCCCAGGACTTGTTAATGAAGACACAGCTGATAAAATGTACCACTTAAGCAGAAAATGGGAGATCTTGGAACATTTAATAGGAATGATGTGGAAGACTAAGCCCCAGCCTATAGGGGAGATGAAACAATTAGAAAACTAAATCATGCCCATGAAGTTCCTGGCATACAAGGGCATCCAAAAATTGTTCTTTTGACAGTTCCATGTTGTGTTAATATATTATGCTCCTATTTTGGGGTTAAAGATGAGAATAATCTGCTTAACAGGAGGCAAACCCAAAAAACTGCCCTCCACGTGCCACCTTTTTTAGTCTCCTAAGCTTTGTCTCACAAAGGCTGAAAAATACTTTTTATCTTGAAAAAGTTACTCTAAGATATCATGAAAACCAGTTGAGTTCTTATTATTCTATTCTTTTAAGGAGAATGGTGATGATCTGCATGCTCTCCAACACCTACCTCTATGAGGAAGCTGGCCATAGGTCCAGCAAATTTTTGTATCTTTGGGGGGAGTAAATTAGACTTCCATAGCCAAGTAACTTTGAGGGCAAAAGTCAGGATATTTGTTAGCTAGAACTGAACTGTTCAACAGCAAAGGAGTGCTGACCCTCTCCTGAGACCTTAATATAAGCCACAGTTTAAATGAATGGATCAGAGAACACTACTGGCTCCTTCTTGTGCCCTAGAAATCAAGCAAGATAAATGAACTTTTTTTTCTCCCCCCTCAGAATATGTTCTAGATAAGTAAATGACAAAAATGGGCAGATCCAGGTTGATTTTACACGGAATTCATCTGGGGATATGAAAGTCCTTGACTTTCCAAGCAACATTTGACATCAGTACTCACTGGTATAACCAGGGCTGACCAGGCCATCAACAAGCTTTGAGTTCTTTGGAGAAGCATTCTGTCAGTAACCTCACAGGAGCTTGCTCTACTTCTGCCTTGCACTTAAATAGACTTTTAGGACAGTTCTACATTCGTTGTAAGGTTTAAATCAGTATGGAAAGGGATTTCAGTGTAGAATCTTCAAGCTGTTGGGTTTCTCCACCCCATAATATCATTTCCTTTCATGCTCTAAGGTTGAACAAGAATAGATGTGAGATGTTGTGATCACTGCTTTTACTGAAAGGAGAATAGTTTAATGGTTCTGTGTTGCAGTCAACAGCCTCCCACGCTCCTTCCTGTGATCTTAGCAAGGCTGTAAATTATGTAAGCAGAAGAAATGCATTTTGATGTCTAAAGGCTTCTTCACAGGTTTTTGTTTTACACAAATTAGAAAAAGCAGCAAGTTTTTGCCTTGATTTTTAAGTGCAAATTGGAGCATTAATAGCATAGGAAACTCCGTGGGCAAGCATGTAAGCCTTTTTATTATGAATAAAGCAGCTTGCAAAAATTCAGAGACATAAAGGATGCAAAAGATCGAAAGTACATATCAAAGGAGGACAGTAATAAAAAAACCCTCCAAAACCAAAGGAATACATTTTAACAAAGCATGAAATGCATGTGGTTTTGGGGCTATCTTCTGATCTTTCTCTGTAGGAAATCTCTGAAAAGGGAGCACAGGGGGATGAGACAGACTCAAACAAGCCTTTCAGATCAGTTGTGCTGGGTATTATGTTTCTGAAAGTAAGAACCAGCTCCAAGGAGACTCCCCCCCAGTTTGTTAGGAGTTATGCTCATCTTCTAGCCCACCTTCAAAGACTGGATGAGACTCTTAGTGCAGTGCATAAACATCTCCATCCCTTCAAACTTCTACAGAAGGTTTCCAGTGCATTAAAATCTGCTTATTTCAGTATTAGCTTTAAGGTTGAACCCCTGCGTTGTGTCCAATTTTAACCTGAAAAGTGCAGCTGCCAAAACACTAAACTAGCTCCATGCCCAACCATAATGAACTATATTATTTTTTTTTCATTAAGCTCCAGCTATACAATGTAAACATGAACTGTATGCTTACTGACAGCTCACAGGTGGTAAACCTTTGTGCCCACTGCAGGCAGTGACAGATTTAATTCATCATAACTTGGAGAGGAAAGCATCAAATCCACAAGGATGATGGTAGCTTGCAGTGCCTCAGTTCCGAGCTGAATTGAAGTAATCACAGTCCATAAAACACAAAGTAAAAGAGCAGAATACCCTTGATCTTTTTGTCTTCTTCCTACCAATTTTTTGTTTCACATACACTTAATAATGGTTTTGCTCATTCTGAAGTGCATTATCACATTTTTACAAATACAGAAATCACATCTATGTGACCTTCTGTTTTATTTTTAAATATAATTGTCATGCTCAGTAATCAGGACAAAATTACGAATTGTGAAATGTTTCTAGAGACTTATTTAGGTTTTGATTTAGGTTTAATTTAGTAAAATTTAAGTTACATTTCAGATTTCTACTCTGTAGCTGAAGTCACGCTATTTCTGCTCTCATTGCCCATCCATATTCACTAGCACAGCACTTTGATTTAGTATATTCTTTTTCTTGGGCCACACTGGTTTACAACTTACTTTGGGAAATGCTCACACTTCAACATTTTGATTCAATTGTGGAGTCAATTCAGGTACAGTCTTCACCTAGAAAGTCTACTGGCTTCAGTAGGAATTTGGATGTGCAAGGAATACAAAAGGAAACCATGTTCATAAAGAAAACACAAAGGAAAATATCACATCTATCTTACTGGGCACTTACCTTATTTTCATCCAATTCTGATAGGATAGATTTGTGGTAATTATTACTTTTTACCTGTTTACATAGATTTAGTTAATCTATGTTAATTAGTTAATAATCTTGCCTACTTGAACAGTCCGATAACCTGTTCTGGGGAATATCATTCTACCACAAGTGTAAAGGATTGCCTTTTCCATTCTACTTTTTTGCACAGCTGCTTAGAATACTGATGTATTTCACTGTTCTTTCCAATTTATGACACCTCTTGGTTCTTTCTGTGTTCTAGTGAGACTATGGTTGACACAAAGTGTGAGAATGCCATTCTGAGCACAGAAAAGGGTAAATTTTATACAAAGGCAAGTTAAGTACCTACAAAAGAGCTTATGTGATGGTATGTGCTGTATTGCAGTGAAATTGAATTACCCCTGTACTTTGGGAGCTGGTGAATGGTGTTCACTGCCAGCACAGATCAGCTGCACTGTGAATGCTACTGGGCCTTGCTGGGTGTTCCAACAGCTAAAGTACAGGATGCTGTCAAGCAATTAGATGGTCTCCTAAGTGCTAGAGAAGATTTAAAAATTCAGTTCACTATGAGTTCCCAATTTCTGGTAAGAGGAATTCATCTTTTAAGCAGAAAATCCATGAACATTTACACAACTCCTTTCTCCTTTTGTTGCCTTTTATTCTTCCGTAAAGAATAAAGAATTTCATAGAACCAGATTCTAGTTCTTTTTTTGTTGTTTTTTTTTTCTTCCCTACAAAAATCCATTGAAGCTACTGTGCAGTGTATCAGCAAAGGCCTCAGAAATAGATCCAAAGATTTTACTCACAAAGAGTTATGCTTTTAGGAAAGCTTCTTTATAAGACAGGAAAACCTGTTACATCAGTCTCACCCATGTTACAAGCCTTACTCAAAGACTCAAGAAAGTACAACGTTCAAGAGGAGAAAAGGTGGGACACAGAACTTCTCAGCATGACTTAGAAGTTTTGAGATTTGGTTAACAAAGTAGCAAACAGAGCACAATCCAACAGCATCTAAATGCTCCCTCCAAGCTGCTCAATCCTCATTTTTGAGACATTTATTCCATTTCTTTGAATTGTTTCAAAATTTATTTCCTTATTCACTCCATGCTGCTGAAAGTCCCTACAAAGCAACACCAGTAAAATGCTTCTAAAAATCACACAGGGTTTCATATACAAACAGCTGGAAAATGGGCTAAATTGAGTCTTGCATATGCACTCTGCAGGGACTGAAACTTTAAAGTGTCAACTGATGCTATTCAGGGGAAAGAGGAAAGCAGCAGCAAGTAATGGAATGAGATGAGATACAGTCAAACCTCTCATTCAGTTTCTATCTGGAAATCACTAAATGTTTCTGGCACTAATAGCATAGGAAGTTGTATGCAGTTTCAGTGATCCATTTATATTTAATTAAACTTATAAAGTATAAGCCCCGAGTTACAATTTTTGCCTTTTTGATTCAAGCCATGGTTCATTTATTTTAATGCCTTTAGGAGTTCTACCAGTTAATAATTGAAGAGGTCATTTTGTTATGAATTGCTTCTTGGTTTTTCATGCTATGTATTTGTTTTGTTTATACCAAAGGGAATTTTCAAATCTTGGAAGGGCTACCAGTAGGTAAAGCCACTGCCAGCAATGTGTTTTAGCAGACAGTGAGACTCTGAACTTGTAATCCAAAACATCTGGTTGCTAAAATGTGGTTCACCAACTGCTGTGTCAGAACCTCCCAATATCTGCAGGAAAGTTCCTGCCAACAAGGCTCCATCACTTTAGGAACTGCAATCCTCAAACAGAGGACGATTATACCTGTAAATATCTTTTTTTCCCCATGGGCTTTTTAAAACAATGCAAACAATGCATTTCTAAAACAATACCCTTAACAACAAGGTGTAACATAAGTAACATTTGTTGGAGTAGATGATCTCTAAGGCCCTTTCCAACCTGAGCCATTCTGTGACTTTATGATAATATTTTCTTTGGTGATTTAATCTGTCTGGGGGAAAAAAACCCAGTGTGCATGAAAACACAAAATACCATGCTAAGGAAAAAAACAAACAAACAAACAAACATAGAACCCAAAAAAACCTCATAGACATTTTTTCACGGACAGGACATGGGAAGAAGAGGAGTAAAGAAACAGAACAGTCCCTATTTTAAATTACTATGTCATGTCTTCTGATAGTAGCAAATATATTGTGAGAAATCCTTTAAATATATTCCAGACCTAGAGATAATGTGGGCTACTTTGTTTCCTATATATAGAAAAGGGATCATGCCTGGAAGTTCTGATACCTGATAATCTTTTTTTCTGAAGTTATCAGCTTTAAGTCTGTTATGCTTACTTATTGTTAGACAAATTTGCTTTTAAATCTACTTTTCAAAACAATTTCAGAATGTACTTCCGGATACAGAAATCCAGAAGTAATGGATTTCTGTAAATATGATATTCTGGATTAATACAATTAGATGTAGAGTTCAAAACAATTTTCAAAATACAGTCTGTAATCGAAATTAAATAGGATACTTTTAAATAATTTTTAAAAGATGGTTTGGAATTGTCAAGCATATCAAATATCAAAACGAAAATCTATCAGCAAAGTGCTTATGTGAAATGATCACTGGTGGCTACCTGTGCTTCATCTTCCCTTTAATCCTATATTAGCTCATTCATTTATAAAAAAAAAAAAAAAAGTTTTTTTTCCCACTTTCTATCAAGAACAACAGTATTGGGCTGCCTTTGAGTCTGCAATAGTCACACAGAGATCTGTTAAACCTGACTCTTTGGTTTGGACAAAGCATTTATTTGATTGCCACTGACATTTGAAACAGCCATCAGCAGCTCCATCACATGGCATAAACACCAGGAGCAGGAGAAAGCTCAGGGAATCTGAGAAGAGGGAACTGCAAGGCAAAAAAAAATAATTACAGACTGTTGTGTATGGATTTCTTTTAGAAAGAAGTCAGATATTCTTCATGCTCTGTAATGGGCACATACACAACTCCTGCATAGAGACTGGGGCTTGTTATGAGCAAGGCCTGGAAGAGGAATAAGTGAAGCCAAGCTCTGATGGCAGAGTTGGGATTAAATGCTTTGCTCCCACATGGGTATGCAAATGAACAACACAGGGAGCCAATCCAAACATACCAACTCATTTTAATTCATTTTCCTATACCTGGCTGCAGTATTTGTGTAATCAGAGCAATAACCAGAGCATTATAATGCCTGGTATACAATCTAGTGGCGTGTACAAACGTGCAATGCCAGTTTGTAATGTGCTTTATTGCTTGAAAAGCTGCAGAGCAATTAAAATGCAACTCTTCCTCCAGCTTTGCAACCCCTGACATCTGACTTTTTTTAGAGGTGACACTTTGGGATTTATCTAACATGCTGTTGGAACAGTCACAGACAATCTAACTTTCTTGGAATATATTAGTTTGTGCTGCTGCTCTAAAGGATCCAAATTAAATTCCTCACAGGGATTTTTAACTGCCATACTAGGATGTACAAAGTAATCTTTATTTCTAACAACAGGGACTACTAGAATGACTGCTGAATTTCATTTTGGTAATGACAGATGTTACAAAGACAAAATAGGAATTCATAATGAGATTTTGGGTGTCATTATCCCAACTTCGTACACTTACATATTTTCAAATTTCTAAGTAGTGAAGCTGTTTCCTCCATTATAAGATACTGCTTTTCTATTCAATTTAGATAAATTTTCTGTGTGGTGTGTGATTCTCTCTGCAAGTTCTTCTAATTCACAATGCTTTTCTTGAAGCATTGTAAAAACCTTTCACTTCTTGCAGCAATATATAATCCTCATACATGGAGAAGCAAATGAATGTAAGATCAAAAGAAGGGAATTTGAACAAATCTCTGGCAAGGTACAGTTTGTTCTCACTCTGTTGCTATTTTACCTCTGGTTATAGAAATGTGGTTGAATAAAATGACAAAGCATTCTCTTTTGATACAATGATGGATAAAATCACTTCATTTTTTCGACACAAAAGTGTTATTTCCTTTTTCAAAAAAGTGGAACACCTACATGGTGTAGGAAGGCAGGTGACAAAGTTCTTAGAAGATGAGTAATGAACAGATTGAATAAAATAATAAAATAATTAAATACATCTAGTTTCTGATTATATTTGGAAATATAACAATGGGCTACCATGTACTGAGATTTTTTATTTATTTTTATAATTGAATTCTTTTAAAAACTTTACTTCTTACCCCTCCTTACCCATTTCCATCTCTTTTGCAAGAATTAAATGATAATAATGATAGATATCAGAAGTTACTGAAACGGGCAGCCTGTCTGAATGCTCTCAAAAGCATTTGCAAACTCACAAATGAAATGCTGAAGATCCCATGTCATTTTAAAACATGACATATTCTTTGATCTCTGCAGAATTTAATTTGCCAAATCCCACCTGAGCTACGATATCTACATCTCCACAACACAGCCCATGGCTAACTCTTGTCTGCCAAGAAAACAGCATTTATCAGCTGATGTCACTCATCAGATGTTTCAAGTTGCACTCAGAAATGGAAGTGAGAATGCTGGTGCTTCCATGCAGAGAGCTAATCTCCAGCAACAAGAAATTCATTCTTCTAAAGATCTTTTCCTATGTTTTCAACACGGTACTCACATCACCTCTCTGGGTTTATAAATCTCTATAAAAATAACGTTAGATGTTCTTTTTGCCTCCTGAAAGCCAAGCAGCAAAATATTTATAAAGACAATTGCAGATTTCTCTCCTGTGTCCTCCAGAGGTGTTTCCACTGCACAGCAGCTCTGGTACCCAATCCAGAGAGTAGGAAAAGAGATCACAAAGTAATGGTAGCCATTTGAGCAGTCCTCTGAATTATTAATAAATTAGATCTATGGAAGTCATTTCAAATGACTCATTAAGCTGATTAACTCGCCCTTTTATGAAGGGAAGGTAAGAACGAGTAGATAAATAATGTTTATGAAAATAGCAGAGGGGTTTTTGGAGCCATTGTCAAGCTAGAGAAAAAGCTTTACTTGTAAATCTCAGGAAAGAATTTCAAATCTTGGTGTGACAGAAAATTAGCATGAATTAGCTAAAATATAGATAATCTGATGACATTAAAAGTGCATGTGATAATGCAGTAAATAAGGAACACTATCTAAGTTGTACAGGCCCTAAACCACTGCAGCCCTAAATTAAACCACAGGTGCATCACTAGCTCTGCACAGGATTTAATACCAGCACTCAGCACAGGGATTAAAGTGTAGCCCCCAGTGCATAAACCTTTGTTGCATGCAAACTGAGAGAATTCCTGTTGCTAGGGGATGCTTCACTTTGCATTTTATGATCTGTGTTTGCCCATGGAGTTTCAGCATTCTCTTACTACAGTGCTTATTACATTTTAATTGATTAAAGAAATGAACTTCATGGACAAAAAAATCAGAATATATCTTTGCACACTTAATGAGATTTTCCAAACTACTTTCATCTCCTTTATCAATTTAAATGTGAACTGGCTGAAGAGGAATTAGCCATTTTATGCTGTATGGAATTAAATTAATCGTGATTATTTGGTGATGTAAAATTAATGCACTTTATCAGTTATTATTAGTGCATCTATTTACATACAATTATTTTCCCCAAGTATGAAATGCAGAATAAAGATGTAGCAGATGAAAATTTTGCAAATAGCCATAGTCTGTATTACAGATTGTATTTTCTTCTAATTTGGGAAAATTTTATTACTATAGCATGTTGTTTTTTCAGTATACAAAAAATTATTACAGGAGATCTAGAAAGGGAATATTAACGTGAGAGAATCCTGATGTTTGGCATCCCCATTCAAATAGCAGCTTTTCATGGGATAACTGGAATTCATGCTACAAATTCTTTACATGTTCCATAAAAGCCCCTTAAAATCATTCCAAAACCTGGATCAGCATGCTAGGAGTGTTATAAAATGTCCTGTAGATACCTAAACCCAGTGCTATTCTCATAAAACCACCACAGAATCAATCTCATAACAAGGATGCTGAAAAATGGATTATGAACCATGATCTCACATAGTAGGAACCATTCCAAAGAACTGGGGAGGTTTACAGAGAATTTAATAATTAGCTGTTCCATTATTATCACTCAGTAAATGTCATTAAATTATCTATAACTTGGGTGTGCAACTCTTCTAATATGTCAGTATAAATATTTACTATTTATTGGCCCTTTAAGCTTTGCAAATTGATATAAAGTAGTCTAAATTTTCAAGACCTGTAAATTTTTTCTAATTTCTGTTTGATCATAGAAAAGGCTCAAGAACACCAAAAGAAAGCAAGATCCCATTTGCTCATGAGGTAGGGTAAGCTATTGAGAGAAAAGATGATAAATGCCTTAATAACTTTTTTCCTGAATATAATGTCATCTATAACACAGCATATGAATCTAAGTTATCACTGCACCTATTTTCAGTAGGGACTAACACAAATAAAGTTTGTGTCTTGCAGAACATCAAATTCTGCAATCAAAAGGGGTCCCCTCCAGCTGTATTTATGAATGAATCTCCAAATTCTTACTTTTATTGTCCTTGGTGAGTGCTACTTTGCATTCCAGTTTCTGTTATTTATAGCACCATGCCTCAAGGGGTATGTACAAACAACATATGGAGGATCTACCAACTCATGCATAACAGTTCAGCTTGACTTGTGCTTCTGTGGAGATGGAGATGCTAATCCTGAATCACTTCATTATTGGCCTGGAACTGCCTGGCAGCAATCCCCATTTTTCAAACCATATGATCTTTATTTGATAGGAAGAAGAAAAAGATGGAGCACAAGCTCAAGTCATCTTGAGTTGGTTAAGAAGCTCCAAAGCACTAAATGTGTTTACTGACATATTTATGAAGACTTTCATGCTATCCTAATACATAGACAGAACATGGCACATTTTTGGGACCAGGCTGCATTCCCTATTCCCTTGTTTTGCACTGATCTGATGGCACAGAGCAGATAGAAACCCAATTTCTTCAGGAGTAGAGAAATGATGAGAAGAACCACAGAGTGACTACTCCTTCTCCTTCAGAAAAAAACTTGAGAAAAGATCATGGAGTGGCTCCATTCCTGCTCTTTTGTTATTTTTCTCTCACTAAGAAGATGTGAATGCAGTGTTATGCATAAAGATATGCTGAAACACAAGTTTATCTGTTTGCCCTCCAGATCATAAACACAAAGTGCTTGGGAAGCCCCATGGCCAGCACAGGATCATATTCTTTGTTTTGCTTTAGGTATTGAGGCAGGACACCAAAATGAATTACTGCTGGTGGCTCCTGAGAAACAACACTGGTAAGGTTATAAACTGTTTAGACAGGAACCTCTCCTCTCACCCCAGAAAAAAAGAGTTAATACTCTCTGCTGAAAGCATGAAGTATATTCTGTCAGGAGAATACACTTTATTGTGCCTTCCTTTAACAGCCAACAGCATTTGCCAAAGGTTTTCAGACATCAAGTTTGTTTAAATTAAAACATGGCCTTTTTCTGAAAGTCATTTCAGAAGTGTATTCATTTATCTTCCTACAGTAGTTATTTAAATATCTACAGGTATTCTTCATTTGTAAACAAAAAGTTTCAAAACCCACATTAATTTCTATTATTTTTCAAATAGAAAATGAAAGCAACTTTGAAACTTTTTTCCTCACGTTAAATAGATTAAAAAACATATTTTGTAAATATTGTGATATTTTCTCCATTCTCTCTTCCCATACAAAGCCTGGTATGGCCAGTACTAGATGTTATCTCAGTTGAAGGCTGCTCTTTCCTCTAAGGGTAGCATAACTACATTCTGGTTTATTTATAAAATGGAAGATGTACAAATGCAACGTACTTAACCTCCTGCTCTTTCCTTCCCTCTCTCTTTGCCTCAAAACTTGATCACGGGCAAGAGTTCAACATATTTTTAAACCACCACCATTTTTGCTGAGGACATTCCTAGCAATCATGTTTTACAATGTGCCAACTCTGCTACTCACATTAACAGTGGAACTTTTATTTGTTCACTTAAAAAAAAAATATTTCTGGCAGGTAAATATTGAGGTTAATGTGCTGCTGGATGTGTACAGCTGTGCTAAAAAAGGGTTTGCTCAATGCCCTGGTTCTAATAAAATGCATATTTACATGCTTGCCCTTATGTTTCACCATCTGTCATTGCTTGCAATGATGTTGAGTAATACAGCTGTCATACTGGCTGACATGATTGCTACTTTAATAGATTGAACAAACAGAATCTGCTCTCCTTAAATTCAATATAGGCATTCTGCAATATTGCATTTTACAGGGCTATACACTGACAGCAAATCCAGTCGCTAGCATAAAATAAACTAAAAATCCTAGAGAGACTATTTATATAAACACCACTTAACATTGTCTCTGACAAATGCATCAGGTGAAGCAACTTTTGAATCAGATTTTAGTGTCTGGGGAGGACCTCTTTTGCATTTTGTTATATCCCTGTAAAAACAATAAATAGTGCATTTAATTGAAAACTAAAATTCTTGAAATTCTAAGTTGATTTTTATGATGAGCATATTTGCATGTTAACTGTACACTAAAACATATGGAGGATAAAAATCCAAGCTTTAAGAAACACAAGAATGCTTCTCTTACTATATGAATAAGCAACTTAGTTCAACAGCAATTATTTGTTTTCATTGTTTTGCTTATTCAATTGTAGAATTTATTGCCAGATGTCTTAGATGCCAAATTTACAAAGGAAATAAAATCTCTCAGGGGCTATTAACATATACAAACTAGTTCAAGAAATTCAAGGTGAGATATTAGCTCAGCTATCATTCTGATACTTGCTCTGACATTCTTTTCCCTCCACAAGTATCTGTTATGGTCTAATGCTGAAGAATGTGTAACAGCTTCTCATATTCCCCAGTACCACCATTTATATTTTCTTAAGATGAATTGGTTAAAAAAAAATATAATAAAAAACCCCGAGGTGTGATGTGAAGAAGGCAGCTTCTACCTTTCAAACACAAAGGCAGCAAAAGGAAATACTTCATAAGATTTCTTCTTTGTGACAAAAGAATCTTTGATAAAAGCTATCATCAGGGCATATTTTTAAGCATAAAGATAACCTTAATACTTTAAATCAGATATTTTTTTCTGTAAAGATTATTTAATAAAAGAGGAAATATGTCATATATATCGACATTAGTAAAATTCGCAGAGCTCACTCAGAACTATTTTTTTTACATGAAGTAAATTCATTTGTCTGCATTAACAGAAACCTTACCAAGATTTGACAAGAGCAGTCATAAACATGTGCTTAAATACCTACATTTCTTTGCAAATTACCTGCCTTCTGTAATATACTTTTTTTTCGTAATTTCAATAAATATTTGCTAAGAATGATATTTATTATATTACATAGACTTTGTTGTTATATAAACATACCTGCACTAAATTCCTCAATGAGAATGCAATTTTTTTAGAGAAATCCTGTAAGGATAGAGCATTCTGGATTTTGAGCAGATTTTTCAAAGCTCATAAATCAACAAAAGGCTTTTTGTGTTTTTCCTTTTATAGACAAGATTAAGCTTGCAAAGGGGAACTGCATCTTGGGTTTAGTACACAAGCCACAGCCCATTCTTTGAAAGATAATAAGAATCAGGAAGAGTAGAAAAATTTGGTGTAGTCCTGCCCTCAAACAGTGATTCAGTTGTTCAAAGTAATTTCTTATGTGAAACATTCTCATGCCAACATTACAAGGAATACAGTGCATGGGATCTACCCATTAATAACACATTAGCTTTTGTCTGACACTTTGAAATATTAATTGTTATGCCCATCTTCTTTTATCAGTCAAGACACATTAAAACTCTGTTCCATTTGGTGGGAAAACAAAGTTCCAAAGTTGAAGAGAAAAAAAAAAAAAAAAAAANACAAAAGAAAGGGTTGGGAGTCACAGTCATGACTCCAAGGTGTTGAAGGATGGAAAATTTGGGGGTGATAGAAAGGCAAAATAATTAGTTTACACAGTTCAATGTCCAAATAACATGTCAGATGAAAGGAGCTTTCAAACCTGTCTTTCCTCATTGACTTTGATTCCTTTACCAGTTTGTAGAGAGACTTAGGAGAACAGAATACCTATTGACAGCTGAGATTTAAAATAGTAAGGTGAACTGATCTGAAATGCCCTTGTTTCCTTCACCAGTGAACATCCCAAATGTGGCATCCCTTTTATTGGTGATGAAATCACTGTTTCATTCTCTCCATTCCACAATTTTTTGAATGTTCAAGGTGGCAATGTCAGTGACAGCCAAGGCCACTGAACACATTGGATTTCAGAGCAAAACTTCTGCTTTGATTATTCACTGGTATTTCTACCCTGGAATTAGAATGCCACAAGCCATGCTAAAATTGATAAAATGCCTACTGTATTACTGATGAATGCTGCTGCATATTTATCACTTTCTTCTGCACTAGTGGAATATAAGATGGCATAGGATAAAATAAAAATCTCAGGACATTAATTAGTCTAACCAACAAAATTTATCAGAAACTAGTAAGCCAGCAGAATGCAATTTTAATTCTATTGTCTCCCTGAAAAAACAAAAATCAGCCCTAAGAAGATGCTTCCTTTGCTATGAAATCACAGCAAAATTTGCCATTATAGCTGTAGGTTGAATTCACAACAAGTGTTTTGGAATGAATCTATTGTGTTTCATCAACAGAATTTTTTTTTTTTTTTTCTTTCACTAACAGGTGATTTTGCATCTGTAACTCTCCTGCAAAAATCCCCAAAACATTTATGTATTCACTTTGCCAAAGCCAGAGATATCAGAACAGATCAACTATGAATTTTTCAAGGGATTATCTAACATGGAGACAAAAAAACAACCCACGGAGATTATGGAAATGGAAAAAAAAGCATATTTGGAAACTGCATAAAGCGGAGATGAGAACAACAAACTATATATTCTACTGTATAGTTTGCCATATTCTACTACACTGTATAAGTGTATTGGCTGTCAATGTTTAGTGAATTTTTCTACATCATTCTAGACTTTGTTTTTATACTTCTAACCATCTGGAACTATTTTCTGACCTCTTAAAAGAACCTCTTCTATATTCTTCTAGTTATACATGAAAAATAATTAGTGATTTTAGGAGAGGAGAAGGGGAAGAAGCTATCCAAGAATTCCAAGTGCACTGCTTTAGTGCTTAGCAGCATCCAAATGTATTTTTAAATGATCATTCCAAGTATATACAGCAGTTTAGATCCTCACTATTCATGCAATTTGTATTATTCACCAGTGTATGTTCTATTATTGAGAAATGCACTCTTTTTTTTGGAGACAATGTCCAAGCAATAAACTGCAATCCTTCTCAGACAAATTTATCAAAAATTATTAACCAATATAGTTTATCATCCACATTTGAATTTATCATCCATTAAGGCAGCAGCCCCAGAATTTATTGCCAAACCTCAACTACAAAGAGTGACCATTTTCTAAAATCACCCTCTAGATGTTTATGTTACTTTTTTCCCTTTGCAGTACCCTTTCTCTAATCTTCTTTGCTCTCCTCCAAAACACAACAAGAACTCAAAAAAACAAAGCAAACATTTAAGGCCACATTGGATAGGGCTTGGGCAATCTAGTCTAGTGGGAAGTGCCACTGTTCATGCAGTGATTTTGGAACTAGATGATCTCTAAGGCCCCTTCCAACCCAGACAATTCAATGATTTGATATGATTCTATGTGCAGAAAAAATAATAGGAATCAATTTCTATGAAGCTATTGATTTTATTCTTTAATTTTATTCATCGTCAGTTAAACAAAATGTTATAACAAGTCAAAATGTTTGAAGAAAATACCTTCTATATTTTTGTAATTTCTGTCCATGAAAAGTACCTGAGATCCTCAGAGTCCCAGAGGATTTCTAAACTGACACAGCTTTGAAGAGCAATCAGATATTGCTTTTTAAAAGGAGGCTTCTAACATAATCAAAAGCAGAGCAGGCTGCCAACTTCCCTGGCAATCCCAAATGGACACTGTCATCTTACACGCACCTCCCTCAGTTTACATGGATACTGAACTGCAATAAAAGCCTTGCTTGTGCAACTTCAGGGGCTGCACCTTGTTTGAAAGCAGCAAGTAGTCACTCAGTGCAGTGAGACTGGATCAAATAAACCAGGATAAAAGATGCAGCCAGTCACACCATTCCTCTAAGCCATTCAATATATCAGCAGCTGGGTACGTGTGATATTTCAAGAAACTCTGAATTTCAAATTATTTCAAACTATTTGTAAGGGTTCGTCCCTGTTAGGGCCAAATCTTGCAAGGCACTGAAGCAGATACTACTGAAAACACAACCCACCACAGCAGTAAAAACCCCCTCATGGTCAGTTTTTTACTGGAAATGAATCAGTGTCTGATGACTTGATAAATATAAAGTTTTAATGTATTGGTGGCACATTTTGATTTTATCATAAGTAGATCCTAAGTTCACCAGGCAGAAATGAAGATAAACTATACATTTGTCCTTTCAGCTTCAGCCAAACCTGAGCACTCCAGGCTTTACCTGCACTTGTTAATATGCACAAAGGGGGCTGCATATCCCATGCAGCCAAGAGCTCAGCTTCCTTTATGCCATTTGAAAATGTAGTCCACATAACTTTTTTGAGTGTACTTTTCACATTTTGTATAATACTAAGAGTTTTTCACTTGGAACTCTTGGGATTTGATGCCAGAGACAGCCTCAACTGACAAGTGGAAATTCCACCAGCACCACCATAAGAAACTATAAAGGGATGAACTTAAGCCCCTCTCTATAAGAAATCAAAAATCTAAAAAAACCTCAGTCCAACCATGATGAGAAAGAAAGAAAAAATTGCTAACAATGAGTTAGAAAACTTCATTGACTCCATTTCTGTTTTATAGGCCCTTGATATTGCCCCTGTATTCAACACACTGGATTCAAAACTTTCCTTGATTGATTTTCCCATTTAGCACAACAGCACATAAAACCGTGACCTGAGGAGGCAGATAACTTTTCAAAATAATTGTCTTACACTGAACTATCAGAAACTGTTCTTGCAACTACATATTTTTTTAAAGAAGCATTGAAATTAATACATTTTGTCCCTCCCAACTCTTGCAGGAGCACTAGGTGAAAATGAATCTATTTTCTAGTTGTAATAGAAACATTTCCTGGCCCTTGAATTTCTCATAAATTGATATTTACAGAGCTTAGGCACATAGTACAGTTGCTTTTTCCACCCACATTCTTCTATTATCTACATTATTATTGTTTCTAAATACTTAGTATACTGAAGATAAAACTAAATTTTGCTGTAACTAGAATAGGGGGGGAAAAAGGAGACTTTTTTCTGCACAAAATTCAATTCATGCAAGTTTTGTTAATTGCTTCCAGCAAGACCTTCTTACAATGAGCCATTGCATAAAATCTCAAGCTCTTTCCCATCCTAAAATAGGCAAGAGCCTGAAGAAATTTTCTCTTCCTTTATGAATATTTCTCAATTTATGATTAATTCCTGGGGCTTATTCCTAGTGTGCAGCTAAACCCAAACAAGTTTGAATGGTGGTCAGGAGTGGGTATGGGCTGAGGGTTGTCAGTAGTATTTTGTGAATACTACCAAACCTACTGCCCAGAGAAGACACATGATTCTTGTTTTAACTTCTCAGTGCACGTACAGAGACTTCCTTTGGGTCCTGAAGGATCAAAGAGCTCTGTGCATTGTTTTAGTGATGATGATTCTCATATGCTTGGGATTGACATTTACTTTCAACATTAGATGGATACCTGTGACCTGCTTTGTGAATTGACTGCAAGAATCCTACAGTGGTCATCCTACAGAGTCCTCACCTCCAGAACACTGAAATCTGTGTCAAGTTAAATAATTTATTTATATTATTATATTATTATATTTATATTATTTATATTTTATATTATTTTCTTATTGCTGACAGGCGACTATAAAGCTGAAGAAATACATCTTCAAAACCCTAACTTCACAAACTGCACTAGTCAGCTTATTGTCCTAAGACCATCAGAGCTACAGCATCACTACATAAACCATATGCAACATTTGGCTTTGCTTTCCATGGAATGAATGCTGCTTGATACATGCATGCAAATAAATTTATTTTACTTCAGGCGTTTTTTCGGCATTTGAGGTCTCAAGAGAAAATGAATTCAATAATATCTTCCCCGTGGAAAGAAAATTCATTGGCAAATGCAGAGCTCCATAAAATGAGCAGGAAATTTTATACTTACACCAATTGGACTTTCTTCTTCACCTGAAGCATGTAAAAACACAGTGAGTATTCTGTTCTGTCTCTTCTCATTGAAACATTACTCGGGCAGGCCCATTAATTGGAGCTGGAAGGAAATTGTTTTCTCTTGAAAAACCTTCAGCCTTAGTGCACATGTTAATCTGCCTTCATTCCACTTTTCTGACAGTGAGAGTCAGTGGATTTATTTCACTGAGCTACAATAGCACACTCCTGACTCATACTAGGATTTTAAGCTGATCATATTTTCTAGGCAGATAATAGCACAATCATTAGATAAGCCCAAGTCCTCATTTATCAACATTTTATTCAGGTAACTCTGAAATGAAGAAGGTATCTTAAGATCCAAGGAAAAATGATACTTTGATTATACNAAAAAAAAAAAAAAAAAAAAAAGGTGATGGGTATTAACTGAAATATAAGCTTTTCATTAATTTAAGATTCATTGATTCTCTCAGCTGTCTCAATAAATAGAGGAAGCTGGAAATCACATTTTTAAGCACATATTTTCTATAAGCTATTTCAAATAACAATATTAAGTATCAGTTCAAGAACTGGAAGAAATTAGTCAAATGGTAAGGCTTATTGTTGTGATTTTCTATAAAGACTATATTTTGTGCTCATACTATAGAAGACTATGGATCTGAGGTGTGGAGAAAAATTTTTTTGCAGCAGTCATCCTCTCTCCTATTAAAAACCCTTTCTGTATTGAAAAAGAGGACATGAGGCAGTAACAGGATTCTATTTCAAAGGGGTCTTAGAGAAAAAAACTTTAATTTTACCTCAGACTTGTTTGGAGGAGGTTTCAGGATGTGGTTTTGTCTGCTTGTGCCTCTGATATATATGATGAGTATACAGAAACAAAATAACTGGTACAAGACTTCATCCTGTTTTTTGAGTGTTTGATTCACAAACAGATCATAATTACATTGCAACAGACTTTCACCAGGGTCAGAACATAATTGCATTAAATTGTTAAATTCAGTAATGATGTCAAAGTACACTAAACATCATCTTTCCCCCCACACACACCCCACCCCTAATAGATATACAAGAACCTTGTTAATTTGAAAAAACAGCTAGGGTCTTGAATGCTTCCGACACATGGTACTGAAGTAATCACCCTTAACTCCAAATCACAGTCAGTTTCTGCTCTCAGGCACTCCACATTTGCAAATCTGTTGCCTCAAGTGAAAGCATTTAAGAATAATGTTTTTGTAATTCAGCCCAACAATCTCAGTCAGTTCTTGTTTCAACAAGGAGATTCACGGGTGCAGGATATAAATGGAGTGAAAGACAGCCTCTAAGTAGAAGTATTTTTAAAAAGTTTCACCACGAAACAGTCATTTAACTTGAGGATTTGTTCCATGTTTTCCCAAACAAAAAGAGGAGCAACACAGAACTGAAGTCTAAGCTTCAAAGATGTCAAGACTGTACAAGAGCCTTTTTTGAAGAAGAGCAAACGCTCGAGGTGATCTCCTGGGGTCCCTTCTGACCTTTTTATATCAAGAGAGTCCTTTCAGAAGTGTAAAGACAGAAGAAAGGGTTGGGAGTCACAGTCATGACTCCAAGGTGTTGAAGGATGGAAAATTTGGGGGTGATAGAAAGGCAAAATAATTAGTTTATACAGTTCAATGTCCAAATAACATGTCAGATGAAAGGAGCTTTCAAACCTGTCTTTCCTCATTGACTTTGATTCCTTTACCAGTTTGTAGGGAGACTTAGGAGAACAGTATACCTATTGACAGCTGAGATTTAAAATAGAAAGGTGAACTGATCTGAAATGCCCTCGTTTCCTTCACCAGTGAACATCCCAAATGTGGCATCCCTTTTATTGGTGATGAAATCACTGTTTCATTCTCTCCATTCCACAATTTTTTGAATGTTCAAGGTGGCAATGTCAGTGACAGCCAAGGCCATTGAATACATTGGATTTCAGAGCAAAACTTCTGCTTTGATTAGTCACTGGTATTTCTACCCTGGAATTAGAATGCCACAAGCCATGCTAAAATTGATAAAATGCCTACTGTATTACTGATGAATGCTGCTGCATATTTATCACTTTCTTCTGCACTAGTGGAATATAAGATGGCATAGGATAAAATAAAAATCTCAGGACATTAATTAGTCTAACCAACAAAATTTATCAGAAACTAGTAAGCCAGCAGAATGCAATTTTAATTCTATTGTCTCCCTGAAAAAACAAAAATCAGCCCTAAGAAGATGCTTCCTTTGCTATGAAATCACAGCAAAATTTGCCATTATAGCTGTAGGTTGAATTCACAACAAGTGTTTTGGAATGAATCTATTGTGTTTCATCAACAGAATCTTTTTTTTTTTTTTTTTTTTTTTTTTTTTTTTTTTTTTTTTTTTCTTTCACTAACAGGTGATTTTGCATCTGTAACTGTCCTGCAAAAAAACCCAAAACATTTATGTATTCACTTTGCCAAAGCCAGAGATATCAGAACAGATCAACTATGAATTTTTCAAGGGATTATCTAACATGGACACACAAAAACAACCCACGGAGATTATGGAAATGGAAAAAAAAGCATATTTGGAAACTGCATAAAGCGGAGATGAGAACAACAAACTATATATTCTACTGTATAGTTTGCCATATTCTACTACACTGTAATTATAAGTGTATTAGCTGTCAATGTTTAGTCAATTTTTCTACATCATTCTAGACTGTGCTTTTATACTTCTAACCATCTGGAACTATTTTCTGACCTCTTAAAAGAACCTCTTCTATATTCTTCTAGTTATACATGAAAAATAATTAGTGATTTTAGGAGAGGAGAAGGGGAAGAAGCTATCCAAGAATTCCAAGTGCACTGCTTTAGTGCTTAGCAGCATCCAAATGTATTTTTAAATGATCATTCCAAGTATATACAGCAGTTTAGATCCTCACTATTCATGCAATTTGTATTATTCACCAGTGTATGTTCTATTATTGAGAAATGCACTCTTTTTTTTGGAGACAATGTCCAAGCAATAAACTGCAATCCTTCTCAGACAAATTTATCAAAAATTATTAACCAATATAGTTTATCATCCACATTTGAATTTATCATCCATTAAGGCAGCAGTCCCAGAATTTATTGTAACATGCCAAACCTCAACTACAAAGAGGGACCATTTTCTAAAATCAGCCTCTAGATGTTTATGTTACTTTTTTCCCTTTGCAGTACCCTTTCTCTAATCTTCTTTGCTCTCCTCCAAAACACGACAAGAACTCAAAAAAACAAAGCAAACATTTAAGGCCACATTGGATAGGGCTTGGGCAATCTAGTCTAGTGGGAAGTGCCACTGTTCATGCAGTGATTTTGGAACTAGATGATCTCTAAGGCCCCTTCCAACCCAGACAATTCAACGATTTGATATGATTCTATGTGCAGAAAAAATAATAGGAATCAATTTCTATGAAGCTATTGATTTTATTCTTTAATTTTATTCATCGTCAGTTAAACAAAATGTTATAACAAGTAAAAATGTTTGAAGAAAATACCTTCTATATTTTTGTAATTTCTGTCCATGAAAAGTACCTGAGATCCTCAGAGTCCCAGAGGATTTCTAAACTGACACAGCTTTGAAGAGCAATCAGATATTGCTTTTTAAAAGGAGGCTTCTAACATAATCAAAAGCAGAGCAGGCTGCCAACTTCCCTGGCAATCCCAAATGGACACTGTCATCTTACACACACCTCCCTCAGTTTACATGGATACTGAACTGCAATAAAAGCCTTGCTTGTGCAACTTCAGGGGCTGCACCTTGTTTGAAAGCAGCAAGTAGTCACTCAGTGCAGTGAGACTGGATCAAATAAACCAGGATAAAAGATGCAGCCAGTCACACCATTCCTCTAAGCCATTCAATATATCAGCAGCTGGGTACGTGTGATATTTCAAGAAACTCTGAATTTCAAATTATTTCAAACTATTTGTAAGGGTTCGTCCCTGTTAGGGCCAAATCTTGCAAGGCACTGAAGCAGATACTACTGAAAACACAACCCACTACAGCAGTAAAAACCCCCTCATGGTCAGTTTTTTACTGGAAATGAATCAGTGTCTGATGACTTGATAAATATAAAGTTTTAATGTATTGGTGGCACATTTTGATTTTATCATAAGTAGATCCTAAGTTCACCAGGCAGAAATGAAGATAAACTATACATTTGTCCTTTCAGCTTCAGTCAAACCTGAGCACTCCAGGCTTTACCTGCACTTTTTAATATGCACAAAGGGGGCTGCATATCCCATGCAGCCAGCAGCTCTGATCCCCTATTAGCAGTCATTTTCTTCCAAGAGCTCAGCTTCCTTTATGCCATTTGAAAATGTAGTCCACATAACTTTTTTGAGTGTACTTTTCACATTTTGTATAATACTAAGAGTTTTTCACTTGGAACTCTTGGGATTTGATGCCAGAGACAGCCTCAACTGACAACTGGAAATTCCACCAGCATCACCATAAGAAGCTATAAAGGGATGAACTTAAGCCCCTCTCCATAAGAAATCAAAAATCTAAAAAAACCTCAGTCCAACCATGATGAGAAAGAAAGAAAAAATTGCTAACAATGAGTTAGAAAACTTCATTGACTCCATTTCTGTTTTATAGGCCCTTGATATTGCCCCTGTATTCAACACACTGGATTCAAATCTTTCCTTGATTGATTTTCCCATTTAGCACAACAGCACATAAAACCGTGACCTGAGGAGGCAGATAACTTTTCAAAATAATTGTCTTGCACTGAACTATCAGAAACTGTTCTTGCAACTACATATTTTTTTAAAGAAGCATTGAAATTAATACATTTTGTCCCTCCCCACTCCTGCAAGAACACTAGGTGAAAATGAATCTATTACCTTTCATCATTACATTCAACAGGAGTTCTAGTTGTAATAGAAACATTTCCTGGCCCTTGAATTTCTCATAAATTGATATTTACAGAGCTTAGGCACATAGTACAGTTGCTTTTTCCACCCACATTCTTCTATTATCTACATTATTATTATTTCTAAATACTTAGTATACTGAAGATAAAACTAAATTTTGCTGTACCTAGAATAGGAGGGAAAAAGGAGACTTTTTTCAGCACAAAATTCAATTCATGCAAGTTTTGTTAACTGCTTCCAGCAAGACCTTCTTACAATGAGCCATTGCATAAAATCTTCTTTTTCAACAGACAATAAAAATTTAATTGTTATTTAGATCCTGGTTTGCCTATATCTTTCTGGGAAGTGCTGTGCTGGACTGATGAAGCTCTTTCCCATCCTAAAATAGGCAAGAGCCTGAAGAAATTTTCTCTTCCTTTATGAATATTTCTCAATTTATGATTAATTCCTGGGGCTTATTCCTAGTGTGCAGCTAAACCCAAACAAGTTTGAATGGTGGTCAGGAGTGGGTATGGGCTGAGGGTTGTCAGTAGTATTTTGTGAATACTACCAAACCTACTGCCCAGAGAAGACACATGATTCTTGTTTTAACTTCTCAGTGCACGTACAGAGACTTCCTTTGGGTCCTGAAGGATCAAAGAGCTCTGTGCATTGTTTTAGTGATGATGATTCTCATATGCTTGGGGTTGACATTTACTTTCAACATTAGATGGATACCTGTGACCTGCTTTGTGAATTGACTGCAAGAATCCTACAGTGGTCATCCTCACCACCAGAACACTGAAATCTCTGTGTCAAGTTAAATAATTTATTATTTTCTTATTGCTGACAGGCGACTATAAAGCTGAAGAAATACATTTTCAAAACCCTAACTTCACAAACTGCACTAGTCAGCTTATTGTCCTAAGACCATCAGAGCTACAGCATCACTACATAAACCATATGCAACATTTGGCTTTGCTTTCCATGGAATGAATGCTGCTTGATACATGCATGCAAATAAATTTATTTTACTTCAGGCGTTTTTTCGGCATTTGAGGTCTCAAGAGAAAATGAATTCAATAATATCTTCCCCGTGGAAAGAAAATTCATTGGCAAATGCAGAGCTCCATAAAATGAGCAGGAAATTTTATACTTACACCAATTGGACTTTCTTCTTCACCTGAAGCATGTAAAAACACAGTGAGTATTCTGTTCTGTCTCTTCTCATTGAAACATTACTCGGGCAGGCCCATTAATTGGAGATGGAAGGAAATTGTTTTCTCTTGAAAAACCTTCAGCCTTAGTGCACATGTTAATCTGCCTTCATTCCACTTTTCTGACAGTGAGAGTCAGTGGATTTATTTCACTGAGCTACAATAGCACACTCCTGACTCATACTAGGATTTTAAGCTGATCATATTTTCTAGGCAGATAATAGCACAATCATTAGATAAGCCCAAGTCCTCATTTATCAACATTTTATTCAGGTAACTCTGAAATGAAGAAGGTATCTTAAGATCCAAGGAAAAATGATACTTTGATTATACTCATATTTATTGAGAAAATAAATTCCTGTTGTATCCTTGTCAGGAATAAGATAATAGGCTGGATGGGGCCTTGAGCAGCCTGATCTAGAGGTAGATGTCCCTGTTCATGCAGGGGGTTGGATCTTGATGATCTTTAAGGTCGCTTCCAAACCAAACCATTCTATGATTCTGTGAAAGGCTTTGTTTCAGACCTCCATCTACTAAAACTTATAAAGCTTTGGGAAATTCTGAAGCCTGCAAAGCTTGGTTGACTTCAGGTTCATAGGACAGGAAGAGTTATCAAGAATACTTGTGTTTAAAATCTTCTACTCCATCTTGTGTAAGAGAAAAACAAGAAGCAGAACCTCACCACAGGGAGGCCTAACACCTAAACATCTGCACACACTGGAACTCAGTTGAAGGAACTGCACTTGCATGCTACCAAGAGACAGAAGTTTCACAAATTACAAAAGAAATCACAGTAGACTGGGGGGCAGAAAGCAGGAGAGAAGACTAAACTTCTTCCCAGAGTAATAAAACAGCAGAGTAATAAAACAGATCATGTAAAATCTCATCCTCCCTTTTGTTGCCACAATTACTGTCACATTTTTCAACTACTGCTCCAAAGAAATTATAGATTTGCACTTCAGCTCACATCAGTTTTCTCTCTGCTACAGGAAGATATATTTTTTGAAACATTATCTAAAGTTACAACAGTGGAAAACACACACATACTGAAAACCCACCAAACCCAAGGGAAATGTATTTAACACCCTCAGAAGAGATGAGCTGACATGGGGTACATATAGCCATTTTTATTTCACTTTTCTGGGGCCAGGTTGCTGCTTGCTGTCACTAAGATCTCACCTTCTTCTCCCCCTCTCAAGTAATCCAGCCAAAACTTCAGCCATACAGAGTGACAGGGGACATAGTGACACTCAGAGGGAGGTTCTGATTGCTCCCCAGGCTACTCCAGCCTAATGAACAGACAAATCAAATGTAACCCAGTATTCCTGTTGGCTTTTTAATTTGTCTCAACATCAGGAGCTTCTAGAAAAACTTGTATTTAAGGATTTCAATCATAGAATGTTTTTCATTAAGGTTAAACTAATGAATGAAAAATTTATGCTAATGAAATACCAGAGTCCAGAACTCAAGTTCTTTGACATTTCATACTCTGCTGAATGCTTTTTTCACAGAATCAAGAGAGACAGATTCTTAGCCAGCTGGTTAACATGGCTTTTACACCACTGTGAGAGCAGAGTTCTGATTTAAAACTTTTTGTAAATCTTTTAGAAAACAACCATGGAATTCCTATGTCATGTGGAAAGCAGTGCAAGAGAAGGAAGAAGGATTGCTTTGCACAAAGTACAAATGACACCATTCCTACTTAAACATGAAAGTCCCTAATAAACCTGTAAAGAAAAGTAAGAGCATTCATTTGTTAACAATTTTTCAATCACATACAGCTCAGTAAGAACTATAAATATTTCAAGTAAGCCACAACAAAGTATCAACTTTTAAAAGTAATTTAGTGGTCTAAAAATGTAGTCTGTCTAAACAATTTAAAATTGAAGTAGAAAAGTGGAAAAACAAAGTGGTCATTTATACTTCAATACCCAAACTAGGCAGATCTATCAGAAAAATACCTTTCATGCCAATTAACCATGAGGATGAACACCCTGTTTGAAACCAAAACTGAAGGTGACTGCAGAGCAGGGAGCAGCAGCAGAAAGGCAGAACCAGAGCTCAGTGCATCCATCCTGCTGGAACAGGTCACTCATGGCACCCAACCATGGCTACAGGAGGGCAGCAGGAACTGGACATGGAGCTGTTGGAGTGAGTGCAGATGAGGCCACAAAAATGATCAGAGCACTGGAGTTGTGACTGAGGGAGCTGAGGTTGTTCAGCCTGGAGAAGTGAAAGCTTTGAGAAGACCTCAGAGCACTCTCCAGTACCTGAGGGGGCTGCAAAAAAGCTCTGGGGATGGACTTTGTGCTAAGGGCATGGAGTGGCAGGACAAGAGAGGATGGTTTTAGTCTGAAAGAGGGTAGGATTTAGATTGTATGTCAGGAAGAAATTCTTTCCTGTGAAGGTGGTGACACTGTCACAGGTTGCCCAGGGAAGCTGTGGCTGCCCCATCCCTTGGTGTGTTCAAGACCAGGTTGGATGGGGCTTGGAGCAACCTGCTGTAGTGGGGGGTGTCCTTCCCTGTGTTGGGGGAATGAAACTAGATGATCTCCAAGGTCCTTGCCAACCCAAACCATTCTTTCTATGATTCTATGACTCTATAACTGCATTCACTATTTGCCAGGTTTATTGGGAGGCACTTGCAGCCCAACTGAAGTTCTCATGAGAGTACTTGGAAGAGATAAACCACTGCCAAAACTGTTTGTTTTTCAGCAGAAAAGGAACTTAGAGCTGCCTGAATGGGATTCCTCTTTTCTATTATGCAAAGATCTGCAAAACTCAGCTAATTTTATGGAATGCTTTTGTAGCTGGAGAAGAGAATTAGGAGTCAGCAGAGGAAGACAAGAGCAAGAAAATCTGTTCCTTTAGCTTCTGTGTTTCATCCTATGCAGAGCTAGATTCAAACACATTTCAAAACAAACACTATATTTATGTTTACTGTTGGTGATTTTGAAAAACCGTGTAGTAGGAGCGGGTGGAAGCTTTCACCACAAGCTGCAATATTGTAAACACCACCTTCCCAAGTTCCTTCCCCCAACAGCATTCTGAAAGGATGCTTAAAAGTATGCATTTGGGATCAGTTCCAGATCATGGAGAAAGCAGTCCCTCTTCCTCTCTGTCCTCCTAAACCTCTAAGTAATTGCTTCTCTGTTAAATAAAAGCAGAAGTAAGTTATATTCATTAAAAGGGTAATCACTTACTTGTCATCTGCATTTGTGAGGCATAACAAGGGAAGAAAATTCTACTTTTTGCATTTTAATACCAGTTAGTGATTTCTTAGCTCACTAGATGTTAAATATTGGAAAAATCAAAGATTTTGGTTTTCACTCAGCAATTCATGCTGATGACAATTCTTCAATGGGACATTTTCCCCCAGACACCAGGGAAGAGGGATTTGATTTGGTTACATTTACTGTTCTAGTGATATACAGAGAAAAAGGTGAAAGAGAAAAACTCAGACTCATTAATGCATTCAAATCCATCCTGGGAAAATGTTATTTTCTGTGTCACTTTTTATCCATCAGCCAGTCTAAGCAACTTTTTTTCATTTTCTAGCTGTCACATCAAACTCCATTTGAGTACAATAAGCCTTTAGAATCAAATGTTGATAAACAGTATGAAATTTTCTGGTAGCTATACATCACTTGGGTATTTGACTACAGTTCTCTTTCCATTTGAATGAGCTTTCATGCCTTTCTGACACGTGAGGTGTAACTTACACTTGTCTTTCTTTACTAACCACAGACATTAATTCAGCAGAATACCAATAAATGCAATTCCAAAAACAGAGATGAGAGGTGCGTGCCATATTATACTGTCCCCTCTCTGGTTTTAATGCACTGGATAATCTCCACTCTGTCATAGTCATCCAAAGACATGAAGCTCAAAAGAAGAGTATAAAAGCATCAATCTTTTGCTGAATTAATGCCCTCTGTGCCAGCACAGGTCCTCATCTCAGTCGAGCCTCATGGCAGCACCATGGGGGCATTTTGTATAGATCTATAGTGTACATGACAAAAAATAAAAGCAAACAAAGAATGGTGGAAAAAACACTGGGGCCACTACATGGGAGACAAAATGTCTGTTCTGTTCTCTCCTTTCCCAAGGACAGTGTAATGCACCTCTCTGGACCTGTTCTGAAGTTGGAAGATGGAGGAACAGGACTTCCCATCTCCAGTGTAGTCTCAGACTACACATATGGAAGAAATTCAGATTCATTCAGAGCAAGGCATTGGGAGTGTGCAAGCATCCTGGGCAGGAAAGACAAAAAAAGATGCAAAATTTTCTCTCTTAGAACACATGAACTTTGTGATCCTGACTAAGAATCCATCTGCTCCACTGCTGTGTTAACTACAGCTGAAAGGTAGTTAGGACAAATATAGATGGCTGGTTCCCTTTCCTGCACACCTACCCTGTAGTTAGTTCCAGCTCAGAGGACTTCCTTTAATTATTAATAATTTAATGTTTAATTGTTAAGTAACCTCTTGATTGTTAAATCTTTGACAAGTGCCCCTTAGTCTGTTTACTCTTATTTCTAGTTCACACACAGTAAATCCTCCCCCTATTTGTCAGCAATATTTAGAAGCAGATTCTCTATATTGCCAAATAGCTGAGCATTTAAAAATATTTTTAATTTAAAAAATTAAGTTGCATTGATTAGTGGAGTGTCTCCAACAAAAGTTATGTTCTAACTAATTTTAATTTGATTTTGAATTTATTCTGAAGGTCTAGATATCAAATATCACCTTCAAAACAAATAAACAAAAAACAAAAAAAACCATAAAAAACAAACAAAAAACCCATACACCCCCCCAAAAAAAAACCAAAACCCCAAGGCAAAGAACCCAAACAGACACAGAATAATGATTTAAATTAATTAGAAGTGATCCCAGCATTTATTTTTCTGTGCTTTTGGCTTGCACGTTTCAAGTCAAGCAAAGCTTGCACTTTCAGGTGGTCTCCCATTCACTGACATCTTCACAATTTATACTCTAAGTTACTTCTCTACTAGATCAAGGTTATTCCCTAGTTTCATTTTACTACAAAGACAGGTAAATTTCTACCACAGTAGCCACTCCCAATCTAAGTATATATTTAAAAAAAAAACCTCAGCCAGACAAATATCCAAAATCCTAATCAAATATGTTTGTAAAGGATTTTGTGCTGCTTTCAGAACAGTAAAATAATTTCTTCATTACACAAAGTCTTTGACCCTCACTTTTCCTGGCATTTAGAAATTTTTTTGGTCTCAGTTCCAGTAGTATATTTGGTTTACCTCTATGTTTTAGTTATATAATGAAACATGGGACTTAGATCATTTAATTCTAGTGGAGATATGTAACATTCAACTTCATTTGTTCTGGTCAGGCAGAACAGAAAATTTCAGCACTCTCTAGGAATGAAAGAAAAAAATATATACATTCTTAAAAAAAAAAAAAAAACCACAAAAAAACAAAACAAAAAAAACAAACAAAAAAAAACCCACACAAAACAAAAAAAACAAACAAACAAACAAAAAAAAACCCCACACCTAAATAAAGGGTTCACAAAGGCATAGAAATAAAGCCACTGCTGCATACTAAGATTTCTATGGATCAGGATATGGTATGGATGCATAAATTAAACAGAACTGTAAAATCAAAACCACTTGGACTAATTTCATTTGATCAGGAAACTTCCCAAGCCTGCTATGCCACAGAAAAAGCCCACGAGCCAAAACCATAAGAAAAAAACCCAGAAGTTTCCTAGGGCATCCTCTTTCTGTTTATGTGAGTTTCTTTCAAGGACTAAAAAAGTCCCATATAACATATCATACAAACCCATGCACTAGATGAATTAATAGCTATTTCTTGTCACCCTAAATGTAGGTAAAAATACAGTTTTTGGCCACGTGCACAGACATAGGTTTGGGGAAGTTTCAGGACTGGTGTTCAGAATACCCATTCCTGCTTGTGTGCCACCTGAAATGGAGACAGTCAATAAATACTTGCAGGGGGGTTTTAACCAGCACTTTTCATTGCTACTTGTTTTGCAATTTTTTTATTGGCAGCCCTGTAGATGAAGTTGTTCAGCTATGAACCAAGGTAGATGGAAACAATTCAACCTGAGGGGGAAAATGTGCAAGTGTTCTCAGGAGAGTTAAAATAACTCTTGGCTTAAAGTACTATCTAGAGAATTATCAGCTTCCTTGCCCAAAACAGATCTTTTTTTCTCCCCTATTGCTTTCCTCATAGCATTTTATCCATTCATGCTAAAAAACCCTTTGATAAGTAAAGGTCACCAAGCCCACTCCCACCCAACCCCTAAATGAAGGGATGCTGCTATTTATTGATGTTTGAAGGTGAGATTGTGATAAAGTTGTTTGTCCTTGCTTGATCAAGTGCTATAATAGTATTTTATTCAGGCAGAAGCTTTCCCAAACATGATGATAGCTTTTGGTTACTACCCAGCTGTATCAGCTGTGAATTGTTGACCTAAAAGTAAAATGCTCTAAACCCATTTCAAATTGCACAAGCTTTCCAGCCTTCCAGAACTGCTAGCACTCACCTTCACAGGCAGCAGCTTAGGCTCAGTTTAATGTCTTACCAGCTGGCATTGCAGCATATAATGGGTGATATTTCCATTTTGCTTTCATCAAATTAAAAGAGAAAACAAAATTCACCACAATCATCATGCTTTACACCTGGCATCCGAAATCTGATTGAAAAAAAATACATTTGTTGCCAATGGTGCATGAAAAATCCACTGTGAAGAAGGAGCTATGTTCTTTTACATCTTACCATAAAATCCCCAAGGTACTAAAAAGACATTTACATTTGATCAAAACATAAAAAGAGATGTAATTGTTACTACAGAAAGTCATTCCTTTAGAAAGTAATAACTGCTTTCTACTGTAGTAGAAGTGGAGCTCAAGGTGAGATGACACATGGCAAAGAATTAGGTAATGAGTAACCAAAGCATCACAGAGCAAGGTGCATACTAACAGTTTGCTGACCTTTTTACTATTCTGCATGCAGTTCATGCTCATCCAATTTATCATCATATTTATCTACTTTAATCTAAGGGAAATAATCATCATTTTGCCATCCCTTTTGGAAGCAACATGAAGAAGCCTACTAACTTGGGATTTATCACATGGATTTCAGTGTATGAATCCCTATTTCCAGGAAGTTTTGAGGAATCAAACGTGTCTCTTCTAATTCAGTCTTACACACATTGTCATCTCTTAATTCAGCAGTGTTAGTTTTTTCTTCATGAATTCCAATCATGTCATTGCAACACCCTTTCCATCCTTAAAAGTCCAATTTCTGAGTATTTTCTTTTAAAGAGGGTTAAAGATTCAGTGAGATCACAAAAGCAAGCATCTTGACAACAATATTCTGGATTGCCAATAGAAGTTAATTTAATTTGGAACTAAGAAATTGTGCTTTCCCTCACATGTTAATCTAAAATATTTTTCACTTTGAAGCAGTTTTTTGACAAATCAGGTTAATAGTGTTTTAACAGATTTTTGAAACAGACTAATTTTATGCAAATAACCAATACATGTGCTGTAAGTCAGTCGTACAGTTCCTCAGGGCAAAGAGCATCATGGTGAATTGCAATTGACCTCCTTGTGTGATGAGTAGTTTGGGGATTTTTGTGCAAGAATCTTCAGAGATCCCTTCCATTTATCAAAACCTCAGTATTTAGGAAGAATAAAATAGGAATGCTCAACAAACAACATCAAATATTGTCCTTGGTATGCCTATCACAAGGAAGCATACAATATTTGATGGCATTAAACTTTTACCTCCTCAGGAGGTAAAAACCTGAAAAACTATACATCCTAAAAAGAAACAGAAGAGAATTCAGGAAAGAATTATAAGAAACTGTGAGTCTCCTCTAATCCATTGCTCTGTATCAGTTTAAGCTCTGCTCTCCACATTATTCTTTTTCTTGATAAAAAGCACTCTTCATAAGATTACATTTGAAACACAAACATGTGTTCAAATATATTTAAAGCTTTAATACAGAGCAACACATTCAGATTGTAAATACTTAATACTGTCATTACATGATATAATATAATCACAATTTAGTACAAAACTATGCTTTAACTTTGGCCTACACTCTTTGAACAATCATGTACAACTGGCTTAAGAGGAAAATGCCCGTGATATTTTTTTTCTAACACCTTTATTGTCCCTTAGTCTTTTACCACTGTAATACTTACAGGTTTTTTGTTTGTCTCAAAGCAAATGGATTCAGACCTGAGTTTTCAAGATAATTTCATGATATAAAAATGCATTGCTTTTTGAACAGCTGGGATCTATCGTTCCTTCAGAAATAATTTTTTTTCAATTAGCACTAACAGTGGTTTTCAGAAATGAACCACTTGGTCTTACCTCAGGGAAACCGTGTGCATCTAACTTTTTTATCACTTTTGTGCTGGGTACTTATTGCCTTTCTAAGTTAATTGGCCAATTATGCATAATGATATGGTACCTTAAGAATAAAACATTTAACCTTGCTTTTGCTGCCTGATAGTTGTTCACAATTTACATGAGTTTCTGTGAATTTATGGCCTTCTATAACATATTGTGTAAATGTTAATTATTAATAATTTGACAGACAATACTATGAGTCACAAGACTAGAAAGGACTTGAAGAAGTTCTGTCTCCCTGCCTCAGGGGAAATGCTTTTGTGCTTCTGCTAATCCAGTCAAACATTCTAGTCAGTCCAGACACTGTTCAGTGGCCTCTAATGAGAAAGACTTCATGCATCTCTAAACAATTTGCCTGCTCTCCATGCCATTAAAATGTTTTTCCTAATCCTAAATTAAAATTTCTTACTCAATGGCCATGGAAAAGGCATTGCATCTTTCTTCTTTGTAACAGCCTGCAATGGGCTTGAGACTTTCACAAACTTGATGTTTTCTTTATGTTAAGCAGTGTGAATTATCCAATGAGATTATCCTGGTATCAGTCATTCCCATTGCTATTCTACAGAGTAATCTTTAACTACTATGCACTGACTCAAAGCTGGGCCACAGGACAGATATTGCTCCACTGTGATTTTATTTTTAAAATTTCCTAATGTTTTTATTGCTTGCTTTAAAGTTTTGTAACATATAGACATGTCATACCTACATAAAATATTTAAATTTGTGAGGAAAACTTAGGAGGTCAGCCAGGGTCACAGTCTGTATGTAGCAGGACAGACTGCAGAACATGAGCACTATGATGAGTACTGCCTTTTGCTTGTGCTGGGACCATTACCTTTTGCTATGGTTTCATATTTGTCTGTACTTGGAGCCAGATAAAAAGCTCTCTGGCAAAGGTTCAGCGTGCAGCACTGGGAAACCTCATGTCAACCAAAGGAGAGAATTATTGGGCATTGAATGCAATGCTATAAACCTCACAAGAACCTTTCTGAAACAATTGATATTCTAGTCAAGCAGGGATAAGGTGCACTGAGCCTATGGTTCTGATTTTGTTTCACAGCCACAGAGTATCTTGGAAAACCAATTTCATTGTCATGAAATTTAACTCTATTACTGAGTGAAAAAAAAAATCTTCATATTTTCCCTAGTTCTCACACTAAGAGAGGCTTCATACTATCACGATAGAATGGACAATAGAAAGCTGTGAACTGGTCTAACTGGCAATGGCATTAGAGCTGTCCCTAGGTTTTTATTGTCTTTGAATGAAACAAAGATTTGTACAAAAACACAGGTTTCCAAAACACAGAGCAGAAGTAACAGTGGCTTCTATGACTTGAAATCTAACCAGGCAACTCAGTGAGTAGTACCAGCATGTACATTCAAAGACATCCAAAGACAGGTTGCCTCCCATTGCTACATAATACCAAAAGATAAAAGTGTATGACAATGATTTGACTGAATAGACTTCCTGGTTTCTCAGAATTTACATAAATTATGAAACATTACATTTCTATGTCTGGTTTTATCACCTAGAAAGCAAGGTAAAAAAGAAAAAGGATCTGTCAAAAAAATAAAGATACTGCTATGCCTATTGCATGAAGACTCTGTGAGCATTAGAGGTTCGTGCTTCACCATCTGCTGAAAAAAGACTTGCTTTTAAATTAACTTGCCAGTGTTTTATATCCCAGATGAAGAACTGAGCTCTAAAACAAACAAAAATGAACTTGCAACCTTCCCAGTGAATTTAAGTCAACAGTTTTATAAAAGGCATCTGAACCCTGAAAAGCAAATTTATTTGGATGTACTCAACAAAGCCTCAAGTGACCCATTAAATTTTCTTCATTAGACTCACTGCCATAAAACACTTCATCCAGATAAATTTTATGTCAAGCACAATTTGTGTCATACCCACGTGAAATGTCCAGCCAGTGGAAGTTCAAATGGGATTTAGCAGAATGAGCAAAGTACATTAATGATGGCTAGCAATAAAACCAATCAAAACTTCACCAAGTATATTTCTTAATCTAAGAAAGAGAAACCTATGCATCAGGAGGAAAGCAGATATCCCTCTTTTCCATATATGTTGATACATTGATCCCTAAAAACCTCTCATTGAGATTTCAGGGAGGGTCCTCTTTCACAGAAAAACAAATTCAAAGCCATCTTACTTAGAACACAGTTTCTCAGCAGTGTAGGAAAATCTTAATTTTTAATTTGTTAGGATTTTGTCCATGCTTTAAAGAGGATAAAAATTCAACATTCAGGAATGGCAGAAGCAATCCTAAAGGATAATGGTAGGTCTGGACCAGTAGGATCCTAGGAGAAAGGAAGGGTTGAGAGGGCATCAGGGGGACTGAAATACTTTCAGGGGAAAGGGGCATTTCCCCCTCTTGGACATCCACCCACAGGACCATCTTTGCTCTGCTTTCTCTGTTAACCCCACGCAGCTGGTGGGTGACTGCAAGTCCAGACAAGAGAATTTAGCACCTGGCCATGGTGGCCTTATTTATTGCCTCATCTCCCACAGGGATTCTATGCACATTTGCTGAATGTATCAAAAGTCCAAATCCTGTAGGTGCATTTTTACTGAGCTGCTACTATATTTTGACTGTACTACTTTATCTTTAATCCTGTCTCTGCAGTTGCAGGTCGTGTTCTGACTCTAGAAGACCTAACAGAAGAGCAATGGGGCATGTTCAACAGTAAACACCTTAATCACTGTATGAATTTGCTAAGATGGCTTTTTTTCAGGGTAATACTAACACTGTCAAAGTGATTTGAGGAAGATTTATGATCAGGTGCTCCTGAGCTCACACATTATACAAAGACAAGGAATAATTTTTTTTTTTTTTTTTCTGCTATCAGTGATAAACAGAGTAAGAAGTGGAGACAGAAGCCAGAGGCAGAGTGGAATTGTCACTTTCCTGGACATGGACAGGACTCCCAAGCAAAACACAGAATGCTCTACTGTTATTTCAGAAAGCTTTCTTATCTCTTGTCCTCTGTCATTGTAACAAAAGCACTGCCAGCTTCAAGAATTAGGGACAAAGTTATCTTCTCCGACACAATCCTCATGTGCTCTCTCTGAAGAATTATTACGGAAAATTCTAGGAAACTTTTATTAAAAGTGGTAAATCACAGAAGTGAAGACCACTGCACTGAACAGCTGGGGCCTTGGAGATTCTTCTCCACAGATGCCAGGACTGAAGGATTCTACTTGGGATACATTCAGTACCCAGTGGTTGCCTCTAGTGGAAGCTCTGACAGTGCTGTAGGGAGCTGGGCAAGATGCCATAAACCCTGCTTTAATTCCTGAGGCTGACCACCCTTCTTTCCTCCTTCTCTCCAGAAATTCTATGCTGGACCTCAAAAATATAACCTAGCGGGACTGACAACAAAACTTACATGTTTCTGTGAAGTTTCCTTTTAGGAAAATAAAGAATCTTCAGCCTCCTGTGTTTGCTTGTTGAAATGAAGATGAATGTATAAATAGCAAGTGATAAAATAATTCAATCTGTAACACTACTTATATAGTGAATATTGTAGAAAGAGCTACATAATAAATGGATTTAATCTCAATACAACAGTTTTTGAGAAAGATAAAGGAAAGATATCTGGGATGTGACCATTCTTATGGGTCCATAATATTTCCATATATTACATATGGTTTTTTTGACAGTGACAAAACTAAAAAATCAGACACAACTGAATACCTGTAAACTGACTGAAAACTTCTTCAAAAACTAAGTGCAGACTAACACTGTCATAACAAAACTTCCAGGGGAAATGTTGAACTCCCTAGGCCTAGAGGCAAGTCTGAATTAAAGAAAAATGGTCAAAAGATGGACTTTTAACTGCTTTTGAAGCCTTCAAATTTGATAGTCTTCACGTGAATACATGCAAGATACAGCTTAGTTTACTGCTGAAATACAGGAAAAGTTTGCATGCCTTGAATCCTGATGATACACACAATTTTGTCTGTGTGTGCACTTTAAAAAGTAATTTTTATGTTCACATTCAGACTCCTATTCCATGCCTGGCAAGAAAATTAACTTTTCTGTGTCTTTGTTTAGTCCTCCAGGGTCTAGCTAGTCTGGAAGTCTTTAACAATTAGGTGTCTAGAGATTAATTAGGAAGGAAAGACACTTCTATAATGAAACCAGAACAAACACATGAAGACAAAGCCTCCTTCTAAAAAAAACAAACAAACACAACAAAAAACAAATAAACAAACAAAACCCTGTAATTGAAGACACAATTATGTTTTCTACATAGTCAGCCAGTTGGAAGCAGTGAAATCCTTTTCTCTCCCATTACTACGCCTTCATGCTTCCATGCAGCCTTACAGCAGACTTGGCTGTCTCAGAAATGAGCACTTGTGCCTTGAGCCTCAAAATTCCCCTTTTTTTCAACCTGCTGCCAAGTTGTAGGCCCAGAACCAATTGTAAATCTCTCAGTGACTCTTTCAAGAAGAATAGGGGGTACAAAACATCTATGTATTCCATACTAAAAGGAGAAAATAGGATGGTATTGGATTTTTTTCACCAGTATAAATACAAACTAAAGTCTAAAAAGAAGCCACTCAATTGGATTGGGATGTGCAACAGAAATCTGTGTAGCTGAGTATTATGAAATGAAACCCACTATGGATAATTGTGGTAGTATACACAATTAAAATACATAATTAAGATACTTGTACATCTTCAATTAAATAAACATTTAGAAAGCAATTCTCAGCCTCACTATTAACAACGTAATTGTAGTTACAATACACTCTGTAGGGAAAATGATGATGGGTTTTAGAATAAGAAACAAAGTTTACATGAAGTTGGAATATACTTTCTTGGGTTTCTCTCTCCATATCAGAAAGAATACAGAGGGATTAAAAGGCCAAAATAATTTTAAAAGGAAATGAAAAAGTGAAGGGTTTACTTGTTTGGTGGGTAGATATATGACATGACAGTACAACAAAAGATACCCTTTCGTCTAGAGAAGGTCATCTGTGCAAGATTTCACTTTTCTCACAGAAAAAAACCACAAATAAAATGCATGTATCAATAGAAACATCCTTTATCATTCTAAGCATGCTATACACTTGCTGGAGTTAAAAAGATAACGAGAAGGTCAAGCACAAAATAGTTTTTAAACTACCATACATTTACACATACATACAGCACTGGGCTTTTAAGTATATTATCCAAAGATACTCTCTATGTTGGATATAAATTTATAAGGAATTTAAATTCTCATTCTCCATGAACACAAGACTTGTACTAATTGCTGCAGTCAGGGAGAGAGGGGACCCAGGAGACAGTAATTAGCCTCAAATTACAAAGTTTTATACTCTTTTTCTCTGAGGAATCTAATATAAGGCAAACTCTAAGGGTGGGTAGACAATAGTCTGCTGTAATGCAGAGCTTTATACCTACAGAAAATGAGTTTGAAATGATCCTGAAATTCAACTTGTTCTTACCAACTATTCATTCTTGTTAAAATGAATTTTGCATTTGTGCAAAAAACCATATTTGTGAGCATGCAGACATTATTAAAACCACCCCAAGCTAAATAACATCTGCAATCTGGTGCAAGTCCATCATAAATACATCTGAAGGGAATAAAAATGCATAACACCCTGGAACTATTTAAACAGACATAAAACTTTGCAAAAATTTGGGCTACTCAAAGATTTTTAAATTTTCAAAAATACTGCACATCATTATTTTTCTCCCACTTCTAGAGCAAACCATGCCCTGGAGTTGATATAGATATATGAATGGTTTCAGTTAGCCCAAAAAAACTATTTTGGGTGAATTAGGTACTGACTCAAAAAATGCAAACTCTTCTAAATGCTCCATTATCCATGTTAAGTTAAAGCTACTAGGTCATGGAGACATGAATAAATCATATTTTAAACCACAATGTACAATAACAGGAAGTATGGATTAAGAAAAATGTTTTTGTAGTTCCTAAGTTCTGTCTTTTCTCCAAGTCACCCCTCAAAAATGCCTTGTATACAGGCTTTTTTTTTTAAATATAAATCTATATAAAATAGCTTTTTCAGTCATCTCCATAATAACTCTTTGCAGCACTGCTCTAAAACAGACTGTGATTCTGCTCAAATCTTGGGATGAAATTCTGGATCTTGAAGTCCACAAGCATTTTCACAAGTTATGTGAAATATTTCCTGTCTTTCAAAGACAACAATTCTCCTGGACTTGGCTGAGCTTCTGTTTAGTCAGTCCATAATTTTAATCAAGTTTTCACTTCTCCAAAGTCCTCCACTATTCAGCTAACACTACCAGAGAATTACTACATCCTTTGTTAAACAAAACCTTCATATCCATATGGAGGTCAACCTCATCAGACTCAAAGGGAATTGAAGTGTACAGCACTCTTAATGTATAGCAAAGTATATAGCAGGGAAATGAAACACAACTCTTGAAAATAGAGAAATTGGCCTTTAAATCTACTCTGTTGATTTTTTTTTTTTCCTGAAAGAACAATATTCTAATCAAAACATGTATTCCACCACCTAACTGAATATAACCCCCTGTAACTGATACACACAAATCTCTTGCCACATTGAAACCTTCAGCTGTGAGAAGCCTGTGACCTTGAAGCTCACTCCACAGCTCCTGATAAGATTCTATAAAATTCATCATACCACGTGCAAAGAGAAGTTAATGAGGCCTCAGAATTGCCTCCCAGCAATATATGCTCAAACAGATTATGTTCATTAGCAATTATACATACAGCCTCATAAATCTGTTGTAAGAGAGTGTGGCATTTCTTACCTTGAGTAGTGTCTGTTCTAAGCCCATTTGCTGACTTCTCTTTACCCTGTACAAAGTACACAGTAATGGACATGGTCATAAGAAAATCTTCCTATTTGTTACACATATTGTCTAAGTTCACCTTTATATCCTGTTTAAACATTTGTTAATATTTATTAAATAAAGTTTATATTCACTGGAAGAAAATGTGTAAAACAAGTAGCTAACATACATAGTCATACAGGTTGGTTTTGGTTTATTTTACCAGCATCTCAACCTGTTACTCAGGCATTAGGAAAACAATATTTTGATTTACAAGAGCCTTTTTATGTGCATAGTAACTCGAACTTGTTTGTATGCATCTGAGAGTTCATGTTTTCAAAGTTTATTCCATGTATAATGTAAGTACAAACACTATGCAACAACCTTATTTGTGACAGAAAAAACCAAAAAGTATGACTGGTAAATTAACTTGCTAAATCCTAACTTGTTCAACTGTCATGCACCATTTGAAGGCAATTGAAAAAGGGTAGATTGAAACATCTCAGGGTCTGGCCTGATAAGTACTATAAAACCCTAGCTTCATAAAATTCATCAAGAAAATACTTGTGGATCTCATAGGATATGTCCCTCACTGCACTCTGACCTGTCAGGCTGCTCCTTATTTTTTTTATATCCCTGGAGAAAAATCTCTTAATTATGTCTCCTCTTTCTTCAAATATTAAATGAGGTATTTGCAAATTATCAGGGAAAAGGAGCTCTTGTTCATCCCTGACATATTCAAAACCTTGTTACACCTTCCACTTCAGTGTTTTACAGCATGTTTCAGATTGACAAAAGTTAAATGCAGCACTGAGAAATCACAGAGCAAGAGTGAATGTTTGAATGAAGTGATAAATTCTGGAGAAATAGAAACATGGTCAGAAAAGAGCACACTTAAATGTATGTCAAGCTTTTCATCCCTGTTGTACAGTATAAATAACACGGGGCTTATGTGGCTGTGCTACTTGAGAAGATACACAGCAAAATATTTTGACATATTCAAGAAACTGTTGAACAAGACTAGAATGCTCAAATGATAGATGAGCTGTAAGGAGAAAATGTGTCAGCATGGCAGGAGAGGTGAACTGAGAAATATAAGAATGGGATGACCCCTTGCCTCTCTTGCTTCTGTGAAGAAGCAAAAGAACTAGTATGAATTGGAGATAATACAAGAAATTCAATTTCACAAGCAAAATCCATTGTATCAAGTTTGACAGAGACACAGCCCATCCTACTGTCAACAACAAAAAAACAATGCCAGAGAAAATTTCATTTTCTTCTAAAGGACACAGCAGCATATCTATAGGACCAGATACATGAATCTGCATATTCACTAAAAAACTGCAAACCCACAATTGTCTATTTTGTTTCTGTTTTCTCTTACATATTCATTGAAGCTATTGTCTTCCAGAAGCTCAAATACTAGCATTTTTTGACAGGTTCTGTTTTCCCCTCAGCAGTCTAGATTCTATAAATACTGCACTAAAATAGTGAGTGATTTACCTGATATGATCAAAACATCACTATTATTTCACTGATATAAAGTATCATACATCAATTTGTAGCTGAATTTTTTCTCTTTTTTAAAGCAGATTAATGCCTTTCAGATGCCTTTAAAGACAAATTATTATTCTTTTTAAAGACTGTCTCCTCTCATTTAGAGTGCTCTGAAGAAACTGCAGTTTGGCCTGTTAAGAAATAACCCTGTTTCTTAACAATTTACATTAAAAAGTTTATCCCAACAGAAAAAGCACACAGTTAGAACGTTTCTATCTTCTGCCAGCAAAAGAGCTGTGCAAATATTTTATTTTTTTATAAGCATGCAAAAGAATCTGGACAAGGAAACTAGCAAAACAAAATAAGAAAATAACAACCAGAGTGAAATATTCAATCCGTGTGCTCCACTGACCTCAATGCAGTCCAAAATGACTTGTGGGGTTTCACAGTCATCTGGCGAGGCTGAGCTCCCAGTGCTTGGTGTCAGGAGTCACCAGCCAGGGAGCTGAATTCCTCTGTACTGAAAGTTGTGTCACTTGCCTTCCTCCTTTGTTTCTATTTAACAATCATCCTCTCTTGTTTCTCTAGGTCTGCTTTAATCCAAGGTCATCTTCAGCTAGCACCTTTTCATCTGACACAAATCTATAACTTTTTGAGATTCCCATCTCTTCCAGACCTTCTTTCTCAGTCTGCCTTGTAAATCCATTATACCCTTAGAGTTCCCAATCAACTTCTCTCTTCTCTGCCTTCCTCAGGTGTCTGACCTTACTGCAACCATCCATCCGTGCAAAATCTCCACCCCAGCACCACCACCACTCACCTGCTAAATTACTCCTGCTATCCTGTATCCATCTTACTTGAACTTGATAATGTGAAACATTGCATAAGTCCTATTTGTATTCATGTAAATGGCTTTACATTGCCTGGCTAAATCACAGCAGAGATTGGATAACTAGAGCTTTTAAGATGGGGTAAAAGCTGAAGGAGAGGAAAAAAACCTCTTTGATATGAAGCAAACATATGATAACTCTTCCAAATTAAATACAATCCTTAGGAAACTGATTTGGGGATAAATGGGAAAATATTGACATTATCAGTTTGGTGCAGAGCAACAATTTTAAAAGGCAAACAAAGCATAAAGTCCATGTCAGAATAGGGAAAAGAAGACTAGTTTAATGTGTCCCTACTATGCAAGGCACCTTTTATATATGTGAAACATCTAGGAAAATATTTACCACTGTGTTGTAGAGAGATATTGACTTACAGGATCAGCCAACTGGAAGATTATTGAAATAGACAAAATACTTTGTAAGGAAAAGAGTTATTCTGACTGAAGATGTATTTGGGAGGAGAAGAGGCAGTTCAAGTTATGTTCAGGAAATATTACAAAATATATTTGACTGAATTTTAAAAGCATTTTCTGCTTTTCATCCAAGTTCATATCAGCAACTCATCTTATTTATGAAGGACTTCTCAATCAGAGTTTATTGCTCAACTGATGAAATTAATCCCAATTTTCAAAACAAATACTTTATCCATAAGTAAAACAACTCAAGTCCTTATGACTAATTTGCATGCCCCCAAATATATATGCATGTGTCTGCAGAAGTATAGAATAACCAAAAAACTACAGTTTCTTATATTTTCACCCCCCTGAGTAAGATAGGAAGCATCTAAAGCAAATACACCATCACTTCCTGAGACAACAAGTGGGAAATGGAACCCAAGCTACATAGCAGCACTCTTGTTCCTAGATTCTCAGCCCAGAGGAGTGGATTTTGTGCATAATGCTGTATTTATCCAAGCTAGAGGTAACAGTTGTTATCCACACATAAGCAGCTACATGCTGTGAACTTCTCTTCTCTATCCTACTTTCTCAGTATAGCAAAGCTAAGATGTGGAAAAAAGAAACCTCACGTCAGTACAGCAGACACCAAAAATGCCAAAAAAATTCTTATTAAATGACTACTTCACTTCCAATAAATAGACAACTTCAATGTATTTACACACTAAAAATCCAGCTTTTCTCAGAAGAATTTTGTGGTCCTTCTCATCTCTAGTTTTAGCTCAATACTTCTACCACAGTAATGATGTGCTGGGTGCACACAGACAGCAGTAGGATAACAAGGCAGGGATGGATGGCAGCCCATCAAAGGGTAAAGGAGATCTGCAAGACACCTGCAGTACTGTAGGGTGAATATAAGTAGATGGCTGCAAAAAAACATACTGAATATACAATTATAGTGATTGTTACAGCTTGAAGACCTCTTCAGGACATCAATAAAATGCAGCAGTTAAAAACATGCAGCAGCAGATAACAGTAAATAGGAAGACACATAAAGTAACCCAAAAGAATTGGTTACACTTTTCTAGAGGGGAGCCATTGCCAATTTATTTTTTTTTTTTATCTCAAGCTGCCCCACAGCTGCATACCCTGTGTGCTGTTTGTTTCTGAGAGCACGTTGCTTGTCACTTTCACTGATTAATGGAAATTACAGTGACAAATCCTGAGTCTACTCCTTACCTAAAGGTGACCTAGGGTCCATAGATTTTTTTCCCTCACAAGCACAGATGAGGAGTGTGATACCCCTCCCTCCCTCAACAGGTGTAACAGAACTAATGCTAACTATTTTTATTCTAATAATAAGCAGAAATTGTACTTGAGGGACCATCAAAAATTAGACTTCTACGCTGCAAAAAATCCTTGACACAAACATTATTCAAAGCACCAGCAAGTAAGAGAGGATCTGTGATTTCAGAGATGGCTGAGCATTATCTGGAGCTCATCAGGAGGTCCCTTTAAGCATGAGAAGCATTCACTGTGCTGCTGCTCAGCCACGGCACATACATCTCCCACAAACCCATATGGAAGAGACAATGGAGCATGAAGAGCCATAAGCCTGAAATGGATTACAAGGGTGGCTGCTTACATGCACTGCACTTTTTAAAAAGTATGTATTTGCACTTTTAAAAAATACTCTCCACACAATAATCGCTGCCACAGAAAGAAAACATTAAAAAAAATTATATAATTCTGTCCAACTTTTAGTGCTCACGTTTGCAATAAAAATACAAGAAGATACACATGAAAGCCAAATGGAAATAGGCTCATTTAACTGCACCAGGAATTCCTTCCCTCCCTCAATTCCAGAACATTGTAATTAAGCATCATTATAGTGATTCAGGACTGAAACCCACGTTTCAAGCCATTCTTCATCCTGGATTGACAAGAAAATTTTCAGTCTCTCCAGACTGTAGATGAAAAATTAAAAAAAAATAATTAAAAAAAATTGAGCACAGAACATCTCACAGGTATCAGCTTCACAACTGCTGCACTTGCTGACAGTCCCTTGGCCACATTTATTCTATAGGCAAGGGTGTAAACTAAAAAAAAACAGGCTCTTTGTCATCTGCATCAATTTCATAAGGAAATATTCCAAATTCTTCAAAATGATAATTTAATAAAAAGATGTCAAAACGGATGGAGTCCATCACAGTGGTGAGCAAGAATCATCAGTTCCGTGGTGTCTTTCTCTTGGGTGACATTTCTTACTTCACTGAAGGTCACTGGAGGAAGCCCAATAATTGGACAAAACATTAAACTTTAAGTGTTTGTAAACTCAAAGTGCAAAGAGAAGTAACAATATACTTAAATGAGCTTTCCTGCTATATGAACTTTTCATCCATCACCATCACAGGACTAGAACAAACAAGCACAAGGTGCAGATTTAATTGATTTTGAAAAAGACATTTCACCACTTTCTAACAGAAAACCATGCTGAAACAGCATCCTGAAACTGCTGCTGGCACAGATATGCAATGGGAGTCTGAATAATAAATTTCAGAATTCATTTAGGGAAAGATAATGTCTGAAACTACATTTCTTAAGGTGTGTGTCTGGAAAAAGTTGGAATGATTGAGGGATGACTAAATATGTACAGAGATGCCCCCCAGCTGTGAGATAATATGTTATCCACTTGGGAATCTTACACTTTCATACATTTGAAAGGTTCACAAGCTGGAATAAATAACCTGTTGTCAAAAACATGGAACAAGACTAGAAAGTTAGTAACTTGGCATGAGAACTGTAGGCCATTGCAATGACTGAAGCAACCATAAATATTTCTCTCTTAAAACCTTTTTGACAACTCAATCATCTTGACAAATGTCTAATGAAATAATTCAATATATTTATGCAGCATGTACATTTACAGAAACTTTAAAAAATGCCTTAGATCCAACGACATTTCTCCAATAATTAATCTTCATTTCTGTAAGCCAGAAAGAGGTGGGTCAGTTCAGGTTTAAATGGCAATTACTTCTCCAAGACCATTGCTCCCTTTAGATTTTTAATATGGAGTGCAAAAAATTGTTACAGTTTGATAATTCTACAGAAATATTCTAAACATGAAGCAGTATATGGCTCTTTGCCCAGCAGATTTCTCTGACCAGATAAACAAAGAATAGCTAATAGAAAAAGAAATGCTATCTATATTCCAGGTTATAAACAGATGGCATGATGTGAAACTCTCCTAAACTGACAGTGACACTGAAGTTCAAGGTAATAAAGTTGCTTTTACTGGATAGAAAACTACCTTCCAAAACTACCTATCTCAAAAGAGGAAAGATTGGCAAACTGAAGATCTTGAATTACATGTTAGGAAAAAAGAAAAAAAAAACATTTTTTTTTCTAAGGCCCTGACAGAGACTTCTCAAATCCAGAATTCAATTCGATTTGGTAAGGATGCAGAGTATTACCTTGTAACAAAGAGAAGGGAAAAAGCTTCTCCTGCTTCTTCCTTTCTGGATGTGACCACAGAAGGGAACTGATAGCTTCATCTGGCTTTTGGGCAGCAGTTCCCACACAAGCAGGAAATTCTGCTCTGAATGTGACTCAAAACTACATTTTTCCCCCTGTCCTTTGGCAAGTAACTAATAAACTTCTTTTTTTATATATATCACTGAAATATCCTTTAATTAATTTAATTTAAAACTTGCACAACCAACATGAGTTATATTAACACAACTCTACTTGCAGAAATGACAAATATTAATTATTAGAGATGTGAATAAGTGATGGGCTGTCCCCTCATGATAAAAGAAGATAAAGCATGTCAGTGCTTCTTAATTTAGATTTTGAGAGCTCTGCACAAATATAAGGGTTTGGACAAACACAGACTGATATAGTCTTCTGTAAAGAGTAGGATTTCAAGGAAGATTGCACCATCATTTCCCAAAATGAACTTGCAGCTTACGGCCTTGATTTCTAGAAGCAATTTGGATTTGCTTGCTTATTCATCTTGGTGGCTGGGTCACAAAGCTCCCCAGACAGAAGAGAAAGCAAAAACTAATTTCAGAAGAAATAGCACCAAATGACAAAACCAATAAGGATTTCTAAAACTAATATCCCTCTTAAATCCTCACTTTTCCCCAAGAACCATGCTATCTTGCCCATATTTCTATTTAGATACAGGCTTCATAAATTTCTGGCTGATGACTTTTGAGCTGTAATGCCAGAGTTTTAAAAAGGGCTCCATATTTCATTTAAACACTCTTACCAGAATCCTTTGGATCAAAATTAAATCCAAAAATTCAGGAAGATAAAAAGTCCCTTCTTCCACTAGACACTATCCTGACCTCTCTTCTGTTGTCTATCCCAAAACTCCTCATGCTACACCTC